>CM076584.1:1491730223-1492235670 GCA_034641835.2 Pinus albicaulis
TGGAAGAGACAGAAAACATCCAAAGGAGACTCTTCGACAGAGAAGAAAGAAGCAAACACGACAGATACAGGTTCGACATCGATGTCGGGTATGAGTGATGAAGTGTTATCAATTAGTTTGTCTAATCATGATCAACATTGGCTGTTAGATTCTGGTGCATCAAATCACATGTGCATTCATAGAGAGTGGTTTAAAACTTATAAATCAATCGATGATGGAGTGGTTTATATGGGAAATGATGCCTCATGTAATATTGTGGGAATTGGAAGCGTCCAGATTAAAATGTTTGATGGGACAAATAAAATTCTAACTGATGTAAGACATGTACCTGAACTAAGAAAAAACCTCATTTCACTAGGAGTACTAGACACCAATGGATATAAAACCTTTATTCAAGGTGGAGTAATGAAAGTTTATAAAGGAATTTTACTAGTCATGAAAGCAAAGAAGGTTGGAAATCTTTATCAATTAGAAGGAAGAACAGAGTCAGATCATGCTTCTACAGTATCTGAAAACGATAGTAATTCTATTCGTTTATGGCATCAAAGGTTGGGCCATATGAGCGAAAGAGGATTAAAAAATTTATCTGATCGTAAGTTACTTCCTAGTTTAAAATCTTCTAAGTTAGATTTCTGCAAACATTGTCTGTTTGGGAAACAAAGCAAGCAGAAGTTTAAAACTGGAAAACATACTAGTAAGGGAATCCTTGATTATATCCCGTGCGATGTTTTGGGGTCCATCACAATATCATAATGGATGGAAGTCATATTTGTATATTATAATGATAGTTTACTCTGAACTTTGTAGAGTTTATATGTTAAAGAAAAATCAATTGTGGTACGGTTTCAAGCAGGTTTAGAGCATTAATTTAGAAAAGCATGCTTTAAAGACCGATGCAATGTTTGAAGCACAATAGTGGTGAGTTCACTTCAAACGTGGTGATAATTATTACAAGGATCTTTGGAATTAAAAGAGACATAGCCACTTATATACTCTCAAATAAAGCGAGGTTTAACGAGATGCCATCAGCTTGAGGACTCTCTTAGAGGAAACCGTATGCTTAATGCGTAAACTTGCGGAAAGATTGGCAGACTGGCGGTTTCTCTACGACAATACTTAGAGCATCACGATCATATCAGCTGCAGCCCAGGATGCAAAATTCCTCAAGAGGTATGGAAAGGTTATCCATATGATTATTCTAAACTGAAAGTTTTTGGTTGTGATGCATATGCTCTAGTTCCGAAACATCAACGTTCTAAATTAGATCCTAAATAAAAAAGATATATCTTTGTTGGATATGGTGATGGGACTAAGGGATACAGGTTGTGGGATCATACTACTCACAAGATCATCATTTACAGAGATGTTAAATTTAATGAATCCTACCTCTTGAAAGTACGGATATTGAAGTGATGATTGAAACGAGGATATCATAGGGAGTAGCACTTCACATTCGGTTTTGAAACCAGGTTCAAAAGCGATGATGATCAGAGATGAACAGAGTTTGATTACGGTCATGAAAAAGTTTCGGATGGAATGAAACGGAAACGTGTTTCGGATCGATGCGAAGAAGTTACTAGGATAATAATAAACCATTTAGTAAGTACGAGAAACATCTTTAAACAAATTCTAGAGAATCGAGACGACTTTAAAAAGTGTGATGATTATATTGTGAGTTTAACTTTAGCTGTGATGATGTGTTCTTTATACTGTAGAAGCTACTTAGGGGTTTAGCAGAGTGGTAAGTGGAAGAGGCTCTGACTGGCAGAGATGAAGCGTTAGCATGGCAGCAGAAGTTAATGGAAGAAACTTCCTAAAGACAGAAAAATTGTGGAATGTAAATGGGTTTACAAATTGAAAAGGGGTGTTGATGATACAAAATACAAGTACAAAGCGAGGCTAGTGGCAAAAGGTTTTTCTCAGAAATTAGGAATTGAATTTCATGAGATATTTTCACCAGTTGTTAAAATTGTTTCAATTAGAATTGTCTTAGCATTAGTTGCTTTACTTGATTTAGAATTACAACAACTAGATGTTAAAACTGCATTTTTACATGGAGATTTAGATGAGGAGATTTACATGGAACAACCGAAAGGGTTTGTTCAAAATCACAACAAGAAATTTGTCTGCAGGCTCAAGAAATCATTGTATGGTCTGAAGCAGTCGCCTCGACAATGGTACAAGAAATTTGATTCTTTCATGATGAGTCAAAATTATATAAGAAGTGAATATGATCATTGTGTTTACTTTAAGAAATTAAGTAATGGCATGTTCATTATCTTAGTGTTATATGTTGACGATATGCTTTTAGCAAGCAAAAGCATAACTAGGATCAACAGGTTAAAGGCTCATATGGCTAGGACGTTTGATATGAAAGATCTAGGAGCAGCAAGACAGATTTTGGGCATGGAGATTTTCATAGACAGGAGCAATGGTAAGTTGTGGTTATCACAACAAAAGTATATTGAGAAGATACTCTTGAGGTTTGGTATGAACAATGTGAAGCCTGTTTCAGTCCCTTTTGCTTCCCATTTTAAGCTTTCTTCAAGTTTATGTCCTAACACTAATGAAGAAAAGGAATATATGTCTCGAATTCCATATGCCAATGTAGTAGGTTGTTTGATGTATGCGACAGTTTGTACTTGAACAGATATTTCACATGCATTTGGGGTTGTCAGTAGGTAGATGGAAAATCCAGGAAAAGAACACTGGTCAGCGGTGAAATGGGTGCTTCGGTATCTGAGAGGCACAAGTGATTATTGTATCACTTATAACAGAAGCAGTGAATATGTTTGTGGATATGTTGATTCTGATTTTGCAGGTGATTTGGATAAGAGAAGGTCAACTTCAGGGTATGTCTTTACTCTTGCAGGTGGAGCTATTAGTTGGATGTCAAAGCTACAGAACATTGTTGCTTTATCCACTACAAAAGCAGAATACATAGCTGCTTCACATGCTTGCAAAGAAGCGATTTGGTTGAAAGGTTTGTTTGGTGATTTTGGTAGGTTACAAGACAACATCAAGTTATTTTGTGATAGTCAAAGTGAAATTCACTTGGCTAAAAATCCGGCCTATCATAGTAAATCAAATCATATACCTATCAAGTACCATTTTGTAAGATAGGTTATCACTGAACGGGGAGTCTCTCTTGAAAAAGTGCATACAAAGGAAAACTGTGCAGACATGTTCACGAAACCAGTTTTGTTAGAGAAGCTACGATGGTGTCTAGCTTCTCTTGGCTTGCAGAAAAGATAAAAATAATAATGAAACAGGGTATCAGGCTAATTTTTGTCAAGGTGGAGATTTTTGAGATTTTATTTATTATTTTTTAATTAAATCTGGAGAAAATCTCATGTAGATGACAACAATAGGATTTGTTGCTACATTGACTCCATCAGTTTCTGATGAGGAGTTAATGCATCCTATATTTGTTGTGAGAGAATTTATGAGTTTGTTGCCATTTCCATCTATAAAATGTAAGCCCATAGAGGCAAGTGTGCATAATGAGGAATGTGCTGTGAGGAAGAGCTGAGCAGATGAGAAACTCTGCTATTGTATTTCTGTTGTTGATGAATGAGATTTTCGATGCCCTGTTAGGTGGACGTAGCCCAGATTGGTTGGGTGAACCACGTTAAAAATCTGCTGTCTTTATGTGTGTTTAAATGCTGTGTGTTCTGTATATTTTATTTTTTTATTCCGCTACTGAGCTCAACACTCTTTTCTTGCTCTGACCTAGCTTATCTTTGTTTAGAATCCTGTAATCTATTTTGTAGGGAAAGGATTTCCCTACTCATATGGCTCACATTTTCTTCTATAGCTGCAGAAAAAGTAGTGTCGGCTGATGCTATAATCACTGGTTTGGTCCTAGTGTCTAGGACTATATCCTTTTCCATTATGGCTGTGAATGGAGCTGCAAGGTTCCGTGCTAGGAATCTTCTCTTTTCCTGTTGGATCTTGAAGGTGTGTTACACTGAAAATTGTCACCCTGAAATTCTACTATGTGTATGAGCTCATTATTACTCATACTTCCCCCTCTGCAAATCTAACATGTTAGTTCCTCATGTCAAGCCTTGAAAATTAGAGAAAAGTTCCTAAAAGTCCCCTAAACTTTGGTATCACACTTTCTCGCTATCTTGCCTGCGGTCCCGCACCCAATGTTCAGCTCTCCTGCGTACTTGAATGAAATTTATCTTTGTTATAAGTGTGGACCCCTGTAAGATGAAAAAGGCACAAGTAAATTCCAAAAATCTCAATTAAAGTAAATTCTGGAAGCTTCTAGAATGGATCTTGCAGTGGCAGAACTACTCTTGTGAGGTGCATGAATCCCTTACCTTATGGAGCTAACCCATTGATGTGAGGAGATTATCCCTTTGAAGGAAGATTCTATCCTTTCATACTTGGAACAGAAAACCTCCTCTTTTCCACTATAAAAAGAGGCATTGGGTAGCCTCAAATGGAGGTCAAGCTTAAGAAGATTTGAGGTTAAGTGCTGTTGAGATTCAGACTCAGTTGACTAAGAATTTTGTGAGGAGCGATTACATACCTCTATTTGTCTTGGTTGGAGGAGTGCAAAGCTTATCTAAGTAAAGGAGACTCTTGCTTCATACCCTAGGAAGGCATGTGCAACATCAAGGCTCACGTTGTAAGGTTTTCCTTCTTTTGACATTAATACAAATATGCTTGTTTTTAACAATAAGCTTTCAGTTAATGGTTTATTTCATAGATTCCTTGATCACTATGATAAGCATGGTTTATGATGATTTCTATACAAGTGCTATGTAATATTTTTCTTATTTGTGACGACCGGTTTACGAGGAAAACTCCTTCAAGCGCACGAGGGATAATAATGACTTCAAACAAGCGTTGGACATATGGTAAGTCTTTTACACCTCTATAGAGATTTTCGTAGATCATATATCCTTAGAGAAAGATTAGTTTATTTGGCTATTTGTTGCTAGATACTTTTAGTACTAGGGAGATCGGTCTTGTCCACAAGAATGATTTATCCGGCCAACAAGGTGAACTGACCATAAGTGAGTCTCATTAGGTTGAACACCTCCTCCTCCTGTCCTTCAGAGGAGCCTGGATCTAAGAGTGCAAAACGTGTTTTGATTGCAAGTACTTTGATGGGCAGTAGCTTAGTCTATACTCCTGTTACTAGGGGAGGTGTCTCGGTGTCTTTTGATCTTTGATCCTCTTCCTCTTTTCTCTTTTGTTCTTATTCTTCTTTCAAAAGCCGCTCCACCTCTACCTTATCATGTTCTGACTTTTGCCTGTGCTCTGATTCCGCTTTTATTTTCTCTTATTTTTTCCTTCTTCGTTCTTCTTCTTCTCTTGATTCCTCTTCTTCCTTCCTTTTTCGTTCAGCTTTTGCTTTAGTTTCTTTCTCTTCCTTCCTTCTGCGTTCGGCCTCCACCTGATCCAATTCTTTCTTGAGCTACTGCTTAGCTTCTGCTTTTGATTCTTGCTCTTCCTTCCTTTTCCGGTCATCCTCTGCTTGTTTATTTTCATGCTCTATCTTCGAGTTTTTCTTACGCTTATCTTCATCTTCGTTCGCTTTCTTTTCAGCTTGTAGCTGAGCTTCTGCTTCTTTTTCTTTCTGTTGGGCAGCAGAGTTGTGGCCTGTGCTGGTTCGGGGCTTCTTGGCCTGGGAAGAAGAGGTGCCTCCCAACTCACGGATTCTTTCCTCCAGAGTATGATCATCTTGATGCTCTTGATTGGACCATGCTCTCGGGATGAGTTCTCTATCCATGTTATACCAGTTTCTTTTCTCATCCTCAGATGGGCGTTCAGTATGCTAGTAGCTCCATTTGAACTTGGCCCGTTTGCAGTGGTTAGGGACTATCCTCTCAGGATTGTATGTCTGGTGATCCAAAGGCCCCAGGTAGAAACCTTTTATTTTTTCAGCTTCCGCCTCTACCTCCCTGAAATCCTTGACTATGTAAGCACCAATGGTGAGCGGCAATGTAGGCCACGACTTTTTCTTACCTTTAGTAAGGACCTTTGAGAAGCCAGAAGTCATCTGATAACATACTTCCTGAAGAAGCATCTTGTCCATGACAAATTGGGGCAGAGCATGGGGAGTCTTGAATGAACTAAAGACTCAAATAAAGGTGTATTCTACAAATGGAAACCAATGTGCTACCTTGACTAATGTTTCCATGGCTCACTAGGAAATGCATGGGGTATCCTGACTAAACAATTTCTTGTAGAGTGAAAGGATGAAACTTTGTGAGATTGAATCTATATCCTTCTTGTATTTAGAGTCCCAGAATACCTACAATTCTGGAAGCACGTAATAAAAATCTGCATCCTAGCCTTTTAGATTTGCAAAATCCTTTCCCTCGTAGTCTCGAATTACCCACTTCCTGGGGTCGATATTTTGTATGATCCATTCAATAAATTTAGAACATGGGAATATATCTGGGTGGGAACCTGCATAGTGAAGCTTTGACCTCTTCAATTGTACATATACTTGCCGGTTAGGGAGGTCCTCTGGAAATTCTGGTTGTGCGAATTCTTGGTATACTTGATACCAACTCATGCTTTCTCCTTTGCTAAACGTGCATGAGATGTCCCCATAGATCGAGGGAGACATGGGTATTTTACCTTCTGTGATCTCTATCTCTGGGCTCTTGTTTTTCTTGCAAACTGTTGGAGGTCCCATGTCACTTGAGGCTGAAGAGATGGAGATGCACTATAACTCTGCTTCGAGGTTCCCTGGCATGTTCATAAAACAGTCCCAGGATAAGACAGATGCCATCATAATAAATGCTTAGATAATACTTTTAAATTTGACCAACTGAGATCTAGGAAAGGGTCAATCTATGACTTAGCAACCTATTTCTTTGGTCGCTAGGTCGCAGAGGCTTAAAATTTAGAATGGAGTGACCCTGCGACAAGGTCGCGAGGTCGCTAGGTCGCATTGATTTAACAATTCACGAGGGTGCGACCCTGCGACTTAGCGACTTGCGACTGGGTCACTAGGTTGTTGAGTCACAAGGTCGAAAACATCCAGTTTTGAGTAGGACGCGACTCAGTGATTTAGCGACCAGGGTCGATGGGTCACGGGGGTTGCGAGGTCGTGGGGTCGGAGGTCATGCTAGGGCTAGACAAAATATTTTGACGGCAGCGTGGTCCTTTGTTTCATTTTTAACTTAAAATGATATAAGGACTGAGTGAGGAAAACCAAAAATGAGGATGAAGTGGTCATTGGGGAAAGAGACAGACACAGGGGAGGCTGGTTGGCTCCATTTATAAATCTGTGTTAGGAATGGTTGTGGTTTGGATAATTGGAAAAGGCTCAGTTTCAAAAATATCTGAAATGAGAGATGGTGGGTGGCTTAAAAAGGGCTAAGGTCAGTGGAAAAGGGCAACAAATAGAAAAAACGGAAACATCAGGAGGATTAGGAAACTTACCCGAGAAAATCATGCTCCAGTTGGCTTGTCAGAAGTGCTTTTTTTGCTCTCCATCCCGTGGGTGAAATTTGACCTAGCGACCCTTCTATTTATAAAAGGGTCGCACGTGTGGGCATTATGAGGCCGTTGGGTCACAAATATTCCACGCTTATGAGATGTATGACCTCGCAACCTTGCAACCTTGCAACCTGGGGGGTCGCGGGGTCGCAAGGTCGCTAGGTCATGATTTTGAAATTTGAGTGCGATTTGCAACTTGGAGACTTGGCGACCTGATAGGTCGCAGGGTCGCTAGGTCACAAATTGGGAAAAAGACCTACTCTGTGACTTAGTGACTTAAGGTTTTTTTTTCTGAAATAAACTTGAACTTTAGATTCTGACTTAGCTTTTTTGATGCTCAAGGGGGGCTCAAAAAATTTTAGATGGTGAATTTTTGGAGGGTGTTATAGCGGCTACAACAAATGGCGATTCACTGGTAGGGTCCAGAATCTTTGTCAGTGTCTCATATAGAAGGGGGGGGAAGGGCATAAAACACTTGTTCCTTTCACCCCATCGATCCCACTTCTTCCATCTTCGAGCCTTGCACATTTTCTCTCCCTATCTACCTGCCCTTGGGTGTTGTTTTACCGTGTCTTCATTCATGGAGACCGGATGAAAATTTTGGAGTAACCTTAGGGGTTTATGGATACATTATAGTTTATTTGGCCCTCGTTGTGTTGCTCTGCTGCCAGCGAACCAGATGGTCTCGGCGAAGTCACTACCTAGGAATCACAAGTGTTGCTCCACTGCCAGCGAGCCTGGTCAGTACCCTGGAAAAGTCGTCGTATCGCCTCTCTATGCAGGAAGCCTTTCTCAATCCTTTACCCTTTATTCATGTGCTTAATGCACTTATTTTTTGTGCTCAGGGCACTTATTTTTTGTGCTCAGGGCACTTATTTTTTGTTTTGGAAATTATTGCCTGGGCGAATGAGGGATCCTGACTTATTTCACTTGAAAGAGAGGTTGCTCCTAGTATATATGAGGACTTATGGTTTTCCTGGATTTTTGTTCTTCACCTGAGGCTAACCCTTCCCTTTTCCTTCCAGTAACCTATTCAACCAAACGTTAGCTTTTGCATAGCAGTCCCTTAGGTTAGCATACTAGGTAAGTTGTCGCATTTTGGTCCGAAGGCCTCAGTCCTGTTCTCGCCATTGGGTGCCCATCACAAGTATGCTTGCCCCCTTTTACAATCTGGGGAGAGATAACACACCAGCATAGATCCTGACTCAGTATGCCGCTTGAGTAGCTTCTATATCCCCTTTCAAAAAATGGATGCCAAGGGAAGGAAAGGGTTAAAGGAAGCCTATGTGGAACAAGCGATTTATTGAAAACAAGAAAGGTAAATAAATACAAAAGAAAAATAAGAAAAAATATGGTACAAGGTGCAGTGACGGCCCCGAGGGGCTGTCAAGTGAAATAGTGTTTAAGGTCGCGTCCATTCACAGGGAGGACCTCAATCCTCCCTTCGAGAGTTTGTAACCTATAAGTGTGGGGACCGATCTTCTCTCTGACCTGGAAAGGGCCTATCCATAATGCCTGGAACTTGGAGTGTTTCCCTTTATCTTCATGAGCTTTATCCCATTTGAGGACAAGGTCACATACTTCAAAAATCTTGTTCCCATCTGACTTTTTGTCAAACCATCGTTTTATTCGTCCTTGGTGGATGGCGAATTTTCCCCAAGTTTTTTTCCTTTCCTCCTCAAGTTTCAGTAGTGTGTCTATTCAGGCTTGTAGAGCAGGGCAAGGAGTGCCATGAGTCTCCTGAGATAACTAGAGTGTCGGGAGAGACAAGTTGGGAGGAAGGATAGCTTCTTTTCTGTACACGAGGAAAAATGGGGAGGTTCCTAGGGAAGGTTTGGGTGTGACTCGATCTGCCTAGAGGGAATTATAGAGTGCCCTATGCCAATTCCGTTGTTGGGACATCAGAGTCTTTTTGATGATGCGGATTAGGTTCTTGTTGGTTGACTCGGCTAACCCGTTTCCTTGAGGGTAATAGTTGGCAGAATGTTTAAGTACGATACAATTTTCTAAAGAAAAATCATATAATTTCAATGATGAGAAATATGTTGCATTGTCAAAAAAAGGGAGGTTGGAACACCAAACCTGATCATGATGCAATGGGTGATGAAGGCTATTACCTCTTGATCGTTGACTTGACGTAACGGTACCACTTCAACCCACCTTGTGAAATAGTCTGTAGCGGTAAGGATGTACCTATGTTTCTTGGAAGAGTGTGGCAGGATCTCCCCAATCACATCCAGCCCCCATTGTTGAAACGACTCTTCCACTGCGACAGACTGTAATGGGGCCGAAGGCCGAATATCTCTATTTGTGAAATTTTGGCATTGCTAGAATTTTCGAACATATGCGTGTGTATCTTTAAATAAAGTAGGCCAATAGAAACTGGCACGCATGATATTGTGAGCAGTGGTGTATCCTGCATAGTACTCCCTGGCGGGGCCATCGTGAAGTTCTAATAATATTTTTTGTGCCTCATCCCATTCCAAGAATCGTAACAAGACACCATTGTGATTTTTGCGGAACAACTTACCCTGCACTAGTTGGTAGGACACAGATTTCAGTCTCAATGCACACTTCTACTTGGTATTTAAAGTGGGGCCCATGGTTTCGTGTTTCAAATATTGCAAGAGATCTGCGTACCAGGAGGATGTATCCTGCGGGGTGGTGCTATCAATTTGATACATATCGATCTCATGTTCCCAATTTTCTTCGTTGTTGCCCCATGAGTCAACTGCCTCTGCGGACATGCAGAACAATCCTTGGCCCTTCACAGTGTGTGTTGGCTTAAATTTCAGGTCATACTCCTAAAGGCATGTCATCCAATTTCCTCGTCGCTCACCCAGCTCTGGTTGTACAAATAGTGAGCGAATAGCTGGGTGAGGCACGAAGACTATGACATGATTCTTCAAGATATACAGCCTGAAATGTTTGACCACCTTGTATACTACATATGTTTTTTTTTCAATATCTAGGTAATTCAGCTTGGTTCCTTGCAATGCAGTGCTCATAAATGATATAGGTCATTCGTTGTGGAAGTCATCTTTCTGAGTGAGGACAGATGCCAAAGATGAATCTGAGGCAAAGGTGTACAAAATAAAGAGCAGGTGCTTCTGCGATGGCTCGTTTAATGTTTTTGAACGTTTCTTTCTCAGGGGGATTCCATTTAAAATTAACATTCTTCTTAATCATGCCTTAATGGTTTCACGATCTGGGCGAAATCTGATATAAACTTTCAGATAAAGTTGATTTTGCCAAGGAAGGACTGCATGGCTTTCTTCTCGCTTGGGGGCAGAATTTGAACTATGACTTTTGCACATTCTGGATCCACCACTATGTCGTCTCGAGTTATTGTGTGTCCCAACAAGTTTTCTTCAGCGACGGTGAACACACTTTTCTTTGCATTCAGTGAAATCCCGTACATCCAACACCTTTCAAAAATTTGCTTGAGGTGGTGTATGTGGTCAGATCTGTGCTTTGAAAACACGGTGACATCGTCAATATATACTACCATGCTTTTCCCAATAATTCCTCTGAAATCAATGTCCATAGCTCTTTGGAAAGTGGTGCCGGTGTTAATCAGCCTAAAGCGCATGCGTCTGAAAGAAAATGTTCCCTAGTTAGTTCTGAATGTGGTTTTGAGCCAATTGGGCTTAGCCACTAGTACTTGATTATACCCTGAAAACCCATCCAACAGAGTGAACATTTATGACCCTGATACAACTTGAAGGATTTGCTCCATAGGAGGCACCAGATAGTTGTCTTTGTCAGAATCTCTATTCAAATTTCTGAAGTCTACGCACAAACAGATTTCCCTGGAATTTTTGCGAACAGGAACCAAGTTGGACACCCAGGTCGAATGTCCAACCTTGAAAATCATCTGCACATCCAAGAGCTTCTTTAATTCCTTTTGGATCATTGGCTCTAAATCAAGGTGTACTTTTCTCAGTTTTTGTTGGAACGACTGCACTCCTTCCTTGATGGGTATGACATGTTGGATGATCCTCGTATCATAAGTCTGCAGATCATCATGCGTCCATGCAAACACATCTCATTATTTCTTAAATAATCTGATGAATGCTTGTTTCTCCTGTGGGGTGCACTCACTACCTAAATTTACAAGCCTGGGATCTTTGTCTGTCGTGAGGTTAATTTTCCAATGTACCAACGTGGAACTTTGCACCTTCATATTTGGGGGCCCTTGAAAACGGTTCTATAAGTCAAACAACTTTTCGAGAGACACGACCCCTTTGGGTATGGGATTTTCTTTTTGATTTTTTAGTTCCCCTTGCAAAGCTTGATCATGATCCTCTTCTTCCATAACTGCGTCTTTGAATATATTTGTGTTGAGCATGAAATCCAGTACCTGTTGGTCATCATTAAAAACGCATAAATTAGTAACATTGTCTGCTATGGATGGCTTGTATATAAATTCAATAGAAAATCCATCTCTGAGTGGGGTGAACCTAGCGGCAGCGTTAGAAAGTGTATCGGCTACCGCATTATGCATTCTAAGTACAGATTTAATACCAAAAGCATCAAAAGCTGAAATTAAGCGCCATACTTCTTGCTGATAACTTTTAAAATGGGGAGACAAGTAGTGGATGGTGTTGCGTACCTGACGGGTGATAATCTCGGAATCGCCAATTACCTTCAAATAGTGGACCTTTAGATCTATGGCCCTTTGGAGCCCCAGTATCAGCGCCTCATACTTGGCTGTATTATTTCTGCACTGAAACTCTAACCGACAGAAAATTAAAAAAATGTTCTTCTGTGGGTCTAGCAAGATGCAACCCATGCCAACCCCGTCTTGGGTTTTGGATCTGTCATAGTATAGGGTCCAAGTTTCATCTTCTGATTGGACAAGGCGATCCGCGTCTATTGAGGATGTGCTAGGGGCGCTAGTTTCTGAAGATTCTTGGTTGGATGGGGGGGGGGGTTTCAGCAACCAGAAGCAGTTCAGACTGTATGTCTTGGGTGATCGGGAATTGGCAAGTCTGATAACAACCAAATATGGACTCTAAGAAACACATGCCAAGCTATTCTTGCATGAAACTGGCTAGTTCATTAGTTGCATCCAGGTCAGTCACAGTATGTTTCATGTATGGTTCAGTCTCGATCTATATTTCGTTGTTCCTGCCTTTGTACGGGAGCCAAAGGTGGGACCAATCAGTGGCGAAGTACCCTTGGAGCTTGTTGGACCAATCTCTGCTCAACAAAAGGCCATAGGATTCGGGGATATCGATAATTACTATGTCGATACACTAATGCACTCTGGAGTCGGAGGATAAGCAGATAATGACGATTTTTAGTTCACCAACTGCGAGGACTTGAGATCTATCGAGCTCGATAATTCTGGTGTCGGTTTTCTCTAGGCAGATGTTTAACTTCTTTCATATATATAAGGGCATGACATTCGTGGATGCACCAGAATCGACGAGACAGTTGTGGACATTGAAGTTAAAAATCTCAAAGGAGAGGAGGAAAGGTGGCGTGGTTCCCCTAGATTTGGTGTTTACGACATTCACAATGGACTGGGGACTAGTAGCAGTTTGGGCAGATGTGATTCTTACAGGTTTGGTCGCCAGTAAATTTGAAAAGGCCTTAATAATGAGATATCGTTGGTTAGCAATGCGAGCGAGCTCATAGAGAGATATGTTGGCTCTAGTCTTCTTCATGTCCTCGATAATTTTATACCTAGAATCTGTGGGTGAGGTGGGCTCGGTGGTGTTCTTAGGGGGAACTACTGAATTTTTAGTCTTGTGGATTTTTCAGGATTTTTGTCCTTGTTTTCGGTGTTCAGGGGTAGGATTTTCCTCAAGAAGGCTTTTATTTTCTCTTCGAAAGACTTCTTCGGCACTGAGCCTTTGCTCCTCAAGCCATAGTTTCGAGGGGGTTTTGATTTAGGGTCATCTACTAGGTTTATCCTAGAGGTGGGAAGGGGAGACTCTCCGCGTATGACTTCGAAAGCAAGGACAACAGATCCCATATCTTCATCTGGGGGGGAATTTTCCTCGTCATCTGAAATAGCCTCCTCCTCCATATCTCTGGGGGTTTGATCTTCTAGAAGTTGGTTCACCACCACTGTCATGCTACTAATCCATTAGGGGCAAGTCTTTTCTGAGTGTGAGGTTTGATGAAAAGAGAAAAAATTGTCTTTGCCAATTTCTTCCACATTAAGACTTGTACTTGAGTTGGTAGATTCAGCAGCGAGGAGTTATTCTTCTGAAGAAACGGTGTGGAAAAAGCGATAAAAGAGTCTCTTTCACCTCTAATTACCTTCATTAATTATCAACCAGGCGACTTTTTATCTCAAAGAGTGTACTTTCGATCGTGACTATTTACTCAAAATGTTTTCTGAGTATAGTGCTTAAAATCCAAAAGTAAATAAATAAAATCTACTTACAGCAAAGCACTTTAAGACTTAAATCATGCATTCGGAAAAATAAGCAATGTATCAGTCAAGGGTTCAGCATCGATAACCCATCCCTTTGGAAACCGATGGAAAGGAAATTAGAGCATAGACCACGGGTCTGGGAGCTATACAGTGAATGCCAAAGCTCACTACAGCCTTAGGTCGTCTCTCACACAAATGCGAGTAAATAGAACAACAAATAAAGAATTGAACAACAAATAAAGAATTGAATAGCAAATCTGGAATGGAACAACAATTGAATAACTAAGTCCCGCGGGCTATAATCAAACTCAATCTATACACTCCTTGCAATCAAAGAACATTCTGTTACTCTAAAGGCGATTTACACAGATCACGTTAATGGAACAACAATACAACGAATGAATGGTAGAACAGTATTGATAAATCATAAACGCACACCACACAAACGTTTAGTATAACAGCTCTGTAACATAACAGTAAGGATATGCGATTAACTCTTGAAAGGATAAATAACTTGATGCAGAGTTAACATACAATTCGATCTGTAGAAACCTCAATGATTCAAACTTCGAACGGAGCATATAATATGAACTTATAAAGCATATCAAATAATCAAATAACAATAATAACAAACCACACAGAAATCAAACCAAGGGGATAATATACAGCAGCGTAAAATGAACAGTAACTACAATTCATAACCAAACAATGCTTTAATTCTGTCGACAGTCACACAGCAATCACTAAACTAATTTATA
Source organism: Pinus albicaulis (assembly GCA_034641835.2). NCBI lineage: Eukaryota > Viridiplantae > Streptophyta > Pinopsida > Pinales > Pinaceae > Pinus > Pinus albicaulis. The sequence goes on from CM076584.1 coordinate 1,491,744,852, forward strand.
AATGAAAGAGACAGCAACTGAAATCAGATACAGAACAATAGAAATAAAGTAATAGAAATACAAACAGCAGATCGCTCCACCTGGGGCCGGGCCCTCAACCACCGGTGAAGCGTTGCTGTGCTTTACTCCAGTGCTTGAGAAATGGAATAACAGTGAAATCTCTTATTAATCAGGCATTAATAATGTTACAAACAGCTCTCACTCTCTTAAGAAGAGCCGATGCACAGTTCTGCAAATTACAATAAGGAAAATCTCTCCGTTCCCATACATAATACATGCTTCTCCTTTTATAATCAGAAGGAGGAGAAATTGAATAGTAAATACAATCTCCCATAACAATATTGGATTTCTTCCAACCAATTGATCAACAAGAAAATAGATTTACATCCATCTTTACACAAATAAAGAAGTCGAATATCCGTTTTTAATAGATTTGAGGACTACTTAACCACAAGACTGAGAGAATTTGCTCAAAGAACTCTCGCGAATCTCTCAACACAAAGCCGAATTCTTCTTAGTGTAAACTGTTTTTTTGATAAAGTTAATTGGGTCCGTTCTCGACAAAACCCATGTTCCGGATTTTCCAGATTCGTCCTCATTTGCTCAGAATCTCAACCGCAAAACTGTCACTCCTTATTCCAGCGCATTTCTGAGTTGGCACTTTTAATGATCAAATCTTCAATCTGGAAATTACCTTGGAGGCTAAAAATGGTGAATAATGTTATAACCAACTTTATAAACTATCATTGATAAAATAATTCATAATCATCAATTTATTAGAATAAAGGAAGATAAATAATTTTCATCCATAAGAGCATAAATAATTTATAAAATGGATTTAAATGATAAATTATAACAAATGATATAATAGAGAATGGTAAGAATGGATGAAATAAGTGTTACAAAGTGGTTGTATTCACGGCCCAACACACCCCCACACTCAATATGTTGCATGTCCTCATGCAACGAAAACCTGAATATATTGCATGTCTTCATGCAACCCCAAGACAAAACCCATGTGTTAACCAAGCAATAAAAATTTGAGAACAAATGAATGCTTCCTTAATTAATGAATATTCAATTTTAGCAATCTTAATGAAGGCATAACAATTTTTACATTGACATTCAACTATATGTGTGAAGTTGCAACAAAATATGATATAGATAACAACAAACTTCATTAACCATTTTTTCAAAACTACAAACCAGATTTTGTTGAAATGTTGCAAGTAAGTTTATAATATATGAAATGTCTCCATGATCCAAAAATCAGATCATTTTGATGCACGGATTATGAGATATAAATAAAATGGTTGTAGGTGAGAGTGCATGATTTCCGAAATTTTATGAACCAATTTAACTTGAAATTATCTGGGTTCGTATTAATGATACGTCTGTGTTTTCCAGAAATCACAAGAATTGAGTTCATAGTTTTAAAAATATTATGGAAATCAATTTCTACATTGTGTAAAAATGAAATTGTATGCCTTAAATGAGAAAGAAGATTGAAAACATCCATCATGCGTAGCAATTCCTCCCCCGCTCTGAAAAATTAGCATGCCCTCATGCGATGCTAGAAAAAAATTGAGGTGGTTGCTACCAGCTGTTGAATTCTATGCTTGGTGTAAAACAACATGGAATAAGGGAGGTGTTGAGAATGAATAAGAATAGCAATGGATGATAAAGAATATGAATAACATGGTCATAAGAAAGAAATGAATGAAAGGAACGCTCCCCATACTCGAAAATGATATGCTGCTGAAAAAGGGAAAGTGGTAAAGATGTGGAATGAAGGATGATAAATAATGCTCAAAATGGATTTTCATGAAATTCTCCTAAATTCGTAATAAATCAGAAAATTATGCGATTTTACCTCAAGTTTTACCTCCAAAAATGTGGAATGACATATATGGACTGGCAGTTGTTGAAGCTGATGTAGGCAGAGTTGGTGCTGAAAGTGATGCAAAAGGTGGAATCCAGGTAAGCACATCATGTCCGAAGAATTGTTCACGTATGCGAGTTGCTCGAGCCTCTTCTGTTAGTTGCAATACTGTAGTCATGCTGTGAATAGAATTCTGCCCATACTTGTTGTTTTTTTGCAAACAAAGCACTATTTGGCATACAATGTTCTTGAATCCATAGTGTTAGGTTTGAATAGCAACAGATAAGATGCATGCAAAACTTTCAATCAGAAAAAACTTTTGTCAAATCAACAAGTTATGGCAGAGTGCAGTAATCATATCGCATGGAATCCCATAATGCATACATTCCCCCCTCCAATTGGAAAAGGAATTCCATGACCATAAAGCATATGAGAGGTGTTGTACTGATGGCAAGGCAAGGGAATGAACAATATAGCAGTGAATGAAGCAGAGTACACATATCAATGATAGGATAGCGGGAGTTATGGTTATAATGAGAGCAGAGTGTGTAAAGATAGTTATGAATAAGAGATAGGACGCTTTGAACTGATGATAGGTGATGAAAAAGAGAAAAAGAACAACAATATGCCAAAAAGATGCTTTACTGATGGTATTCTAGCTGAAAAATGATGTGATTGATTATAAAACAATTTCTCATGCATAAAGGTTCAAAATAGGGAAAAAAGTAAGAAAATAACTTCTCTGATAAGAAAAAAAATAAGAAAAGGGTATTATAATAATAATTGACGATAAGATATAACTTCAATACCATAAGCAGAGCCGCTGCTGCCAGCAGGCGTCCATAGCCTCGGCAGGGTTTCTTTTTAACCCATATGAGCCAGGATCCTCAATTTATAAATGGAGAGTTACAGTGATGTTCTACAGAAGAGATCAGTGTGCTGGCGTGGTAACAAGATAACCACACTGCCATTCACTGGGATGTAGCAAAAGTGATCAGGCCGGCTCGTGATGAGACCTCCTGTTCCAAGGATAATTTGACTATCCAATGGATCATAACCCTGGTGTGGTGGCCATAATAGGAATGTCACTTTCTTACAACCTTATGAACATGGTAGGCTGGCTCGTAATGAGACCCCCTATCCTCCATCTGTGAACAAAATTTTGTTGTTATTACACAATTTTATGATAAAAAAAAGGAGGCTCAGTACTCCTTAAGAGCAGGGATGGTGGAAGAAGTTGAACATGTCAATAGAAAAATATACCCATAATCTCATTTATTACAGACAGAGAAGATTATAATCCAGAAGGGTGGAACCAGCATGGTATTAAGATGATCAATCAATATCATGTTCAACAAAAAACAATACAGTAAAGTAGTATATAAATAATTGTGTCCCTTTTTTTTAAAAATAATCTATCATCAAGGAGCTGTCCTGTTAAAGATCATAACGTGAAGGATATTAACTCGCTTCAATAGAATCCATAATTCTTGTCCTCGTAAAAATAGTGTACTTCATGCCATGAAGGGGAATCAGTAAAATGTGGTTGAGATGAACTAAGAACAATTCCACAAGAGGAAGGAAGGGTTGCTTTCGAAAATACTCCCAAAGTGTTGCTTTTTTGAATGAACAACAAAAACACGTAAAAAAAGTGTTGTTCCTTGTAGGGAACAACAAAGGAAATGCACACAAAAAGCAAAAATACACACAAAAAAAGTGTGAAAATGCAAATGTCGTTCCTTTGAAGAAAGGAACAGCAAAAACTAAAAGTGTCGTTCCTTTAGAAAAGGAACAGCAAAAACGCAAGTGTTGTTCCTTTGGAAAAGGAACAGCAAAAACACACGTGTCATTCCTTTGGAAAAGGAACAACAAAAATGAAAAGTGCAAAAGTGCTATTCCATTCGGAAAGGAATAACAAATCGTGAAAGTGCAGAAGTGTTGTTCCATTTGGAAAGGAACAACAAAACGTAAAAATGCAAAAATGGTGTTTCATTCGAAAAGGAACAGCAAAAAGTGGAAATGCAGAAGTGCTATGCCATTTGGAAAGGAATAGCAAAACGTGAAAATGTAGAAGTGGTGTTCCATTCGGAAAGGAACAACAAAAAGTGGAAGTGCAGAAGTGCTGTTCCATTCGGAAAGGAACAACAAAACGTGAAAAAGGAACAGCAAAAATTAGAGTCGTGGAAAATGAATGGGAAAATGACCCGTGACAAAGGAACAACAAAATGAATTGCTGACCAAAAAGGTGTTGTTCCTTTGGAAAAGAAATAAAACGAAATTGTTGTCCCTTTGAAAAAGGAACAGCAAAAACGACAAAAGTGCACACAAACGCTGTCCTTTCAGAAAAAGAACAGCAAAAATGCACAAGCATGAAATGCAAGCACGCAAAGAATGAATTAGTTGTTCACTGTATTGATGCTGAGGATGGGTCACAGTTTGAATGAAGCAACACCTGAAACACAAAATATAAAAAATATCAGAAAAGAAACAATATTTTATTTAAAAACAATATGTAAATAACTAAATTAAGTTACAACAGCTATGATGTTATGTCAAAAAATGATCTCTTTGAAAAATGTTTTGGCAGCAGTGATAAGAGATGAATCTTCAGATTGAAATCAATTCTTCATTTGTCCTATTATGAATCCGTTGGGTAATGAGTTGGATGAAATTCCTTTGTTTTATTAAAATTTGTTTCAAGAATCACTCGTCCATAAATTGACCTTCTTTATTTTCCCAGGACCTGCAAAAAAGCGAGTGTCTACCTGCAATAAAACATTAAATCATGGAGAAAGAGAGGTGATCGGGCTCCCCTAATCCAAGAATTATGCAAAAAACAACAAGTAGTTACTGTATATAACAAATCCATTGAGAAAGTAACAAAGTGAAATTTATTTGTCACCTGCGGGAGAGCAGTGGTCGACCATACTAACCTGCAGTGTTTTAATCACAACTTCTTTGTTTTTCGTCGAAATTGAGTGATTCCAAAGCCAAATGAGAGCTAATTCAAAGTTTTATCTCCAGTAGCAATAGGTTTTAGAAATTCAATGATATGATATGTCAATTTGAGTTAGAACAGCCTGCATAACATAGTCATTTTCAATTACCCAATCTAGACCAACGATTGATATTTCAAGCATAGATTCTTCGTTTGATGTCGGATTCAAATGATTCAAATTGGAAATGAAAGTAGATTCATTTATTTATCTCCAATAGAAACAGGTTTTGAAGAAAAGAAGAATTGATAAGTCAAACACTGTAAGGAACAGCCGAAAAAACAGAGTTTTAAGGATGCTGATTTACGATAGACAGTCAGTATTTTGATCATAAATTCCCCATACGATATCGAAAATGAGTGATTCCAATTGCATTGTAAACTAGATTCATAGGGGAATCTACCATAGAAACAGGTTTTAAAAATTCATTCATTTAGGCCTCCAAAAACTGACTGTCCCAACTCTGTTCCTGAGCTTCCCGCTAGACATCCGGTCAATGTTTTGGTTCTAACTTTTTCGTTTCAAATCCAAATTGACTGATTCAAATTGGGTTAGAAATTATACATCAAGGGCTACCTAGGGTAGAAACAGGTTTTAAAAATATTCATTTTTGGTCCCTCAAAACATGACTGTCCCGACTGTTTTTCCAGAAAATTCATCAAGCCCGCAAGCCAAAAAAAATGATATTCAAGCATTTTTTCAAATTGGTGATAAAAGTGAATATGAGTGTTTGTAGAACTATTATTTCCATTATAAGTCATCTACAAACACAAATTAATTAAAAAAATTATCACCAATGTTGATTTGCATAGCATGTTGCAACAAAAAAACAACTAGTTTTACATAAAAAAAAACAAAATGCATTTATTTATTCCCTTATTTATTTTATTTTCTACACTAACCTATTTTAATTTGAAAAAATGAATATGACTACGTATATGAGTACTTCCAGTGGAGCCATTTTCGAAATAAGGCTTGACGTATACACATACCCAAATTTGAAAAATGCATATTAATGAAAATCAGGGTATGAGAAGCCAACTTCCCTTGAAAAGATGGAGTCAAAAATTGTTGAAGTATGGAGCAATGTTGCGAACAAGTGATGGAGTGAAACCAATCTTCAATATATCCGTTATGTTCTTGATTTCCCATATCCATCATATCATTAAGTTCTTGAGCTGTTAAAATGGTTTGTTGATGCAAGCTAAGAGTAAGCTCATTTTCCTCCATAACTTCTACAATTTTTGAATTTAAAACATTCTGAATCTCATTGTAAGTTTTCTCTAATGGCGCATGTGAGATAGAATGGGTGGGAAGGGTGGGTAAATTTGGCAGTTCAACACTGTAAGTATGTTGTACTGGTTTATTGCGGTGAGGGTGTGGAATTAGTTGAGCAGAAAATTCAAAAGTAAAAATGTTGGACAGTTTCTTACCATAACAGAAGATGTCCTTCATGTGTTCCTTCAAAGCTCCTTCTTCCAATGTTCCTGTCAATTAGTTAGTGAAATGGGTGGTGCTTACATCACCACTTCAATGAAATCATGTGATTCATTTTCCAAAATTTCTATTTTTTCCTAGTCATTCACACAAAAATTCAAACATCTATTTCTACCCAACAAAGCAACAACAAATCTGTTAGGAAAGCGGACAGTGGAGCAGGGCTTTTACATGCTCCACACGTAGGTTCTTACCTTCCGTTTTTAAGATCCAACTAGGCACTCATCAGCTTCACACTACTCTTTAGAAATGGCTACACTCTTTCCGGCAACGGCGCCAAAATGTAGAGTGATAAAAATGTGTCTTTGTAACTCCTAATTACCTCACATTAATTGTCAACCCAGGGACGACTTTTTGTTTCAAGAGTGTACTCAGTCTGAGGCGGCTATTTACTCAAGAGTAATGTTTTGCAGTATAGTGCTTAAAATCCAAAAGTAAATGAAAGTTGGAAATAAAATCTACTTACAGCAAAGCACTTTAAGACTTAAATCATGCATTCGGAAAAATAAGCAATGTATCAGTCAAGGGTTCAGCATCGATAACCCATCCCTTTGGAAACCGATGGAAAGGAAATTAGAGCATAGACCACGGGTCTGGGAGCTATACAGTGAATGCCAAAGCTCACTACAGCCTTAGGTCGTCTCTCACACAAATGCGAGTAAATAGAACAACAAATAAAGAATTGAACAACAAATAAAGAATTGAATAGCAAATCTGGAATGGAACAACAATTGAATAACTAAGTCCCGCGGGCTATAATCAAACTCAATCTATACACTCCTTGCAATCAAAGAACATTCTGTTACTCTAAAGGCGATTTACACAGATCACGTTAATGGAACAACAATACAACGAATGAATGGTAGAACAATATTGATAAATCATAAACGCACACCACACAAACGTTTAGTATAACAGCTCTGTAACATAACAGTAAGGATATGCGATTAACTCTTGAAAGGATAAATAACTTGATGCAGAGTTAACATACAATTCGATCTGTAGAAACCTCAATGATTCAAACTTCGAACAGAGCATATAATATGAACTTGTAAAGCATATCAAATAATCAAATAACAATAATGAACAAACCACGCAGAAATCAAACCAAGGGGATAATATACAACAGCGTAAAATGAACAGTAACTACAATTCATAACCAAGCAATGCTTTAATTCTGTCGACAGTCACACAGCAATCACTAAACTAATTTATAAATGAAAGAGACAGCAACTGAAATCAGATACAGAACAATAGAAATAAAGTAATAGAAATACAAACAGCAGATCGCTCCACCTGGGGCCGGGCCCTCAACCACCGGTGAAGCGTTGTTGTGCTTTACTCCAGCGCTTGAGAAATGGAATAACAGTGAAATCTCTTATTAATCAGGCATTAATAATGTTACAAACAGCTCTCACTCTCTTAACAAGAGCCGATGCACAGTTCTGCAAATTACAATAAGGAAAATCTCTCCGTTCCCATACATAATACATGCTTCTCCTTTTATAATCAGAAGGAGGAGAAATTGAATAGTAAATACAATCTCCCATAACAATATTGGATTTCTTCCAACCAATTGATCAACAATAAAATAGATTTACATCCCTCTTTCAACAACAGCAAGTCGAATTTGGCTTTGTAGCTGAGATTTGGAGGACGGCCGCAACCACAGATCTGAGAAAATCGTGCTCAAAGAACTCTGCGAATCTCTCAACACAGGCCGAATTTAGGCAAACCGTTCTTTGTTAAAGTTAATTGGGTCCGTTCTGGACAAAACCCATGTTCCGGATTTTCCAGATTCGTCTTCATTTGCTCAGAATCTCAACCGCAAAACTGTCACTCCTTATTCCAGCGCATTTCAGAGTTGGCACTTTTAATGATCAAATCTTCAATCTGGAAATTATCTTGGAGGCTAAAAATGGTGAATAATGTTATAACCAACTTATTAAAACTATCATTTATAAAATAATTCATAATCATCAATTTATTAGAAATAAAGGAAGATAAATAATTTTCATCCATAAGAGCATAAATCATTTATAAAATGGATTTAAATGATAAATTATAACAAATGATATAATAGAGAAGAGTAAAAATGGATGAAATAAGTGTTACAAAGTGGTTGCATTCACGGCCCAACAAATATCTTCCTCCTCCATACTGTAGATAGATTATCCCCACAAGCTGAGCCAAGAGCAGAGCTCTGATACCACTGTAATATTCCTTTTTAGGAATTGATGCACTCTGGACAGTGAAAACGTTGTATTCAAACAATTACGCTATAAAAACATGAAACATGACTTGTATCCTCTTATATATGATGTTTATGACTTGCATACCAAATGGAATCAGAAAACATTCATCCTAGCTACATTAAATAGATCTCCCCAATTCAATACAGCTTAAAAACACCCCAATCCCATGACTTTCAACAACAGAATTTCTGAAGATTACAATAGCGTAATTCACATGGGGGTTTCTATAGAAAATTATGAATCAATACTGATCTTGAGGTTATATTAATCATATATCCAAGGAATGGAGGTTTAACCTCTTTTACACAAGAAATAAGACAACCCGGTAAGGGTTTCCAGCATTACACAAGTATAAAAAGCAGTACTGCACAAAATAACGCAGTCTACTGCAACTCTATATTTGATATGACTGAATATAACATGAAAGAGCTGATCAATACAGAAAATGGCCAAAGGCCCTCCTTATTATACTTTCCAGAGAGAAATAGACACCTCCTCCTCAAACACTAGCACAAAATCAAGGGATTCAAACCTGCTACTACTGCACTTGCATAAGAGATGCAGTTTATGAAAGAGACTATGCTATAGATGTTGATCACTGATTGACCCTAAGTTAGATGATGGAATTAAAGCTCATAACCTTCCCTTTAGATCCATTAAACAAGCTGATCCAAAGAAGAGGATGGAATTCCCGCATGAGAATCCCTTGCACTAAACAGTGCTGCAACCACAGCTAAACAACTGAAGCATGCAAGTAGTCAAAATACCAAAGACATTTGAATACTGAATGCCTTCCTTGCTGCTATCCCCTTCTTCTTATCCTTGGTGAGCCTCCTCACCCCTGACCCCACTCATTAATGAGGTGACTTCCTAGGAAAGATTCCACCTTCAAAACTGCGCTGTCCTTGCTGGTTTCCCTCCTCTTGTAGTAGCGCTGTGACTTGGTCAACTGGATCTAGTTCACCTGCATTACCCCCTTTCACACCAAGGTGGATTTATTTGCCCTCCTAATCTGATCCCTTTTCACACTGGGATTGTTTTATTGCCCTTTTATCCTTCTAACTGCAAAAATGGAGCAATTATAATATTCCAACTAGCAATAGCTAATTGGGATTATTACCATTCTTAGGTAGGATTTCAACTTATTTCAGTTTTCAGTTTTCAGCTAGTTTGAAATAATTAACTAAATTTGAAAGCCAAGGAAAAGGCCCTAAAATATTAATGATGAAGTAGTTTGGTTTGAAATTTGCACCACTTTTTAGTCTCAGATGAAATTTCAGTTTGCAGAAAAAGGTGTAAATTCAATTCAAGAGTTTTCAGTCACAGCATATGCATGTTTGGGATTGGCCCAATGGATCAAGCTACTAGTCGACGGTGTTCTTGACATCTCACTAGGAGATGCCATCCCCATGTGAAGCCGCTGTTAGGGTCCTATAAATATAGGATTCATAATTTTTGAATTGAATTTGATAGTCTTGTAAATATGTACATACCTTGCTTTCTGCAAGTTGTTTTCCCATATTTTGAAAAAAATGAAAAATAATAAAAAACAAAAAAAGAGGGTAAAATGTCCTAAAAGAAAGATCAAAGGACTTAGAAAAATATAAACCCCAAAAGAAAAAGAGATAAAATAAGACATGAAAGTGGGCAAGTCCAAAGGCCACTACTTTTACTTTTCTTATAAGAATAATGATTATGTGCAGAGTTTCAATAAATTCCATAATCCATGATCAGTTAGACAGTTTAATCCAAACTTTCATGTTTAGATAGAGAATACAGATTTGTCAAACAGTTTAAACTTGACAAATCAGTAGATAGGTAGAAAATAATGAGGAGCTCAATAGTTTAATCTGAGCCCTCGGATGAAATAAGGTAGACTTAGATAGTTTTATGCTTTGAAAGAATTTTTTTTTAAGGTTGCAAGCCTAAATGCACCTACAAAATGAAGAAAAAATGTTAGAAATAAACATGGGTAGGTAGAAAGCAGTTGAGCAAGCATGTAATAAAGCATCATCAGGCAAAATCACTAATTTCCCCTCCCCTATAAGTATTCAGTATTCTAAGCTATCAGTCAAACAGGCTTAGAGCATTTCTCTGACTTTTGTTGGGACTGGACCCAAGGTTCGATGACTGGTCAGTTAAAAAATATTGAATTCCTACATTAAACCCACATTTCTCAGCATTTACCCTTCATTCATACATCAAAACCCCTTTTTCCTAAGTAAAGACACATTATTACTTAGTAAATTGTAACCCTAAAATAATTAATTTCATTCCCTTCAAAATCATTCATAAAACCCTCAAAATACATTTATCCTAAGTATTAGTGAAGTAATATAGAAAATGAGCAATGCTTTATTTTTACACTTTACTTAGAGATAATATGTGTTTTTTCCATTTCACTACCCTTTTCATATAACTTTTAACCTATTTTTATTAAATCCCTAATTTACCCTCCCCTATATATTAAAACCCTTATGTTTAAATTAACCCCCAAAACCCATTATTTTAAGTTTAGACCAAGTTAATATATCCCATGTGCGCAAATAAACCCCACCCTACAAACCCCTTGGTCTAAACCTATCGTTATTTAAATATCCCGCCCCATGTAGTTTAAACAAATGTTGAGTGCATTTGATAAAACTATATAATATGATACCGCACCCACTTGTCTAATTAAAACATTTGTGATTGTTTTAATTAACACATAAAACATTACCCCCGCCTATTTTTATAAGGCCCAAATTGAAAACCTTATTAAAAAAACACATTTTTATGAAGTTTTAAGTCATTCCCCACCAACCTATTAACTAAGGTTTAAACGTATTTCACGTTTAATCCTAAAAGTTATAAACCATCTACGCATATAATAATCCTGGTCCCACCTCCCATTCCGATGCAACTCCCGAAACAATCATGGTCATTCGCTTTATATTCCTAGATCTGATGGACAAAACTTGATATCGCGTGAAAAAGATGCCCAACCCTTCAAAAGCCAAAGCCATGCGAAATGAGTGGTTTCACCCATTTCTCCCTCCTCCACGTGGCCTTCCCTCATTCGATCGCATTCGTTGAAGTTAAAACATCTTACCGCTCGATAGGCACGCGATAAAACACCTATGGTTTCTTCTCTTCAAAAACAAAAACCGCCCACTATCCGATGTGACCGCCATTGATTGCAGGCTATTCTAAACCTAAAAGTGCCTAATAAACTCCATATGCGTCCATTAAACCATTTTCTCCATTTTATGTGCGTTAATTCATCCTAATTGAAGAAAACAAAGCTACCTATACATTGTTTTCATGCTCAAAAGAAAACAGAAAAGCCATTACAACTGGTGTCAAGACCACTGGAAGCTTCAGTTCATTTCCAGAAACCTCCAAACCCATCAGAAACTTATCTGATGCCTCAGAACCTATTTAAAGACCATATACCTGCAAGAACAGGTACTCCTCAGAAAAATCAACCTTCCTGTTATTTGAAAAAGAGTTTCCTATGAAATTAATAGCCATAAACCCTGTTTGCCCATAGAAAGAACTATATTTGCCTTCAAAGAATGGATTTGTTGTAGAAACCCTTTGAAAGATTCAAACTCTTTACCAATATTCAGAATCCCTAACTGTTACACTCAATTACTCAGTGCCAATAGAGTTAAACCTCCAGAGTCAAAATTTATTCCATAGGTTTTCCCAATTCATCAAAGCCATAATCCCTTCTTGCAGACCTCGATTTCATTAATGAATTGTTTGATTTTTGCAAGTTATTAGCAAAAGAAAAATTTGGATAAAACAATCTCAATACTAGTTAAGGATCTGTTTTATTCCAAGAAATCACAAGGAAATGGATTCAAAGGATTTTACTTAAAGATTCCAGGCATCAAAGTTAAATAACAGTCATCCTGTGAAAGATAAAAGAGCATCTTAATGTAAATATTAAAACAGGGCACTCATAATAGTGAATGTTAAAAGTGAAATTAGAATTCATAGGGACAGTGAAAAAAAAGCAGTCAAGGTAAAACAATGAAAGTAAATACAGAGAAAGTAAATGGTAAATAAAGATGAAAATACTTTCAACAACAATGAATTTTATCCAAAGTGAAAGTAAAAACAATTAAAAGAACAGTAAGGTTAAAAGATGACAACGGAGCAAGAAGGGACATTTTCGCAGAAATTTCCTGTTTAAAGTCATTTTTTTGCAGAAAGTATTGTGACCAATCCAAGATGAATTTTGAAAAACTGAAGGAGTTTTATGTTCCTAATATCTCCAACTACAAAAACCTCTCTCGCTTTTATAACAACCATTATGGGTTTGGAAATATTAAACACTATGTGAAAGCACTTTTTACATAAAATTCATGTTAAGTCATCAGTTTGCAAAGAAGACTGTGGCCAATCAAAAAACATATCACAAAATTGAAGGAGGGTTTTGTTCCTAAGAGACCCATCTACAAGAAAATATCTCACTTTTTGTACAGGTATTACAGAATGAGAGATACATGCACATATTTACAACCTATTTTTCAGACTGTGAAAAACTCCGTTTTACACATCTTTTTTCAGAGCCTATTTTGAACCGCTAGAGAAGAATTTTAGTGAACTGAGAGAGGTTTATCTCAAGAACATATTTATCTACAATAACCTATTTCACTATTTACATATATATTTCGGATTGAGAAATAAAAATGTATCATTGGACCCCAAGTTTGCATAATTGCTGGAGCAGAATGCACAAAGAAAGGAGACAGTTAGTGACTTGGATGCCTCATCATCAACTAAGAGCTGAGATCAAATTCGAATTCTCCTATTTTTCATCGCATATCCATAAAAAATAGTTCCAAATAGATGCATTATTTTTTAGTATCCTTTACTTAGGTTCTATTTATGTAAAAGAGTTAGAGATATTTGTAAACCAATCTTTATATTTTTTCAAGATATTCTAATTTAGAATTTGTATAAATACTTCACCCTTTGAAGTATTTTGGTGGAATAAAATTGTTGGAGATTATTATAGATATTTTGTTGACTTGAAGGCTTTGTACTTCTATTTTGAGTAGCAGACTGGATCAACTACTTGGCATCATACCTCAGGATCCCTGTGATAAGCTATCTGGAGTGAAGTACTCTCTAAAACTTGTCATTGTTATTTTTCTTTGTTACATGCATACATTTTTGTTTTAATTCTAAATCTGAATGTATAACTAGGAGTATTACTAAAGGACTTTTTAATAGCACCCTGTTTTTAACTAGTTATCATTTCTTTGTTTTCTTCTGATTTCCGGTGTAGGGAACCCTTAATTTCTCCCTCTCTCATTTGACCTCTATCTACTACTTCCCTTTTTTGGATCAAAGGATCCTTAAGTTCCCTTTATCCCGATCATACCACCTCACAAAACCAATTTCCCATGATCTCCAAGGGTTATATATCTTGCCCTGAAGACATTTGACCTTTTAGGCCTTGATCCCTATTCTGTTTGACTTAGACTCCATATCCAAATGGACAAGTAGATTTCCCTCTATCTATCTCTCCAAGTGAAAATTTCCCACCAAATACAACAAAACCATACCAAAATTGCACTTTCATAGCTATGTCACTTAAAATTTATGGTTTTTCATTAGGAATGCAATTGTATTGAAACATTGATCTAACTATTATCCATAGGGTAACAGTATTGCTAATACAACCAATAAAACCTAATTTGTATTATCAAGAAAACCATTTACGCTAAAAAATGGAACTAGCACAATGCTTTGATGAATGCTCTATGGGTTGGTCGTGTTACACCTAAACCTTCTTTGAAAACTTCCCCTTACTTTCTGGTGTATGGAAAAGAAGCCATCCTACCTCCAAACATATATCTCCTAACCCTTCAACTTTCTCAAGAGTCACGGGGTAAGTCTTGTCTTGTGATTCAAAGTAGGATAGACACTCTTTTGAAGATACAGGTGGAAAGGAGGAAAAAAAAAAAGAAAAAAATTCCATTCATCAAAGTTGTATCAAGTGATGGTTTGATAAGAAGTATGTGGGGAAAAAGGAGTTCAGCGTGGGAGACTTAGTATTTTTGTGGGATAAATTGTTGGAATACGCACAGAAAGGGGGGGTCGAATGGGTAATTTTTTTTTTTTAAGCTAAAACGGTTATTTTATTGATAAGTTACTGGTTGGACAGAGCCTAAACAGCCAAAACATACAAGTTCTCCATTAACCACTTAGGGGATGATAGCCATGAACGGAGCTTCTGCATTTATGCTAATCATTCCGGTTTGTAGCGTGCAGCCTATATTTGCCAATCTATCTGCTTTCTTGTTTAGATCTCTGAGTATGTGGAAGACATTTACTGAGGGAAAATTTCCCAAAATTATATTGACTCTTGCTAAATGTTTGTTGAGCACCGGATCCTTGAGCCCATTCTTGCTGACGATTGCTTTTATCAACACTTCAGAATCTCCAAAAACAACAAGTTCGCTTGGATTTCCTTTTTTGGCTATTTCGCAGACTTTCAAAAGGCTGAGGATTTCAGCTTGGTTATTGGTTTTCAGACCAAGACCCCAACTGAACTCTTCGTTGTTCCCATTCGGAAAGAAGACCACCCCACCAGCTCCAGACCTCCCCGGATTGCCTTTTGAGGCACCGTCAAAGAAAACAGTACACTTGCCCTAAGATTTCCACCGCTGAGAAAATCTGTCCTCAAAATCACGAATCTGCCAGCTTTCCTTGTAGATCGGACGTATGTTTGCCGGAGGGCTGGTTTTTCCAATGAAAGGAGCCAGCCACGTTCTTTCTTCTGTTCGGAGAGTGTTATCCTCTTTGATATTGGAGTGTGTCAAGGTTTCTAAGAGGAGAGTTTTGGCCTGAACCGCCACTTTAGCAGCTGTCAATTCTTTATTGTTGAAGATGATTTCGTTCCGGGCAATCCACAGCTTCCAACAAACATATTTGGGTGCGGCCATCCACACCTTATGCCAAAGGGATTTGTTGGCGAAGTTATGAGGGAAGATAGATTTCCATAAGAGAAACATGGAGGCTATCGAGCTATGGGAAGGAGGGTGCACGTTCAAACCAGCCAGGAAGAAAGACCAAACCTCCTTCGCGAATTCACAGTCAATAAACAAGTGGGTTGAAGTTTCCAGCGCTCCTTTGCAAAGGACACAACGATGAGGACCTGCAATGTTTCTTTTGCACAAGTTTTCTCCTGTTAGGATTTTATTATGGAACAAGGTCCAAAAGAAGAAGTTGATTTTGGGAATGTTGAAACTGTCCCAAATCTGATTCCAGACAGCCTCCGGATAGGGCGAGTCTTTCTTGCTTTGCATCTGGAAATATCCATGTTTTGCAGTATAAACCCCGGTCTTTCCCCAGCCCCAAAAGTCTTCTTCGTCTTTGTGCACCGGTGCAAAGTCAGAGATGGCGTCTTTGAATGCATCTAACTAAGAGATTAAATGCGCTGGAATCCTGGGAAAAATCCATCGCAACCAATTTCCATTGGTGTCCCATGCCGAAATATCTTCAAGTTTTCTAATACCTTTCTCATGGAACCAGTCTCTTAACTCAGTAAGTTCGTTGGCTTCTGCAAGGGGAGGATGACCCATTATGCTGTCTCTCCAAAGCCTGATGCTTTTTCCGTTCCCTGGAATTCTATACAGATAGGTTCTAAAAAAACCGATACCTCTGCTGCACACCTTCTAGGCCTGCGTGC
Source organism: Pinus albicaulis (assembly GCA_034641835.2). Taxonomy (NCBI): domain Eukaryota; kingdom Viridiplantae; phylum Streptophyta; class Pinopsida; order Pinales; family Pinaceae; genus Pinus; species Pinus albicaulis. Next base: position 1,491,761,175 of record CM076584.1, read on the forward strand.
CTTTAGGAATTTTCTCCGCTGAGAAGGAAATTAAAGACCGATTCTTGAGGTATTTGATCTTAAAGATTTGACTGACAGGATGATTGGGCTCATTGATGAGTTGCCAGAGAATTTTGCAACCCAACGCCAAATTGGTCTGCACAGGGTCGCGAATTTGCAATCCACCTTCCACAAGAGGACGTTTCACTGTATCCCAGCTGATTAAATGGAATCTGCTCTAATTTCCACGACCGCCATTCCACAAGAAGTTGCGCATTAATCTGGAGATCTAATCTGTGATTACTTTTGGAGCCAGCATCAAAGCAACCTGGTAAGTGGGCAAAGCTGAGAGGACTGCTTTGATGAGCGTGAGTTTGCCTCCAGTGGTGAGCCAGAAACCTCCCCACACAACGATCTTCTTCTTAAATTTTGATATAACATCCTCCCAAAGGTGATTCCTGTTGGATCCCAGCGTAATTGGAAGGCCCAAGTATTTCATTTTGTCCCAATCTGCAAAGCCAGTGAAGCCCAAATCGTTGGCAATTTTCTCAATAGTGTGATGCTCTGTATTCCAACCATATACTGCGCTTTTCCTCTCACTTATGAGTGCTCCTGAGACGCTGCAGAACTTCTGTAGGATATTTCTGAAGGAATTTGCGATTCTTGTAGAGGCTCCCCCTGTTTTAATGAGTCATTAGCGGCATGGTCGTTTTAAATTCACTTCAAATTTTCAATTTATTCATCAAATTTATGTACGGTATTGACATTTAGGAAACCTACGTATGTAAGAGACTGTGGTGAATACAAAATTGTGTATATACAGATAAATAATTTATCATTTAGTTTATTATTTTTTCATCCTTAACCAGTGCATCATTACTTAATTATTAATTTATTAAGTAGAAACCATGAGCAGTAAAGAACCGATAGATCATAAACATGCAAGAAGTATATCAACACACATGAACACTGGGATTTTAGGTGGAAACCCAATGTGGGAGAAAACGACCGATGTCGTCGTCTCTATCTTCTTCTTTTATTATAAAGGAAAACAATTTGTACTAACATAGACTCATACTAGTACACATGAACCCACCTGTAGAAGGATACAACCTTCTCTCATTCTCTTGCTCCTATTGGAAGGGAGCTCCAACCACCTGATCTCGTTTACCGACACCCACCCGAGGGGAGCTCCTACTCGCTGAACAAATTGACCAGCTACCACTAGAAGGAATCTTGGACTCCCTCACTGAAGGCTCCAACCATCAACACCTATATGTACCACGTTCTATAATATTTCATACTAGATTCACCTAAATCAAAACATCAAACCTGTAAGCCACTTTTCATCATATTTTCAGACTGGACCCACTTCCATCATTATCCCAAACGAAGTAAAAATTCTGAAACTGATCACTAAACTAAATCATCAAATCAATCGTTGAAGCTTATTCAACCAATGCAAATAGATCAAACCAATCCATATCAGATCAAATCAATGCACAACCACTCATAAGTATACCATACCATATATTTTTCATCACAGAAACGAAATTTTGCCACTGCAAACCCTGATCAAACATATGTCAGAATGTATAATCCTTTGTTCTGAATCACCACAAGCATATATGCAGCACTTCCCTTGAAGAAGACACGCATACGGATCTCAAATTGCGACATGAATACGAATCATTGTAACTCCCGAATCAATCATTGAATCATATATTGAATCGATCACACATATTATTGAACTAAATACATATCACCATATTAGCATCATCACTAATCAACATTCCATTCCATAATCATTTCAACAACGATTCTCAGAAATTTATTATCACCCAGAGATACAAAGCCAATGAGATGGCAACCAAACAAAACATAATACGATCGATATCATCAACAACCCAATTTTATAAACCTAGCATGTATAAGTGACTTTTTACAAAGCACATCCACGTATATACTCACTTACCATTATTAACAATTGTGTAAAAATCTACATAAACTCAAAACAATATGCAGAATATATATGTGACTACCCAGAAGCATATCTGCATATGTATGCGACTAACCTGAGACATACCTGCGTACAAATATGAATACTTTCACTAGAAAAATATTTTTCACAGTCCACAACCCTTACTGTCAAAATTAATTGCTTAATTCATATCACAAGATCGTCACAACCACACATCTATCATTGTTATACATTTTCGATAAGTAAATAAAACAATCACATATGTCACCATACTTCATATCTTTCAAATCTAAGTCTTCTCCTTGCTCCTTAGTGCACACCCTGTTTCAGATCAAGTCATTCATAAACAATCCATCCCTTGCGCACATAACACTTTGATCTCCATCTCCTTATATAGTTTTGGCTTTAGCCAATACCTTAGGCCAATCCCTTAGTAATTCCATTGGTATTATATGACAGGATCAAATATTTGTTGGCATGCTCATTACTATGGGCCAATACCATTTTAAAGACCCCTGGTATTCAAAATAACGTGGTGCAGATTCTGTATGCAACTTCTATTCAGTGACACCTACGTATGTACGCGACCTTGCTTCATATGACCCGCGTATACTATCTCACATTTTACCATTATGATACCTTTGTCTCTAAACTTTACATTCATTTTTCCATCATCTCTGTTAGATTTGTATTAGCCTGCATAATTATCATGTTACCATAATTTTGACATCTTTATCAAGTAGTTTTTCATCAAGGACAACATCTTAACCATAATTCCAAAAATCTCCCCCTTTGGACTTGATGGCAACCTCTTTGGTGTTTGGTCACCACCACCTATAAATACTTGTAAACACATCAAGCTAAATAACACATTTCTCTCCCAAGACTTCTCATCAAGCATTCTAATTCAAACACCAATCTTCTCTCCCCCTTTGAAATTAAGGGCAAAGGATCGGACCAACGATGAATGAAGACTTATCTTCCCCTTTTTAGAGAGGATCATTGTAAGATTGATCTGTTGAATATGAAGATTGTATATTGACCATGATCCCCCTGAGCATATGTTGAATATTCTAGAAGATATTCAATGAAGTACATGACTCTATGACTCAACCAAATATGACCTTTTCTATCACCAAGGGCTCAAGCTTACATCAATCACCCAACACAGGGGGTTACATATTTGACTCACCATTACATCAAATTCCCAAATAATGGGATTACATACATAAATGACCTAACCCCAAGAGTCCATACTTGACTAATTTTTACAATATGGGTCTATACGTGACATTTAAATCAAGAAATATATATGACATTTATAATCAAAACTAGATACTTCAATAATGGGGTAGCAAGACCATGATAGTAATCATCAACCATCATGCACCATATAGAAACCTAGAATCTGAACATATATGACCAATTCTTTCAAGCATAAGATAGTGCATTAGATTCTTGTTAGTAACTCATCATCTTTACCTTATACATTAAGATCATCATTCTTTTTCTAGATATAGGCAACCATATTAATCTCTTGAACCATAATCATCATCATATTATCTCCATGCATCCATCAAAGGAAAGGAGAACATTAATAATGGCCATAACATATACTTCATCAAGAGCATCAAATAGAATTATCTTATCATAGTCAACTAGAACTCAAATAATCATCCATAATTGATAACCTATTACATAGAGATAGCAATGTGTATGAACTCATCATCATCAACCAATCATAGCATAAGATTGTGCAAACAAGCTCTATTAGCAACCCATCTCCTTGATCTCATATCATCAATATCAACATGCACTACATATGAAGAGCCACAATCCTGAACCAACATATCATAGGTATCATATAGATAACATATACATGCACTGTCACCAAGTGTGAAAACAAAGAGAATCTTTTGTCATCACAAATTTGATTAGCAGCATCATTGACCAATGTCATATGCATATCTTCAAGCAACATAAAAGCATCATCCATAACTTCACCATATGCAACTCATGCATCAATGATGACAAAATGGTAGTAGCATAGCATGATCAACTTCACTAAGTGAAACTTAAGCAATATATAGTCATCATCCAAAACTTCAGCAACAAATGTGTCTTTAGCAGTATCACCAATGATATATACTTTTCATGAACACCATTATTCAACAAGGAATTCTCAAGAAATCATAATGACAACAATGCATTATTCAAAGAATAGAAAATGCTCCACCTAAACCTGTTCCAACTTTTCACTTTCAAATCTGATCATATCCAACTCATCAATCAAGAAATCCATCGAACGAACCAAATAAACAACTCATGAACCATCATAAACCAATATCATTTATAGGTAACATTTGAGCATCATAAATGTACTGTAACCAATCAATGTTAGAACCAGACATTCAAACAATAACTAATTGAAGTATATCAAAAAATCTCCTTGAGTCTATCCCACTATTTCTTTATCTCAAAGAAACATATGTGACTGTATAGATTAAAATGTGTGTATATACATGACTATCCTTCATGATATTTTCGTAAAGAAAGTAAAATGTTGAACTTTCATTACCACAACTCCCCCTGAGTTTGCATTATATGTTCTTGTTCACTGTTACTACATTAGATGTAATGTCAGTAATACAACATGAATATCAAAACAACATGGGGGCTCATTATCAATTTATACATATGCATAGCTCCCCCTAATATTCTACACAAATTATTTTGAGGGCCTGATAATCATCACCTTCTCTCCATGAGATTATATTATACTTCACATTACTTTTGCAGTCACTATTAGAAGTATTATTTTAAGAATAATTGACTGCAATGGGAACCATCTTATTTTACTATAAATCTGAAGAAGAGGAACTATCCTCCTCATTTCTGCGTGAATTCTTCTTTACTAGCACATATAATTTATCTTGATTTTTGTATCCCCGTGCTATAAAATTTCCCATTTCTTCATCTATAACCTTGCATTTAGTTGATGTAAACACAATTATACGTCATTTTTCAGCTAATTTTCCATCACTTAGAATGTTTTTCTTTAGCCTTTGAACTAGGAATGGATCAGTTTCTTTTCTATAATTATCAAGTTTGGATTTACCTTTTCCTAGAACTTTTGTTGGAGCATTATTTCTGAGAATAAATTTACCATATTTGTTTCTCTTGATAGATTCAAAATTGCTCTTATCTCCATTCATGTGATGAGAGAATCTGATGTCTATGTACCATTCATCTTCGTATTCAAATGAGAAAAGAGCAAGGCCACACCTTATCTGATCTTCTTATTTTTGTTTATTATGAGAAGTGTTGGTGGATCCATCTTTCTCAGGTCTTTTGACAAAAATATTTTTATCTGATTGCTTGTTTTGTTGTTTGTGGAGGTTCATTGATTTGTTCCTGCATTATTTTGCTACATGCCCAAACTTGCTACAAGAATAACATCTTATATGACCAGAAAACGGAGCATAGGAATCATAATATTTCTATTTCATATTCCTTCTATTGCAATCAATATCTTTGTGACCAAATATGTTGCAAGCAAAACAATATCCCTTAAAGAAAACTGAGTACATAAGAAATGATGATCTTCTTGTGAAATGACTACTTGCTTGAGATTCAAACAATGTGCTTCTGCAATTGGTTGCAGCATGTCCATCATTATGACATATAAAGCATTCAACATTATTGATCATAGGAAAGAATCGATTAATGTTTCTATTATTGGGAGAAAATGATTTCTTTTCAAAATTCATCTTTCATGGATATAGATATGGTTGACTTCTTATCTCTTCAGATTTTGTATCCTTCAAGATCTTTGCACAATCTTGTGAGCTATATTATCCCTTTATGGTTTCATGAAAACCAAGACCATATTTAATGGAAGGATACCTTTGACTACTAAGAACGTTATCCAAAATATTAGTATTGTCTTGGAATATTAAGTGTTTATTCTTTTTCTAATTTATCTTTTAGAATGTTTACCTCAACTTCCATTTCCAGCTACTGCTTACTCATTCCTTCTTCCAATTTCTAATTTAATTTGATAATCTCTTCCTTCAATGCATTATTTTGTTCTTCAAATGCTTGAAGTATCTCTTCATTTCACTTGTTTTAATTTTAAATATTTTCTCTTAGAGAGACGATCTCAGCTTCAATACTTTCACAATATTTTTTAGATACTACTACAACATTTAGCTATTTTATATGATCCCTGTTATCATATGCCTACAACTTATCCTTAATATTGGTAATCCATTTCAAAACAAAATTAAGTTTTCTTATAATATTAAGAACTTCTTCTAACATGTCTTCCTCTGAATCAGTAACTCCATCTGACATAACATACTCATCTTTTGATAAATTATTTGCTTTAGAAACATGATTACCTATTGGTTCTTATGAACAATTTTCATTTTTTTTCCCTTCATGAATGACCTGCAATTTATCCCATACTAATTTTGTAGTTTCATAGTGCATAACCTTTTCTAATGTTGAATCAGGTATGTTCCCAAATATTTCATTTAAAGATGCATTATTGTATTGTAATTCTTCACTTGATGGAGGATTTTTAGTGCGACCATTGCATACTAAATACCAAACATTAGATCTTAGATTCATTAACTTAGAATTCATTGTTTCCTTCCATTCATGATAGTTATCATCACTTACCATAAACATACCTTTATTTTCCATTGTTTCTGACTTGCCTTGTTCTTCTGCAACATATTTTTCCTGACTATAAATGTAGATATTGCCACGAAATTGGATGCATCACTCTCACTTCTCTCCGGAATGGATTTATTTATTTGAGATACTTTCTTCTTTTGCTTCCTTCACATCGTCCCTGTTCCACTCCAAGCGGTTAAGCTTCAAATTAAGTGACATACTCTGAAACCAATTGACCAATTATTGGGAAAAATACTAAGAGGGGGGGAGGGGTGTGAATCAGTATTTTAAACTCTCTTCAACTTTTCAATTTCTTATTTAGATTTATAGTACACTACTGCCATTTAGGAAACCAGTGCATATATGCAAGTGTGGTGAATAAAAACATTGTATATCCATATTCCTCTCATTTCATTAAAGAAATCAGACAATTGCACTTAGATAATAATGAAATCCCGATTGGGTTGCAGGAGAAGGAAAATTCTTTGCACCAGGCTGACTGCCATGACCTAGGGTTTGGAGGTTTAAGCGCAAGTTGCCCCAGGTAGACCTCCTCCCAACTCTTTAGGCCGCGATCACACTCTTAGCAAGCCTTGAGGCTCACCTATGATAGAAACCATTGGGGGGATTATTGCTCCCTCTACCACAGGCCAGCCTCCCAGATGTAATGTTCCAAATTTTGCAATAAAGTATTTGGAACATTAATTTTGCTTTTATTTAAATAAAAGGAATAAAATGGGTGAAGGAGCCCATGTAGCAACTTAATAAACACTCCTAAGCTACGAAAAGTCACTTAAGTGGCTTAAGTTAGCAGCCCAAGTGTGAAAAGGGCCAAAAACAAGTGAGCTAAACCATGGTTGACCAAATTCAACAACATACCCAAGAGGGGAAGCATGCACAAGAATATTGCGTATTTGGATGGAGGGAAATTCGAAATGGGAGAAACCATAATGTGAGTGGGTTCCATGGCAAGGAAGCATGCCTTGTATAAAATATGAAGGAGAGCCACTGTTGGGGTTTCATCTTTGGAGAAAGAATTTGGAGGTTGAAGCTCTCTTCAACTTTGTGTTGCTTAGCACAAGAGGGATTCCTATTTAGGAATGCCCTTATCTTCCATGGGAGGCCATGGAGAGATTTTTCTTCATCTTCCTCACATCTTGGCTTGAGGCCAAAGTAGTCATTTGCAGCTTCTGCATTATTCTTGCTGCAAGAGAACGCTGGAGTTGCTGGTGTTGCAGTGAGGGACCTTCACCATCTCACTTCCGAAGTTGTTCTGTAGAGAAGGGGCCATCTCTTTCTCTAGGAGATCAGCAAAGGAGATCCCAAAGCTTCTATTACATATTTTGGCATTGGGCCATATGTTTTCTCTCATGCCCATCGCAGTCTCCTTCCCTTACAACGTTATCTTCAGAGGTGGCTTGCACAAGGGTTCATTTTGTGCACTAGTGAGTGCAATATTCAGTAAGGGGATCAAGCCCTTCACTTTGGAGATCATTGGAGAAGGTATCATTGTTATTACAGCATCTACTTCCTTCTCCTACATTTTATTATATTTGAGTTGCAGCAGCTACACTACAACTCTGGAATTTTCCAGTTTTATGTATTTTAGCCAATCCCTTGGAGGATTGATGTAATAAAGTTTCCCGGGGTTGAGATATTACTCCCCCATATTTATTTGAGCTCTTATTGCCATATCATCATATGTATAATAGTTTTCAGTCATTTTCCCCCATGGATTGCCCAGTTATAGAGTATCTGGGTCATGTAGCAGTGTATTTCCTTCATTGCATGTACATTTTCCTTTGAGGCTGATTTGCACTCACCTTGAGAGGTATTTTCCTCAAGGATTTTGTATAATATTTGCTGCTACACATTATATATCAGATTTTCACTCTTCTTACATTATGTGAGACATTATTTCACTGTTGCTACTTGCTGAAGTTTTCATGCTGCTGAAGATTCTCTCATTAAGCATTATTTCGGTATACTTGTTGGTGGGAGATCTGAATAACCCCCTTAGGGTTATTTCTTTGGGCTTATGTTCTGCAAGGAGTTTGTATCAGATATATTCTAAGGAATCCCAACATTGGATGGCCTTATTTTCATATGGGCTTCCTTATACAGCATCCTCATGGACCCTATTGCAAAAATTCCTTGAAGGGAATTATTAGCCTTCAACAAGTTCTATTGGCAGAGTCTGCTAGTGGGCCAAGTAGCCTCTGGATCTCATCCTTCCTTGTGAAGGTGACATATCCAGTAAATTCCCCTAATAGTAAATCTTTGAAATAGATCAGTGTTGATTGTGAATACTCCCGTAGTTGGAATCTTGGAATATCTTAATATATTCCCGATGGAGAAAAAAATTTCCCCATTTGGGATATTACATAAATTCCCCATTTGGAATAATACAGTGGTATCAGAGCTTCAAACTTGGCTCAGATTTTGAAGTTCAAATTTCAGAAAAGAAGAGGCCATAGTGATGCAGAGGATGAGATTGATCTCATCAATTTTCAGATCCAGCAGCAACCTCTCCAAGGAGGTTGAGGAGACAAAAAAGGAGAAGAGGAAGGACCATGCACTTCCTATTCTCACATAGAAGCAAAGAAGAAACATGGAGAACACTTGGAATTTGAATTCTAAGTGAGAATATTGCTAAATATGGAGAAAACCCTAGAGTCTTCCAAGAGACTCTATATTTTCACACTTGTTCAGCAAAAATAGGATAGAACTTGGTGGTTCAGCCATGGGCGGCATGCAAGGGTTTCTACTCTTGCTGATTTTTCTCAGATCTTGATCAAAAGATTTGGCAAAAGGAGGGAGGAGCCGTCACTAGCAGAGGCACATGCTAGTGTTGTCACATTCATGGAGGAGCAGCCTCCACCTTCAGCTATTTAGCCAGCCATCACACTTGAGGAAGAGACTCTTGCAACAACACAAGATTCTTCCAAATCTCTCCAAGGTATGTATGATTTTGCATCTATCATGGAGTATTTTACATTATTTCATGCTGATTTTCTTGAGGAGGGAACTTTCAGTGCACTGTACCATTATTCTTAGACACCCTTAATGAGTCATGCACCACACATGAGGTTGGGGTTTGAGACATGGACCATGGAGGAGATTTCATTTCAATGTCCCATGAAATGCAAGAGGAGAAATTTGTTTTGGACAATGGTGGCTCTTGTGAAGAGGGACAAAGTGGTAGGATACTTACACCAAAGAGCAAAGCCTTATGGATGAAGTGTGCCCAGCGGAAATGTGGAGAATCCATAACCCACAGGTCCCAGGATCATTTCACAAGTGATGCTCTTGATGGACAAAGAGGAGAGCATGGGTGCATCATGATGGGATGGAATTTCTCTTACCACTCATTATGTTCCCATTTCAGATTGAGCATGGTGGAAGTATGAAGGAGAAGAAAACATTCTTGTTTCTCAGATTTTGTTTGGATGTGGCGGGAGCAAGAGGAGGCACTAGCATAGTGCAAGAGGATTGCTCTTTGATCTTGGATGCCCAAGAAACACCTTATTCATTGGAGGAGATCAACATTTGTAGCAACATAATGGTAGGAGTCTTTGGCAATATTTGTGCCAAAGAGGGAAGCTTGGAGATGACAGTGGCCCTACTCCAAAGGCCAGCAGCGCTGTCACTTAAGGGCTTGGATTACTTGCTAAAGTGTCCCCAAGATCACTTCACAAGTGATGTACCATGGAGGCATGTAGATGAACAGCATGAGAGATTAATGGAGGAGAGCACCTCTTACCACATTTTGACTTCCTTGGCTTTGGTTCACAAGCCCAAGGAGAAAGGTCTACATGCAAAAATTTTGGGTTCTCTTTTCATGCATGCTACTGCATATTATTCAGTGATGGAGGAATCCACTTGGGAGGGCATCCTAATGGAGGTATATCAGCTTATGAGTAGATGCATAGCCCAAGAGATGAAGAGAGGATTGGCACAACCACTTCCCTAATATGTTGTAATAAGGGAGAACTTTCACTTGAGCCACTTTCAGCTCAAAGACCAAAGTGCATGAAGAGGGAGGTAACCATCTGTTTTATGTCTTATGCTCTCTTATTCTTATGATCAGCATGTTATATCAAGGAGGATCCTTCCTTCTTGCACATTATGTCTGGCTATACTTATGGTCTATTGTAGCAAGAATGATGGCCATATTATGGGTGGTTTGTGGGGGAAAGCCACATAGTTTTGGTGTGCACCTTTGGCACCAAATTTTGTTTTCATGATATCATTTTGCAAAATGGATGTGGCAGCAAACAAGTGGCTGAAAAGGCACTTGTTTCAAGTTATTTTGAGGCAGGCCAATGGTGCCCTGCGTTGGCTTCATTCATGGAGTCATAGTTCACCTCCTTACTTCCACAAGTTTATGCTTCCATATTTCACCAATAGAACGTTGTCGAAGGGAAGCATCATTTTGAAGGAGGAAAATGAATTGAAGATGCCCATTGGGAGTATGATTCTCCCTATTTTGCATGTTGTATATTTCAGGAGAAACAATGGGCAGCCCATGATTTCCAAGGCTTCATCTCTTTCCTTCATGTGGGAGGAGTTATGTGGAGAGTTCGAATTTTTGGAGGAGGCATTTCATGGATTGTATGATTGATGGGGTGGCTTGGGTCTCTCATGAAGACCACTTCATTTCAGCCATATATCAGCAATAGCCTCATATGTATCATGAGGAGGGAGGGACTCAATAGGTGGATGTGCCCTTTGGGAGAAAAGGCCTCCATACTTTTTGCAGCACATGCTCCAAGGGGAGTATGGAAGATGATAAGGTCACCATGTTCAACCATGTGTTTTTCCATGAGGTGAACCATATGATTGTTTGGATGCCATATGTTGATGAATTCCAACTCATCACATATGAGATGATTTGGGCTAGCTTGATTTGCAGCGTTGGAGGAGAGGTCCTTGGGGATCTAGACTTCATCTTGCCTCTTGGAGGCAACACTATTGCAGCCCAAGTTCAGCTTTCACTCCACATTCATCATAAGTGGAGGAGAGGATAACATGGGGTAGGCTATGAAGCTTACCAAGTTCAGAAATTCAGCCCACCTATTTCTCATGAGCACAAGGTGGAGGAGTACTTTCAGGAGTTGCCTAGTTGGAGGGTGACTCATTTTGTTGGTTGATTGCTTGGGGATGGAGGGTCTACATGAGGATATTTCAAACTCCATGCCTTGAGTGGAGGACTTTTTGCAATTCATCGTCGCTCTTGCTTGAGGACAAGCAAGTTTTGGGAGGGGAGGACTGTAATGTTCCAAATTTTTCAATAAAGTATTTGGAACATTAATCTTGATTTTATTTTAATAAAAGGAATAAAATGGGTGAGGGAGCCCATGTAGCAACTTAATAAACACTCCTAAAGTGAAAAAGTCACTTAAGTGGCTTAAGTTAGCAACCCCAAGTGTGAAAAGGGCCAAAATCAAGTGAGCTAGACCATGGTTGACCAAAGTCAACAACATACCCAAGAGGGGAAGCTTGCACAAGAAGATTGCGTAGTTGGATGGAGGGAAATTCAAAATGGGAGAAACCCTATTGTGAGTAGGGTTCATGGCAAGGAAGCATTCCTTGTATAAAAGATGAAGGAGAGCCATTGTTGGGGTTTCATCTTTGGGAGAGAGAATTCGAAGTTGAAGCTGCCTTCAACTGAGGGAGCTTGTGCTGCTTAGCACAAGAGGGATTCCTATTTAGGAATGCCCTTCTCTTCCATGGGAAGCCATGGAGAGATTGTTCTTCATCTTCCTCACATATTGGCTTGAGGCTAAAGCATTCATTTGCAGCTACTGCATTATTCTTGCAGCAAGAGAACGCTAGAGTTGCTGGTGTTGCAGTGAGGGACCTTCATCATCCCACTTCCGGTTTCTTCAGAGGAGGGACCATCTCCCCTGGGGTTAGAGGCTCCCTCACCAAGGGCAGGGAGGGGGAAGGGGTGGAGGCGTAGGTCGAGAGATAGGGAAATTTGGGGAGGGACTGTCCAAACCTTGCACGAAAATCTTTCTAGTATTGTCGACAGCTGGACCATGTGATTGAAGACTGTCCAATTCTAATAGAAAAAATGCAAGAAAAACAAAAGACACATGCATAGAATGTGCAGAGGGTTAAGGAAGAACCGCGTGATGAAGGACCAAGTATTAATGTCATCACACGCAGCAACATGGCTACTGGAGGCGCTGAGGAGAAATCCAAAGCTAAACCTCTTATCCGAAAAGCAGCTGTCAAACAGGAAAGCTTGGAACTATAGAAGGAAAAGGAATCGTTTGTCGTAGCTCGCAAAGACTTTATTAAGGATGAGGCGCCTATTTCAAAAGTTCCAGCAAACCTAAGAACAGACGATGAAGTTAAACCATTTCTACAGGCATGTATGAAGTTGCTACGCAAACAAAAGGCAGTAGAAAATCTGCAAGCACTAATAGAAATCTGCGTTGAGATAACTAACCCTCCCCCAGAAGTTAAGGATGTGCACAAACTTTACAAGCATAACAAATGCACTGGCCGAGAAATGCAGCTAATAGCGCAGATTGGCGACTATGAAATGCATCAGGTTATTTTGGACCTGGGGTCAGATGTGAACATACTGCCCAAGCAAACTTGGGAACGGATGGGAGAGCCTAAGTTGGAATGGTCTACTATCCAGCTATGCATGGCCAACCAGCAGAAGATCATACCGTTGGAAAGGTTGTCAAAGATTACAGTAGATACCACAGGAGTTAAGGTCCGCGCCGATTTTGAAGTAATTCAAATTCTAGAAGATGCAGACCCCTATCCTGTGCTCCTAGGATTGGATTTGGCAACAGACATGGGAGGAATTATCAACCTAAAGAAAATTTGCATGGTGTTTGAATATGAGGGCATGAGGGTGATAGTCCCACTGAACCCTGCGGAAGGAGAACGGTATACAGAACTAGTGCGCGAAGAAGAGGATGTGGATCACATCTATAACTTAACTGCTCGGGATGAATATTGGATCAATCCTATGGCTAATGGTGTGCTTTGCTGGGAGAAGGATAGTGAATGCTTCTCTGACTCCAACCAGGAGATAGAAAATTGGCATAATTAGTTACATGATGTATCTGTGCTGCGATGTCTTAGAATCACAAAGAACTTCTCGTGTATCTCCTCAGAGGTAAGATAACTACCCTACTTTGATGGTTCTGGTAGTATTAGGGATTTTTTGCGAGCATTTGAAGCTAAAGTCCCACGGGAGGGAAGGCTATGGGCCCTTAATCTAGCCATGCGCGCAACTCCTGCGAGGTGGTGGGACACGCATGAGGGGATGTTCCAGGATTGGGAAGAGTGTCGCGACATGATGGTCTTACGGTTTGAACCTCTGGTTCACCTATGCTTAAAGACTTTCTTGGGGCCAGGGTGTTACACCAATTTTTGGTCATCTAACCTGTTACTATTAGATGGACCAAAGTACACCATGTAAGACCAATTTTACCCTAAGCAAAATTGCTTTCGCTATGAAAAATAACTTATTAATCCTTATTTATTAAGTTCTTTATGGTGTAAACAGGGAACCCCATGAGGAAATATTAAATAAATCCACATTTATTTGATATTCCTCAAGGAATAATTATTTAAACAGCAGTTTAATTAATATTCCTGGTCATATTTAACCCAAAACAGGAAAATTAATTAGATAAATCATTATTTATCTTATTATTTTCTAGGAATAATTACTTAAACCTTATTTAAATAATATTCCTTGTTAAATTTGACTAAATCATTTGTAAATAATTGAATAAATCATTATTTATTTTATTTTTACTCAACCACATCCTTAAAATAATAAATAAATCATTTAGTTATTTATTATTTACAAATAAAGGGATTTGACCAAATTCAAATTCATTTTCCCTCCAACAAATATAATAAAATATTCCATAAAAGTTGGATCTAGATTTGGTTAATAATATTTTAATTATGCACCAATATCTAGACTAAATCAATATTTTGTTATAAATAGAAGGGTTTTTCCATTCATTCACGACCTTTTGTTGCCTAAAGATCACTCTGCATCTACACTTTTGGTCTGACTTTGATCCCCCATCATTGTCATATTTTGCTACCATTTTTTTGAGCTCCCTTTGAGTTCCATTTTTGTCTGGGTTTTCTACACCATCAAGAGAGAGAGATATTAGATCTGAAGTGCTGAGAACTTACAAGAACCCATCCCATTGAGGGAGACTGGTAACATCTTTCTATGTTCCCTTCCCAAGTGTTAAAAAATACAAAAATTCTTTAAAAATATTCTTGTCTTGTCTATTGGATGCATGGAGCAACTCTTTTTATTTATTGCTTAATGTATTTTACTACATAGATCTGGATTTTGTAGCATTTATCTTGGTCAACTAACTGCAGATCTAAAGAAATTGACAACCATCTTTGATGTTAGGGTTGTTTTTTATGCACAACTAAAGTGAGTTTTTTTCGTACTCTTGCGATTAAGATTCATACTAACAACTGACGACTCCATAAGGATTTACGATTATGACCTCAGTCATTTTTCAGATCCCTACATGACCAACTATTTCAAACCCTAGGATTTTTCTTCAGCTTCTTCTTTTGCTTTTCTTGATGTTGCTTTTTACCTATAAAACCATAAGAAATTAAAAAGTCTAACTTCCATGTGTTTTTAGACTTATTGCGCAGGTGACAGGCATCAATCGCAGCTGAGACGACAAACTTTTCTGAAACCTTCTCCCGTGAGTGCCGGAAGTGCAGGTCACACTTTTTAGGCCAAAAAATGTGACCTGAACCTCCAAGATGCAAAAAACAGGCCAAAACCTATGACCTCTACAAAAAGCAGGTCAGAAACTGCGACCTGAACTTTTTGCGAGAATTTTTCTAGGATCTTTCGAGGTTTGTCTAGGCCACTGTTCAGGGTTGTCTGACCTCTGTCTCTGCCCATTTTGGACCTGTACTTTCTCTTTTTTACTCATAAAAGTGGGAACCTAGCCCCCTAGGGCTTCAATACCCTCCACCTTTCTAGGAGGAGTTTTTAGTTGCAGCCAGTCGTTTGAAATTTCAATGTGTTCAGCCATTTTTCATATCTAGTCCCTTACCTTCAGATCCACTTCAGATTGGTTATTCATCCATTCAAAACACCTCCTTTTAGTTTTGTTTGGGTCTTCCTCTAGGGTCCCCTCCGCTTCCCTCCAGGTTGGAGCCTTTCGCCACCTCATTTACAACAATTTTCCCTCTGATTTTTGTTGTTTTTCTGCACCTATTTCCAGCAGATTTGACCATTAGATCATTGTCCCTCCTGAATTTAGATCCATTGGCTATTTTGGTGTGTTCTGACTAGATTTTTTCCCACCCATAGACTAGTTGTTGAGAGGCCCGCCTCCTTGGGTTTAGATTAATGCATAATTAGTTGTTTATTTTCTGTTATTTCAGTTTCATTTACTGTTATCTACAGATTTATTTACAGTTATACAGCACACTTTTTCTTTTTCTCTACAAACATCTTGGTTTAAAAATTAAAATTTACACACTTAATACACACACCCTAAGTGAAGAAGAGTATGGTTAACACCACCAGGCAAATACTATAACATTATAATCAATTGATCATGCACCTCTCTACCCTTGTTTCGACATTGTAATCAGGTGATCCTACACCTCCTTGCCCTTGTTGGTCTCTCTTCCCTTTCTAACGTGTTTTTTCTTTCATCATTGTGCCTCCAAGGTGTTTATCTCGGAGACTTCTTAGCTTTCATCCTCAGTTTCTGTTAGGAATACTTACTCCTCCACATAGGATTCGAGTTAGTCCTCCACTGAGTCTGCATTCCGACTCCTCTTCTGGTTCATTGGGTTCCCCTTCTGGTTCCATCCCTGGTTCTCCCCCTGTCACCTTCACCATGTCTAGTTCAGGACCTAACGCTGGTGGTAGCCCCGGTCCTAATGCTAGGAATAATACTAGCGGGACCCCAATAGGAACTATCCCAGCTGCTTCCTTGCTCCCCTACATGGCAAGCCTCAGTCTTCCTGATTTTAACCAGTTGATCGATGACCCCATATGCCATGACGCTGGCTAGCCTGCTATGCCAAACAAGCTCCCTTCCGACATCCCCAAGTTTGAAGGTCTTGTTGGAGAAGATCCTACAAACCATGTTCGATCTTTCCACATGTGGTGTTCATCTAACTCCATTACCGATGACTATGTCCGTCTTCGGTTGTTCCAACGTATGCTTACTAGCAAAGCTTCTAAGTGGTATGTTGATCAGGCCTCCTCCTCTCATACCACCTTTGCGATTCTTGCCCGAGATTTTTTGTCTTATTTCTAGCTTCCCTTCGTTATGACACTGGTACCGAAATTTTGACTTCTTTCAGTCAATCGTCTACGACCCGCCTATCTGATCATGTACAAGAATGGTGGAGAAGAAAGGGCCTATGTCGAGCCCCTACCTTCGAAGACATGTCTACATGAACTGGATCCTTAGATCAATTTTTCCTACTATAGGCAAAGATGTCGTACCGCATTTCCCTCAAACCGAAGAAGCTGCTCTCCAGAATGCGTTAAAATATGACCTAATCTACCCTCAGTCGGGTTATTTTTATACCATCTTACCTGAACTCCCTAGACCCAGTGGTACCAATGCACTGGGGGAATCCCATGCTGCCGATGGTATTTTTGGAGCCCTTTCTCATCCATATTCTCATCCTCCCATGGGCTATGGTTTCCCTCAGGGAGGGGCCAACTCCTCCAGCACTTTCCCCCCTCCCGATAGCATGTATCTAGGATACTGCATGTCTCCTCCTTTTTCCCAACCTGTTTACCACAATGTTGCCCAACCTCTTTATTATCTGTATCCATAGCTTGATGCTCCAACTCCTCCAGCATTAGCACCCCCACCTCACTCTCCTTCTCAACCCCCGCAAGAGCAGCCATCGCCCCCTCCGAGGCAGGTGTATGCACAGCAGGGCGTGACTACTCCTCCTACTTCCAAAAATAAGAGGAAAGGAACCCAAAATCAATCTGCCCCAGGTAATCTAGGACCTAATCCCCAATGGAATGCACCTAACACTGCTAACCAGCAACAGGGAACTCAACCCAAGCAAGACAGGCATGTTCGCACGAATAAGCCTTGTTCTTGTTGTGGTGTCTATGGGAATTACACCAACGATTTTTCACTTTTACCATAGATGCGTCAGATGTGGGAGACTCAAGCAGCATCATGAGGACAGCAAGCCTCCCCTTCGGTTCCTCCCAATGCTGCACCTATCCAACCGGTCGTGTTTACCAATCCTTTCCCCCAGCAAGGATTCGTGGCTTCCCAACCGCCTGAAGGTCAGGCGGCCACTCAACCTCCTCCATCTGGTACCTCTGATTACCAGATTCTCATGATGAACTCTGACCAACCCATTACCGTTGACCTCAACCTTCAGACTCAGTCCCGTCAGTACAATAAGCCTCCCGCTACATATACCCCCGAGCCCCCTTATTTAGGTTCTACAGAGCCTCTTTTGACAACCAATGGTCCTTTACAGATCCCTCAGCCTAAGTCATAGGTTCATACCAATATCCCCAAGGGACCATTATGTTGAAACGTTGCTTCTAGAAAAGCTGCCCATTCATATAGTACAATAGATGATTTGGCATAATCTCCTGTTGCCATCTCAACGTTGGAACTCCTACAGTCGTGCCCTTCACAAAAAAAAGCTCTACTAATTGCCATGGCTGTTGTGGATCCTTCAAATGATCATTTGATTGTCTTCAATTTTGACCGGTCAAAACCTCCCCCTCTTCCTGCTTCTGTCGCCTTTCAAATCCCCATCAAGATCCGGAACGCCAACGTCTCCCATTGTATCATTGATGAGGGAGCATCCACCTGTGTGATGTCCACTTCGGTTTAGAATTCACTCAGATCACCTTAGTTTGACCCTTCCACTATCACCCTTCGAGTGTGGGATGGCCACTCCTCCAAGTCCATTGGCATGTTCCGCAATTGTCCTATTACTCTTGCGGGCAAGACTATTTGCTTTGACGCAGAAGACATTGATGCCCCCTTAGATTACAACATTCTATTGGGTCATAGCTACACCTATGCGATGTCTGTTGTACCATCTTCGGTTCACTGCAAGATATCCTTTCCTCATCATGGAATGATAGTCACCATTGACCAGTTGACATATTACGAGTTGAAGTCTCAGACCTCCCAAAGTCCATCATATCTTCAGTGGCCAATAAGCAAACTATCGACCCCTTGACCAGTGTCTCACCCGGAGTCTACAAAGACTCCTCTTTGATTAGTTCATTCCCTTGTCTTCCTCCTCCTGTCTCTGATCCCAGCTCATCAATTTTTTTCATGATGCAATCGTCTCGAGCTTCCCTCAAGCGGACCACTTCGGCTAGTCAGCAGTCGCGCCCTCCGCAACCTGCTCCTAGCACTTCGACTCATCCTTCTCAACTCCCTCCTCCTGGCCCTTCATCTGCAATTGGTATCCATGAGCCTCTTTACCCTCCTAGCATGGTTCCTTCTAGCCTTAACCATCTCGGAGCTGTCCCTCCTGGCCATTACCCCTCCGGTCAGATACCGTTCCTAGATCCCCCTCATGGAGTGTTCTCGGTACCTATTATAGCTACCTTATCCCTTCTTAACCTGAACCTGGGGATCCCCATCTGGTACATTGATCCCACAGCCGCTACCTCGCCTGGTCAGCCCAAACATTATCTTGCTTTGACCCCGGTTCAACCAGTCCCCATGACCCCTCCCTCTGCTACCATGCCTCAACCACCTCAACAGGAATCTTCTCCTGCTGCGATAGCTTCGGGTAAAGGGGGAAAACTCGTAAGAAGGCACCTAAAGACAAGGCTTCCCCGACTGACCCTGCTCCTCCTCAGCCTTCAAAACCTTGTGCTTTGTGTGATGTTGTCAGTCATGCGACCCATCATTATCTTGAGTTTCCTCGTATCAAGCCCATGGTTAATGTTGCGTTCCCTAAGTCTACAGTCCCTGAACACTCTATTTCTTCCTCGACTGCATCCAAGAACCCTAAGACTATTCACACCAATCAACCTTGTGCTTTGTGTGATCTCCATGGCCATTATACCCACCGTTGTCCCTGCCTCATGCATTACCGCGCCTCTTTGGAGGTAGTTCGGGAGTATGAGATTGAACAAAACTAGTCTGCCTCTCCCGTCCTTGAGCAGTATGCTTCGGGCCAGCTTGAGGATTTACCCTCTCCCATTGACATTCCCCCCCCCTGATTTTGAGATGATGGAGCCTGCGGCCACCATCCTCTACCTATCATCCTTCATGAGATCCACGATGGAAGCTCCCTCTGAGACTTCCCCTTCTGTTTCGCTTAAACCCCCTTCAGCAATCACCCTGGGCTCAACATCGATAGATCCTTTATCTGCTTGTTCTTCCATCACCCCCCAGTGACGATGCGCATGTGAACCTTTCTTCTCATGATGATGAGATAGGTATCTTCACCGCGTCATGTGGTCTCCCTTCCTCTAGTCACCCCATCTTCTACTGTGATAATGACATCATGGAATCATTTTCCACCCCTGACTTCATGTTTGTTTGATTTCTAATTTGTGCTCAGGTTGCTAACATTGTTCATCATCCTCTCATTTGTTTTCTTGTGGCACCTTTCAGATGGATCCCCCGTCCACACCTTATATCGGTTACACCGATGATGCAAGTCGATATTCTCGGAATCTAGCCTCAGTAGGTTGGGCCATTTTTACCCCCTTACATTTGCTTGTTCTCCGAACGGTGTATGCATTGGTATTGCCACCAATAACCAGGCCGAATATGATGTAGTGTGAGTTTTATTAGCCGATGCCCTTTCCCATCGCATCCTCCACATTCATGTTCATTTAGATTCCCTGCTTCTTGTCATGCAATTGAATGGTGTCTATCGTGTGCATAATCCTATCCTTTTTAGAAGATATTTACGAGTGAAGCTTTCGATACGTGAATTTGAAATCATTACATTTAGTCATGTACCTAGAGCACAAAATCACTATGTATATAGCATTGCAAACAATATTCTAGATTGGCACTTAGCACACGCATTTAACATAAGACAATAACATAAAACCATAAAAATGATGCATATCCATCATATGTGTCATATAAAATGTTTTAGAGTCCATTAACTCTGATACATATGACATGCCCATAGCATGTTACAAAAACTCAAAGTTGGGGGCACCACCTGCCCTTACACCTAATCACTATCTGGAGGATCCCGAGCCAATGGCTCTACTCCTGCAGCTCATAGATCGTGCATCCCTTGTCCGACCATCACCATGCATCGCATGACCCCTTGCCACTCCGAGGGTAGACCAATACATGGCTCTATGTACTAGTCATCCAAGTCTTGCCAGTCGCACTTTGAAACACCGGTCAGAAGCCTCTCACATCTGCGATGGATATCCTCCAGGAGGGTCGATGCAATCTCATTTTGCAGTGCTCTTGCTCCACTAGGTCTTGCAGCTCCTGATACTGCAGACCATCCCATATACCCTGCCAGTTTTACTGGTGTTTTATCTGCATACCAAAAGTGAAAGAATCAGTACCATATACAATATTGTAAAACTTTACAATGCACATAAAAGATTAGCAACTTGTCACTTACCATCGAGCCCCCATACTCAACCAGGCAGCAGTGGAAAGTCTGGGTCCCCTCGATAACTCATCCCACTATAGGGATAGTCATCTATGTACAGTGGCATCTGATCCCGATGATAAAATAACTCAGATTGAAACACCCGTCCCACCGCCCCACCTCCTCATCTGCACAGTAGTCGTCCCCACCGGCGCATCCTGGGCTCCCTCGGGCCCCCATCCTAGATCTATATGTGAGGTCGAAGTGTCGGGATCTTCTCAAAGAAGAGAGAGCACAACATTATGCCATATGCACAGTCATGGTTCACTTGCCGCTTGCATAGAGACAATTTTCGTTTCAACGATGACGGCATCATCTGGGCCCACCCATAGTAGGTCCCACTCAACACACTCTCAACAAGCATCATCTGCCCTCCAGTGATGTGGTGGAGTGCTTGGTTGCCCAGGATCCATAGCACTGTTGCGGCCATAGCACAGGTCTCTAACATCTCTACATCCCAGATGGGTATCTGTGTCCCTTTTACATGGAGACCTGGTCGACAATGGCGCTCTACAAACTCCATGATGTTCCGCCCTCGCGGTAACACTGGTTGAGCATTTCCACCCATCCCAAGTGATGGGAGACCAGTCAGAAAATATATATCTTGGACCGTAAACTCGATCTGATGCCCCTACACTATAAATACCTCATGGTCGGGATCCTAATAACTGACAACCAGGGCCAATAAGGGCTCTCCAACTCTCATCAAACGATTCTCCACAAACTTCAGAACCCCAAACCTAGCCAATGCACTTCGGACACTATGATCCTCTCGGATCTCTGACCGTAATGTGTCCAGGTCTATCTCTCTCCATTTGATCCGCAAATCTGTCATATCTACACAAAACCATCATATTTTTCAGTGTACAGAAATGAAATACTTCTTTCAAACATAAAAAACCAGCTCTCAGCCAAAAAACAACACAAAAAAACCCCTCTCTATCAAGTCACACTTTTCAGGAAAAATCCTAGGACAGGTTGCAATTTTTGTTGGACATTGGGTTCAATGCTCCCCGTGTATTTCGCAGCATGGACTAACCGCCTCTCGTGGATCCTAACTCTGGAAATTGTAGTGGAGACTAACGCCTGCGGGTTTTGGTCTAACAGCAATCGTGATTCCAACAGTTTTGTGCCCAAAACCTGCTACCCAGGTCGCAGATATTGCCCTAAAAAGTGCAACCCAGTCGTGAAGAGGAGCAGGGGTCTGTTCCTGAGCTCTAGGCACCTAGACTGAATTTTCAATCCATTGAAATGAAAGAGTAGGATTAGGCCTCTTACCTACAACTGACGGATCTGTATTCCAACAGTCGGTTTGTCCGCTAGAATTGCCGCAAGATTTAGGGCCTTCTCTCTTCTCTACATTCACCACAGCTACACTTGCAAATGAGTGAATTTGGAGGGAAAACGCCTTATTTTAAGAGAAACCCCAGATTTGTATTTCGTCTACTGTGGCCAAACCCTAGCTTAGTTTGACAGACCATCTGTACCGTTGGAAAACTCTCACCGATCTCTCAAGTGGGTATCCATTAGTTTTTTTTGATTTGATACTTCACCAGGACACATTTTTTCCATGAAGGGTCACTTCACCACTCCTCAAAATCGAATTTATTCACTCGCACCACTTGTACTTGGGGCACCACTTTGCCTCCATACTTGTCCATGCTCATGTCGATTTTCGTCATGAGTAATCATCTTGTACTCATGTCTTTATGGTCCCCATTGAACCTTTTCTATATGGCAGCATCATTGAGTCACCCTTATTTATAGCATCCAAGTTGAGTCATCATCGCATTTATGGAGTCTATCCCAATTCCTTTTGTATCCCGCTATAGTCTTACATCCTTCATTTATTGGTTCCTCTCTCGTGTCACACATTATGGCCTTCAGTCCTACTGTCTCCTATCCCCTTTGATATTGTGTCAGTTGTTTCCAGGTCATCCATGCCCTTTATGCTCTAACAAGGGAATTCGTCAGCCCGCTACTCAATACCACCCATTCCATCATCATCCCTGGTATCATTCTGTCAGTCGATCTACTAATTTCTCTCATGCCTTAGTTGAGGATCCCTTATTGCCTCACCTATGGCAAACCTCATTTTGTCGACATGAGATCATTCATTCCAAAAGATAGGTCTAGAGGGCAGTGTACCTTGGTTCCAACTTCCACTCTTGTTCGGTGTCTCGGATAGGGCAAAGGGACTCCTTATTTCCCTTTGACTTGATTATTTCTCAGTTCCAGCTCCTTACGGCATGATCGAGATCCGTATACTTGATCGTTCAGTGATTCAGCAGATTGTACCAGTGACTCCTGGGTGTGTGTGAGATGTTTCATATTTCATGAGGGGGTGACCCTTAAGGTAGCCCCCCACATGCTCGGATGACCTATTCATTACAGCCTTTGATGCAACTCCATAGATTTGATGGTGTTGGCATTATCCGCTTGTAGCGCCTTTTATTTTGCATGTATCATTCATGTTTTCAGAGCCCTTTCTTGTTTACAGGGCCTCTTTGGTTGTACTTATATCTCATGTTCTCAGATATTATTGTATAAGTCCTGGATATTATCCCAGGCACGGTATGTATGTGGGATCCGTTATCATGTTTTTATCTGGCTCATGTTTATTCCAGCATGTACTATATAGTTCAGTCCCTTGATTACTGGACACATTATTCTTTGTACTTTGTCTTGACGGGCATAGGTATGCCTCCCTTGCTACCTATAGCACAGGTACTCACTCATAAAAGAGACTTGTCGCACCTGTAAGTCTCGCCTCCTCAGGGTCTAATCCTCTGGCGCTTTGGTCTACCTTATATTTCTCTCTCTCTGACTTCCCCATCGGTGTCTAGTGATTGAGTTCTTACAATGTACTTCGGTCATACAATTAAATCCTAACGCTTGCACGCTGGGGGGCAATCTGTTACACCAATTTTTGGTCATCTAACATGTTACTATTAGATGGACCAAAGTACACCATGTAAGACCAATTTTACCATAAGAAAAATTACTTTCACTATGAAAAATAACTTAGCAATCCTTAATTATTAAGTTGTTTATGGTCTAAATAGGAAACCCCATGAGTAAATATTAAATAAATTCACATTTGTTTGATTTTCCTCAAGGAATAATTAGTTAAACAGCAGTTTAATTAATATTCCTGGTCATATTTAACCCAAAATAGGAAAATTAATTAGATAAATCATTATGTATCTTATTATTTTCTAGGAATAATTATTTAAACCTTATTTAAATAATATTCCTTGTTAAATTTGACTAAATAATCTGTAAATAATTGAATAAATCATCATTTATTTGATTATTACTCAA
Organism: Pinus albicaulis; assembly: GCA_034641835.2. Lineage (NCBI taxonomy): Eukaryota > Viridiplantae > Streptophyta > Pinopsida > Pinales > Pinaceae > Pinus > Pinus albicaulis. The sequence continues at coordinate 1,491,785,797 of CM076584.1, forward strand.
CCACATCCTTAAAATAATATATAAATCACTTATTTATTTATTATTTACAAATAAAGGGATTTTACCAAATTCAAATTCATTTTCCCTCCAACAAATATAATAAAATATTCCATAAAAGTTGGATCTAGATTTGGTTAATAATATTTTAATTATGCACCAATATCTAGACTAACTCAATATTTTGTTATAAATAGAAGGGTTTTTCCATTCATTCATGACCTTTTGTTTCCTAAAGATCACTTTAGATCTATACTTTTGGTCTGACTTTGATCCTCCATCATTGTCATATTTTGCTACCATTTTTTTGAGCTCCCTTTGAGTTCCATTTTTGTCTAGGTTTTCTATACCATCAAGAGAGAGAGATCTTAGATCTGAAGCGTTGAGGACTTACAAGAACCCATCCCATTGAGGGGAACTGGTAACATCTTTCTATGTTCCCTTCTCAGGTGTAAAAAAATACGAAAATTCTTTAAAAATATTCTTGTCTTGTCTATTGGATGCATGGAGCAACTCTTGCTTTTATTTACTTCTTAATGTCTTTTACTGCATAGATCTGGATTTTTTAGCATTTATCTTGGTCAATTAACTATAGATCTAAAGAAAATGGGAGCCATCTTTGATGTTAGGGCTATTTGTTATGCACAGCTAAAGTTATTTTTTTTTGTACGCTTGTGATTAAGATTCATACTAACACAGGGGACACGTGTGAGCACTTGTCCACATGGATGAAAGAGTGGGGAGAAACAACTATGGAGGAATGGGTCCACCTGTCCAATCATGCCTTGAGGCCAATCCCGACTGCATGGTATTTAGATGTAGAATTATGCCAATTCACCCGCCACTAGGAAACCCTAAAGGACGATTTTGTAGGGACATTCAGTTTGATAGGAGGAACGGAGGCACTCGACGAAGCTCTGCAGGATATAGATGCCTTAGTATTTTATGAATCTCACCCATGTGCATCACATGGAGAACCAACGTGGGAGACGTAGATGTAGGATATTGTCAACTGTCACAATCTATCAATGGAGGAATGTGATGAAGATCCGCGAAATATCGTTATCCCATAATCGGAGGGAGAGCGCGTAGTTGTTGGACCCCCGCTGCAGATCGTCGATGTCACTCAGCCTCTGAAGCTGTGAAAAGTCAACATTGGAACAAAGGAGCAGCCTAAGCTAGCTAAAATTGGGGACTGCTGGGATGATGATATTGTGGGAAAAGTTGCAGAACTCCTCATGGAATACCAGGACTTATTCCCAACAAAATTCTCAGAACTCAAAGGGATTACAGGGGACCTAGGGGTCATGCGCATCACTTTAAAACCAGATGCCTGCCCTATGAAGCAGTGCCCTTATTAGTTGAACCCCAAGTATAAGCAGAAAGTCAAGGAAGAACTTGACAAAATTATAGTCGCATGTATCATCAAACCAGTCGAAGAGTCAGATTGGGTAAGCCCTATGATGGTTCAGGAAAAAAATACTAAGGGAGAGATACAGATCTATGTTAACCTGTGTAAATTGAATGATGCCTGTGTGCATGATCCCTTTCCTACACCATTCTCAGATGAAATCTTTGATAGCGTGGGAGGGCAGGAAGCATACTCATTCACGGACGGGTTCTCGAGATACCATCATATCAGGATCACTCTTGAAGATCGCAGCAAAACCATGTTCGCCACTAAATGGGGATCTTTTCAATAAACTGTCATGCCATTTGGGCTCAAGAATGCCCCTGCCATATTTTTGCAAGTAGTGGTCACAGTATTTAAGGAGTTCATCCACAAGTTTTTAGAGGTATATTTTGATGACTGGACTGTCATCGGGTTGGTAAAGAAGCATGTATCAAACTTGCGCATGATGTTGGACGCTTGTCGTAAACACCAGATTTCCCTGAATATCAAGAAGTGCATATTTTGCATACCCTTCGGGATCTTGCTAGGTCACATATTTTGTCGACAAGGATTGATGGTTGACCCTACCAAGATAGCAGTTATCATCAACCTAGAAGTACCTACAACTGAGAAACAGTTGCGCTCTATCCTCAGACATATAGGCTACTACAGGAAGTTCATTCAGGGGTACGCATTGATCACAGCACCTATGGAAAAGTTGCTAAAGAAGGACGTTTCATTCTTTTGGGACGAAGAGTGTCAGAAGAGCTTTGAACTACTCAAGGAAAAGATGGTCTCTGCGCTTATCCTCATATTCCCTAACTAGGTGAAGGTTTTCCATGTTCACGTAGATGCATCAAGGATCACCCTGGGAGTTTTCCTTACGTAGCCTGGAGATGGAGACATTGACCATCCAGTTGCATTTACTAGTAGGAAAATTTATGGTGCGGAGCCCAACTACTCCACTACTAAGCGAGAGGGTTGGCCATGGTATACGCCTTGCAAAAATACAGGCATTATCTATTAAGAGGGAACTTCAAGATGTTTACTGATCACTCGGCTTTGAATTACCTAGTGAATAAGCCTGTGTTGGGCGGGGGGGGGAATATGCCGATGGCTACTGATGTTCCAATAAAATGACTTTGAGATCATCGTAAAGCCGGGGAAGTTGAATGTTGGGTTGGACCACTTATCTCGAATCAAAAGTGGCAAATAACTGACCAACCTAGAAGAAGGAATACCTGATGTGTAGTTGTTCGCTATTAAGGTAGTCGATGCGCACTTTGCTGACATCATTCACTTCTTAACTATGGGGATGGCACCTGTAGAGTATTCGGTACAACAAAAGAAGGAGTTGGTAACCCGCGCAGCAAATTTTACCATCATCACAGGCCATCTGTATAAACTGGGAGCTGACGAGGTGTTGCGAAGATACGTTTTGGAGCATGAAAGGCACGCCATCTTAGCAGAAGCCCACGTGGGCGTAGCAGGAGGTCACTACACAGGGAAGGCGATGACACAGAAGATCCTGAGTGTCGGGCTATGGTGGCCCATGTTGCATCGAGACTCTCACGAATATTGCAAAGCCTGCGATACATGCCAAAGGATAGGAAGGCCATCGCGCAGATATGAAATTCCCCTGCAACCTCAAATGGCCCTGCAAGCATTTGACAAATGGGCCATCGATTTCGTTGGGCCCATCAACCGACCAGGAAAGAAGACAGGTGCACACTACATTATCACTGCGACTAATTATGTAACCAGATGGGTTGAAGCACAAGCTATGAAGGATTTCACTTCAAATATTGTTGCACACTTCATTTTTGAGCATATTCTGACCAGGTTTGGCTGCCCAAAGATCTTAATGAGCGATAGAGGTACGCATTTTGTTAATGAAACAATACAAGCCTTGACTGAAGAATTTTGGATCCATCACGCAAAATTCACCCTGTATCATCCACAGGAAAATGGAGTTGTAGAAGCTTTTAATAAGATCTTGGAGCAGGCACTGACCAAGGTTTGTAATGCCGATTGCAGTGACTAGGACATGTGCATCCCATCAGTTCTTTGGGCCTATCGAACCACCTGCAAGAATTTGACTGGGAAGACACCATTTAGGATGGTTTATGGCAAGGAGGACATTATGCCCATGGAGTATATTATTCCTAGCCTATGCATCGCAACCTTTACCAACATGGTGGAGCCTGATATCATGGAGGAGTGGTTAGCGCAGCTTATAGCCTTGGAGGAATATCGTTTCATTGCTAACTTCCATCAGCAAGTCTAGAAGGCCCCGGATTAGGGAAAAGCATTCTGCTATTCATGGCTACTGCTCCTCATCGCGTTGGTCACATGGGAAGCCCCTGAAGACTCAATTCTCCCTGAGCTCAAGCCAGGTATGTGCGAGGGAGCACAATATGCGAACTTGTGGGATTCAAAGGATACGCAACGTATTGAGGATAATCGAGTCTTTTGGTTCCTATTTCAAAGTGGGCTCCCAGCTGCTATAAATTCCCGGCCATGCTTATCACCAGCAATTTATGATAAGTATAAGCATCGTAGCATTCCAGGTAAAAATTCACAATGTACATATTAGGGGCAGCAAGGATCCAGCATGGGTATCACTCCCATTTATGGTCGTGGATGAGGAGATTGACCACCTTATTGCTACTTGGCCTCTGCATTAAAAACTCGGCTTCAAGTCAGGTACGAAAGACATTACAGGAACGAGCACCACAAAGGTCACCCCACCCACCACCACCAAAGAGACCGGAAGACAGGACAAGAGCACTGGAAAATGGGTGGACCCAGAACCACGGAAGGAAGGATAGGGTAAGAGTACTAGGAAGGGAGTGGACTTGGAAGCACAGAAGGGTTCGCAGAAGGATTCGCAGTAGGATCTGGGCACAGAGGGTTTGGATGTGGGAGGTGTTGACTCCCCTTGAGGTACGAAATGGGCTAGTGACCCTGTTAAGGGACCATGGAAGAAGCAACACACTCAACAGCCAGAACGAGACGCAGGAGTTACTTTGACAAAGGAGGACCTAGATCAGATCACGGATGTAGTCACCCTTACTGCAGAAGATAAATGGTTGGCTCTGGAAGAGCAGCAGAAGACCACAATCGACACCCTCTAGGCTGAGCTCCAAGCTCTGTAGCTGAATATTGACACCTTGGATACAAGTTTGATCCAGGCAAGGTCAGCCCCAGCAACAAGTAGCGCATTGATCAGTATAACGGAAAGCCGCCTCTACCCTCTTCCAGGCACATCCCTCATGCTGAGTCCACCTAACTTAGGAGTGCAATTCCAAGACTGCGCAAAGGTACAATTGGACCTAGCCCACCTGCCACATGAACCATTACAGGTCCTCCACGCATCCCTGTTTGAAGAGATTCAATACAGCGACCGCCGAGTACACTAGCAGCTCATTACATCTAAGCAGACGATAGAAGAAAAAACCGTTGAAGTATCTCAGGCACAGGTTGCATGTACCCTCGCCATTGTACAGTAGACAGAGTTGGAATTCTTACTTAGTAGGCTCTGCGCATATGTCATTGAAGATATCCTGGCTTCTGCCACCCCCCAGGCTAAGATTTATGGGCTTGTTGCAGCACTCAAGGCTTCGAGAACCGAGATCCAGGTGGTCAAGTCAGAGATGGAACAGCAGATTGCGGCCTTGCAGGCCAAATTAAAGCTAGAAATTCCACCTGAGGTAAGGGCTCAGCGAGCCGCGCTGGTCACAGAGGTCACCAATGTCATCACAGATCAGATTACTTAGGGTGTAGGACTATTGGAGACAGCTATGCAATTGTGGACTAAGGCGCAACATGATCTTCTCCTGTGTGAACTTACTCAAGAGATGTGCTAGAAGGAATAAGAGCTTGAGAAGCTAGAAGCCACTATGCCTACTCTGATCCACGCTCAACGCCTGGCACAACTGCGCACCAGCCACACACTGAGAGATGACATTGAAGAGCTCTACCAGAAAAAGAAGGTCCTTAGCGACCATTAAGCCTTCAGCCAATAAAGCCCTCAATCTCTCTCAGGATATCAACATCGCGGTTAAGCAGCTGAACCAGACTTTGGAGAGTGTCACTGCTACTACAGAACGTCCAATGTCGCAGAAGTTGGTGGAGATTTCTCATAATGCTACTGCGCAGAGTGAAGGAGTGCTTCCCTCGCTTGTTTTTGCAATCAAGCAGCTGCAGGCGAAGATGGAAAACCCATGGCCGTAGTGACTCAGGACAAGTCACAAGATTGTGTTGGGGGCCTATTGGAACGGGGTTCCCTAACCTGTGTTTTTGGTACAATTTTGTTAAAGTCGGTCCTGTGTAGGGGTTTTAGGGTGGGTTAAAGCCCCTAATGTTTTGTAATGGGTTAAAAGGGTAGCTCTAGGGTCTGCAAACCATGGTTTGCAGACCATTGGATAGCAAAGGATAAGATTTTATAAATATATAGATAGTTTGGTCTAGAAGGTAAGTAAGTTGATAGATTGATGCTACGTGCAAACTGTTAGATCTGTTTTGGGTTGTTTTGGGTAAGGACTCCTGTTGGCTGTGTGCGCGGAGCTCCTTTGTCCTGCTATGTGCGGACCCCGCTAGGCTGTGTGCACAGGCTGCGTTTTGGGTTGTAAGTGGATCTTTGATATTAATGAATGTGAAGTATATTTGAAGTATCTGTGTGTTATCTGAATTGGTTATGTTTACTGCTGAACCGCATCTATGATATTTATTTAAGCTAAAAATTTATCTGTATTTTGGAATTGACATGAGTATGTATGTGATCTGATATTGGCTGCGATTATAGTGCTCTGTGATATTTGGTAATACGCACGTGGATGCGAATGCACCGATGAGATCTGATAGCTTTTTTATGGCTATATGCTAATTGCACTATTAAAAGAGCTGCGAATAGACTCCTTATGTGCGAACCTAACAAGCGGCGACCTAGATATACCTTGAATTACCTACTCTCTCTCAGGGTGCGGAAACTTGGTTCTAGCACCCTCCCATACTGCTTCGCGTGAGACCTTGGCCTACGCAAGTAGGTCATTGCCGAAAGGGCTAGTAGTATAGGGGTTTGTTGGAAAACCTTAACCTCCAAACCTAGGTCAGGACCCCTCAAGCCAACAGGATTATGGATTCTGAAGGTACTTGGATGCATGTCCCTGACGCAGAATATCCGGTGGCACCCATCCTTTGCGCACCGGTCCCCAAACCTACGCATCCACCCACTGATACAGAGGAAGCAGTGGCGTAAGCGTACACCTGCCCCATAGTGGAAGAAGAGCCAGATAGTAATGATGAAGCTGAAGACTAAGGTCTGTGTTGCTACTCAGTTCTTCCTTTTTCTTGTCATGCCTGCTATCACCATGGAATTTCAATTTATACTTATGCTTCCACATATTTTGTAATTTCTAGATACACCAACGCTTCTGCGCATTTTGTAATTTCCTACTTCAAGTATTTTCCAGGCTAGTTTCCTCCACGGAGGCAGCCCCAAAACCACGCAACTAAGGTTGGGATTGGTTAAGTGCAACTTACCAACCCAGCCTTAGCATATGTGTTGTTTATATTTTCAAATTAATACAGATTAGCCTAATTTACCAAAAAACATATTTTCAAACATCTTTTAATATTGCATAATATTCACCCTTTCCTAATAATATTTGGCAACCTTTAATAATCCTCTTCTTCCTTTATCTTTGATCTTTAAGTCATTCCCTAAATATAATATTCTTCAATTTAATTAATTCCTAATTATTTTTCCATAATCAATATGATTTTCCACTAGTCATTAATTATAAATAATAAGATATTCCATTATACATAATTTTCCACTAGTGATTAATTAAACATTACTATTGTATATAATCAAACATAATTTTTATTAATTATCATTAATAATCCATCCCTTTATCATTATAAAAAAATTATATTTTATTTATTTTCTTTTATATCACCTTTTTAATATATTAATAAATTAAAACTCGAATTAAAATTATTTAACAGAATCATGAAAAAAAACTTTTTAAAAAATTAAAATGAATAAAAATTTTAATTAAATTAAAATTAAATCATTTATGCACCATCATAATAAATAATTTTAATAAGATTATTAATATGTATATAAAAATTTCATCAATTAATTAATTAATTAATTTCTTGAATATATTTTTTCATCAATTTATTAATATATTTATTTTTAGACCTTTTTTGTCGACCTACCTTTCATCTCCTTGTCATTCATCATCTCTCTCATTCTCCTATTTATACGTCATTTGTGAGATCAAACTTACTCATGGATTTTTTCCTGAAGATGAACCACAGTGGCTTGGTTCGAAATGTCGACTTTATCAATAATGGATGCGATTGATCCGGAAAACATCTCTACAAAAAATGCTAATCGCAGAAGCCTTAATCTATAAATAATTTATCATTTAGTTCAATAATTTTTCATCCTTTACTAAGTGCAACATTACTTCATTAATCAGTCATTAAGCAGAAACCATGAGCGGTAAAGGACAGATAAATCATCAACACACAAGAAACATATCAACACACATGAACACTAGGGTTTTAGGTGGAAACTCATTGTAAGAGAAAATCGTTGATGTCTTCGTGCTTGTCTTATTCTTTTATTATACAGGAAAACATCTTACAATCGTGTAATAACACAAAATCATACCAATATGTAGGAACCCACCTGCATAAGGCTAAAACCTTCTCTCGTTCTCCAGAATTCACTGGAAGGGAGATCCAACCACCTGATCTCATTTACCGGCTCCTACCAGAAGGGATATCCTACCCCCTGAACAGATTTATTAGCTACCACTGGAAGGAAGCTTCGACTCTCTCATTGAATGTTACAACCCTCAGAACCTCTATGTACCATGTTTGATAATATTTCATACTGGATCCACCTGAATCAAAACATCAAACTTGTAGGCCACATTTCATCATATTTTCAGACTGCACCCACTTCCATTATTTAATCCCAATATCAAATAATAGTTCTGAAACCAATCATAGAATCAACTCTTCCAATCAGTGAACTAATTGAATCAACAAATCAATCATTGAAACTCAATCAACCAATGTAACTAGATCAAACCAATCCATATCAGATCATATCAATGCATAACCACTCATAAGTATACCATACCATATATTTTTCATCACATAAACCAAATTTTTTCACTACACATCATGATCAAACATATGTCAAAATGTATACGCTACTATTCTGAATCATACTCACATATGTACCTGTTTCCCCTAAAGAAGACATGTGTACATATCTCAAACCATTGACACTTGAATCTTAATCACTATAACATTGAATCAATCACTGAATTATATACTTAATTCACCATATATTACTAAAACAAATACATATCACCACATAGCAACATCAACATTAATCAACAATCCATTCTATAATCAATTAAACCCAACTAGAATTGTCAAACATAGATTATCATGAGAGACAAATCATCAACGGACAATAACAAACATAACAGAATTGATCAAATATCATCAATAGCCCAAACTACAAAACCATAGCATGTATACACGATTTTTAAAAAGCACATCCATGTATGTGCTTACCATTCTTAACACCTGCATACATATCTGTATAAATTGAAAACACTTCGCAAAATATATATGTGTATGTATGTGACTAACCTGAGACAGAACTCCGTACATATCTAAATACTTTCGATGTAAACATAGTGTTCACACTCCACAACCCTTACTTTCATAATTACTTACTTTATTTAGATCACAACATTATCACAACCATAGATCTACCATTGTTGGACATTTTCAATAATTAAATCAAACAAGCACATATGTCACCATACTTCAAATCTTTCAGATATGAGTCTTCTCCTTAATCCTTAGTGCACACCCTGTTTCATATCAAGTCGTTCATAAATAATCCATCACTTGCACACATAACACTTTGATATCCATCTCCTTATATAGGTTTAGCTTTAGCCAATCCCTTAGTTCAATCCCTTAGTAATAGCAATGGTACTCTTTGACGAGATCAAATATTTGTTGTTGCACTCATTACTATGGGCCAATACCATGGTCAATATCCCTGGTATTAAAAATATCGTGGTGCGGATTCTATATGAAAATTCTCTTCAACATACCTGTGTATTTACGCAACCTCGCTTCATAGGACCCCCGTATACTATCTCACATTGTACCTTTATCATACCTCTATCTTTGAACTTGACATACGTTTTTCCAACATCTTTGTTACATTTGTATCAGCCTGCATAATTATCTTGTTACCATAATGTTGACATCTTTATCAAGTAGGTTTCCATCAAGGAAAACATATTAATCATAATTCCAACATAAATCCCACTAAGAGAAATGAAAACACACTAAATTCCATTCCATGTGGATCGAACCATTTTTTTTTCATGACAAGCTTGGCCACCACACTTATCATCTCCTATATTTGCATGGGAGGATGCATTCTCTTCATGTCAATGACAAAGATTTGAAACCATATTTTTAATAGCAATCTAGGGTTGTGCCCTACCCTATGTACATATTCCTTCATCTTGGTTTTTGTGCTTCTCATGTTTAGTATTTTTCATTGTATTTTAGTTCTTGTGATAAACCTTGTGTAAAAGTGTTTTGTCCAGTTCCAATGCATGTGGAAAAATGGAAAAGGGCCTTGTGACACTACAGCATTTGTCTAACCTTTAATCCTTATTCTTCTTCTTGGTCCATATATTTTGGTCAATGCTATTGTAACAGCCCCGAGTTAAAAGTTCTTATAATAAATTTAATAAAGGAAAAATAAGACCAAGGTCATGGGATAGGTATGATAAATGCTGGGAAAAAAATCCTAATGGGTGTCACTTTAGGTTTATTATGGCTAAGGATATTGACAAAGGAATTGCCAAAGGTAAAGAGGCATTAATTGGCATTTATTTATGAAAATATAGGAAAATAGGAGAAAAGGGAGATGAAGGGTCACATATTTGCATGTGATGAAAATTGAAGGGAAAATAGAAGAAAATGAAGAAAATAGAGGCCTCAATGACAAAAAGGATTTTGAGGATCAATTCACAACTTTTTTTAGTTGAAGCTTTTGTTGGTTTATATTTTGTCAGTTCAGTTTTGGATATATCTTCTATTCTATCATACCCTTGCACACTTAGAGCATTATTGGAGTAATCTAGCATTGGATAAATGAAAGCAAAGAAAGTAAAGGAAGTGTTATCACTCCCCCCAAATTACCAAGGATAAGAGTTGGATTGAAGGAAGGTAAACATAGACCAGGCTTTAGGTAAGGAAGCTAGCCCTACCAGGACCATATAGGGCTCTCTGGTTGTCACTTTGCAGTCAATGGATTGACTGGATATCTATTGATCTTAGGCTAGGTATGTAAGCTCAGTAAATAGGATTTTTGTTTTATGTTTTAGGTGTTGGATAGGAATTTCAGTGAGAAGGCTAGGTCTAGGGTTTTTATGTCCGAATTCCAAGGTCAATTTGCAGAAAATGTGTGAGGCTAGATAGGTAGCCTGAAATCATGCTTAATTGGTCATTGAGTATAGGATGAAATGATATAAATTTTTAATGAGAAATGAGGTGAATTCATTCATTTATAATAACATATATATATCACATAAACCTTGTCTAAAACAAAGCATGAACAAACATGATTTATGCTTATAAAATTACAAGATAAACACATGGAAACATATAGATTAAAGAGGAAGATATATCATTTAACATAGATAAACATACAAAGGAATAAAAAATACTTCAATGCATACGACAAGATTCTCAACACAAGTTCTACAAGACTATCTTTGATTTCATTCCAAAAGGTTGTACAATAGCTCCACTGCAAAATAATACTATACAACCCCGCAAAAGACTAAAGAGAGTCTACTTATAGAAAATATGAACCATGACACCTCATAGGGTCAAAATCCCATCCAAAATGCATCATAAATATATGAGATGAGTCATTTCCTCGATTCTAGGGAGGTTAGAAACCATTCCCTAAATTTCAGCTATGAACTAGAAGTGTGTGTCCCCCATATTAAATTACATGTTACCTCATGATAATAGGAAAAAACCAAATCAATTACTATAATTCTAACTCATAGGACAGAAAAACATCGAAATTCTGACATTTTCTGAGCTTGATAAGTGTCCTTAGGAATCCTATGCAAATGTGTAACACTTTCTGACAGATGTGTAATAGAAGTTTGCATAAGTGTAAAAGATGTTTGCAGCCATTTTTTAGGCACTTTTAGGAGTCCAAATCCAATTCTAAAAGATATTTCAACTATACCTTTGTGTCTAGTTTCCATAACATCTTAAATTTTTCAAAATGACCCATGGGAAGACCTCCAAAAAAGTGGCAGAAGCATAGAAAATGAGTGGTTTTTTGGCCTTTTTCTGCAAAATTAAAGCTTGTCATGAAAAAAAGGCTCCCGATTTGTGATGTACTCACAAAAATGCATCCAAAAATATAATAAAATCATAATTTGTATGCCCCTAAAGCAATCATAACAAAATCTTGTTACGCTTCTATGGAGACCAAATTTCCAAAATTGCCAAAAATCCAGCATTTTTCCAAACAAAACTTCTGCAAAAATAGGGCTTAAAGATGGATCAATATCTCTCTAAAAATAATTTTTTTTTAAACCTGAGAGAGGTTTTTTTTTATTTGGCATGTTATGAACAAACACCTCCTCCTGTTTCCAAAATACTTTCCCATTTTCTCAGAATTCAAGTTTTAATTTTATCACTCAAAATTTGCAGAAGCATAGCGCACTCTCTGCAGAAGCGTATTGCCTACTTTGAGAGGGATTTTGGAGGCCTTAACAGAGTATTTTTGGGATGAAATTAGTATGGTTAGAAATTTTAGGATTTCTGGTACAAATGGATTCATCAAGCACTGCAAACCCCTTCTCCAAACCCCTAAAAATTTGATTTGAAGACAACCTTCTCAAAAGTGCAGAAAATGACTTGGAGCAACTATATTTTTGGCATTTATCTCAAATCATAACACATGTATATATAATGAAGGAGGTTTTTTTATTTGGACTATTATTGAAAAAAAAATCTTTCACTTTTGTAAAATTATCTCCATTACTTCAGAAACTGATTTTGAAGCCAAATTGTCCTTGTGTGCAATGTAAACCCTAGCTTGATCACAAAAATCTGAAAATGATGTCATGGGTCTGAGTTGGCTCAATCCTAGAATGATGACCTCCCTTATGAACTTTCTTCTCACTCTCCATAGTATTTATGAACACAATCAAACCATCTTGTATGAAATGAGTGCGTAGGTATAATGAATTTGGGAAAATGGGGGATATTGATAGCGTAGGTTTATGGGTTGTGATGAGGTATGAGGAGGTTGAGGAAAATTCCCAAAAAAAATTGATAAAGTAGGGTAATGTGTTAGCTCAAGAATACAGGTGGAATCACTTGAAATGGGTATGGAAAAGTGAGTCAAAATAGGAACACATAGATATTTTCTAGTTTTGTTGTGAAACTATAGTGGGGACTTAGGGTTTTTATGGAAGAAAGGTAAACGGAACTGTAAATGGTAGGGAGTGTTGTGGTAGGGTTTTTCAAGGATGAGTCAAGGTTTATATAGTGGGAAAAGGTTCTCCAATGGCTTAAACTAATTAATAAAGGATAAACCCTAAAATGGAGGAAAGTAAAACCATAATGATGAAAAACACTCATACAATATTTAATTGACTTGAATAAAGCTTTGGAATGTCAACTACTGGTTTTGGAGGTCACTTGAGGTTTGAAGAACAATCTGTAATCTTCAAGGTCTATGTCCATGCCCTTAAACCACTTTTTTCCATGACTAGGTATACGTATTGTTGAAGAAATCACATCTGATGATAATTTGAACTCTACACCTGCAATGATGGTCTTTCCCATATTGAAACTAGTGGAAAATAATCTTGTAAGTTGAAGATGATATCCCATCTCTATAATCTTCTCACAAAACCTCAAACATTCAGTCCTCTCAAAACATCTTTTAGCCAAGGTTGAAGCATTGATTTCTTACATGGTGCAGGGTTCTAATCTGATGTGGTGCCCTCCCTTGAAGTTTTTCTTCTCACTCTCCATCTTGTCTATAAGTGAAAGGATGAAACCCTAGTGTGTATATGGAATGGGTATGTGTAGTTTAATTTTGAAAAATAGAGTATAGGGATGGGGTAGACTTAGAGGGTGTGATGAAGTGTTTTAAAGCCAAGGAAAATTCTGAAAAAATTGCAGGAGATAGGCTTGTATCTTGGCTCCATGATATGAGTGAAAATAGATGAAGTAGATGTGATGAATGTTGTCAAATGAGGGAAACATAGGAATTTTCCAGTTTAACACTTGAAAATTGGCTAGAAATTAGTGTTTGATGAAAATGGTTCTTAGGAAGGGTATGAATGGTGGGGAATGATAGTATGATGTATGTGGGAGGTGTAGGATAGTGTTAGATGAAATGGTTAGGGTTTGGTTCACTGAAAACTTTCAAAAATGAGAATAAGTGAAAATATAATGGAGAAGGAAGTGAGCATGAAAATCAACAGTATGCATTGATAAATTGACCACAAAAGGGTATGAGAAGCGTATTCATTGTTGTAAGAGCTTAAAAAACTGATGCCAATGAGCCTTGAACTTGTTTGAGTATATTGGGAGCCAAAGCACCCTAAACTTGACAATTTCCAGATGCGTAATAGAGTGTTCTGGATGTGTAACAAGTTGTTCCAGAAGCATAACAAGTTATTCCAGAAGCATGACAAGTTGTTCCAGAAGCGTAACATAGTACTTTGGAGTAGTATCTTGCCTTTGTTTGAACCCTTGACCACTATGGAGTCCAATGGAGGTAAGAGAGGAGCTCTACCACACATGAAAAGAGAAGAATGAGTTTGGATGAGCCTCTTTTGTCCTTTATAAGCTTTGAAATGACCTTTTTGTCCTGTAATGAAAACAATACGACAATTTTTCCTTTTGAAATATTTTGACATTAAAACAAATTTTAAAATAAGACAACTTGTCTTATTTTTTCCTCCTAGTTATGCTAGCTCCCCTTAGAAGACTTATGAGTGAAATGAAGGATTGTTTTCCTTGTTTGGTGACAAATTGGACTTTTCAAAGGAAAAATAATGACACCTAGACAGCAGACCTAGATGAGATGGATTGAATGACCTAAGACTTCTAAATGACAATGAATGGGATATGATCACTGAGATATTGACATTAACATTGGCTCCATCTGGGGATGGCAGCTCCTTCAAGAGGTGTCAATAACATGGTATATCAAGTAGACTTACCACTGGGCAATGGAGTCAGGCTTTGACAAACTTGAAATGACAAAATAAATTTGAAAATGACTTTGACTGAAAAATTGACTTGACTCTGACATGACAACTTATGGCAGTAAACCATTGGGATCTTATGGCCTTCGCCTCAGGCTTCAAATCCTGATGATAACCTCCCACCTACTGAAGATATATATACAATCATGTGATATGATCCCTCCAGTGTAAACAATCCAACAAATGGCTACAGACTTGAATCCTGCTCACACTTACCTCAAGTAGGTAAAGGGAACATAATATAGGCAACTCAAATTGTCCACTGAACATGTGCTCATGATCCATAATTAAAAGAAGGTTCATCTTCCCATATGGCTGCAACAAACAGAACAAAGGATGATGAAGAACGTGCAACATAATCTTTTCTGGATGACTTAAAATAGGAAAACAAACTTCCTTCCAAACTGTTGGTTTTTCTATTTGCTAAAACTGATCACCTTCATCAATGAATGTCGCAACATCGACCTTCATTATTGGCTATAACAAACTAGAAATAGGGACTTCAATAATATCAGGAGAAAGGGAAGTTTGTTCTTAAAAATATTCATTTGAAGAAGCCATATTATCGAAAGAAAAAATGTGCACATCCATAGGATCCAGGAAAAATTCCTCTTCATTAGCAGACTCTTCAATTTCTGAACCTGGAGGAAGATAATATTCTTAAAAATGTTCTAAAACAACCTCTTATTTTTCACTACTTTCCTGCAAATTATGATGGTCAATTTGAAGCCTAACATCTTCAAAATCTAAAGGTACATGTATCTCTCTTTCGGAAAATGGATTTTGGAGTAATCCTTCATGTGAATCTGAATTAAGAGTTTCTAAAGTAGCATATTCATTAGATATTGCAAAATATTAACTTTAATGGACTCTTCAATAGCCGGAACAGCAAGATGCAATTTTATGTCACATACCCCTTTAATCCCATCGTCCTGGGCTGAATTCTGAGGCTCCAGAAAATAAGAATTTTAAAAAGAATTTCTAATCTGATTTTCCTCAATCATTGACCCAGAAGATGAATAAACCAATGCATTGTCTATTTCCTTTTCTTGTTTAAAATATTTCTCATACTCCTGATCATGCAAAGACAGACAAGGCTACAAATTTGTTTTAACTTCATGAGATATAACTTGACTGTTAGGATGAATATCTGTTTCATCTTCAAGCAAAGGAGTTCATGCATGTTGTGAATGATCCTTTGCATCAAGGAAACTAATCTTTGTTACTTTATATTAAGAATAAAATTTGTGGAGGGCCTCTATGATCTCATAATCTAGACACTCTTCATCACCAAAAGCCTCTTCGAGGTATTGAATGGAATCTTCACAGGATTCACAACAATATTTGAACAACAAGAATGGATGACGATACTTTCCATAAAACTCAAAGGATGTTGTGTGAAAACCTTTAAGAGAGAATAAGCT
The DNA here is from genome assembly GCA_034641835.2 of Pinus albicaulis. Lineage (NCBI taxonomy): Eukaryota > Viridiplantae > Streptophyta > Pinopsida > Pinales > Pinaceae > Pinus > Pinus albicaulis. Next base: position 1,491,802,002 of record CM076584.1, read on the forward strand.
ACCTGGCTTCAACCCTTCATACCATGATCTTGCTTTCCCTTCCAGGGTAGCCATAAAAATTTTCATCAAACAATACTCATGAAACCTAATCCCAAGCTTATGTATATGCAAATGAAATTTTATTATATGAAAAATAGCCTCCTCCTTGTTTCCATCTATGAATTTGGGAAGATATGTTTTCCAATCTATGCAAGAAATTCGATTTGGAAAACCATGAATGTGAGCATGATTCATAGGGGCATACCTTCTAGCAGTTGAATCCATCTTGAAAATAGTGAAGTCACCAAAAAGTTCTTCAAGCTACCGGTTTTTTAACAGTGGATTCGCCATAAAAACTCTGAACTTTTGGTTTCTTTGACACTGGAGTCACCAGGTGAAAGATGCACAACTTTTTTATGCCTGACCACTATTCACCATCAGCAATCAGAGCTAATGTTTTTCGTTCTTTCCCAGGAAAAATTTAACCTTCGCTCCCCGGCAACAGCACCAAGAATGTTATCACTGCCCCCAAATTCCCAAGGCTGAGAGTGGAATTGAAGAAATGTAACCACAGACCATCCTTTAGGTCAGGTAGTTAGCCCTTCCAGGACCAGAGAGGGCTCTCTCGTTGTCACTTTGTAGTCAATGGATTGACTCAATATCTATTGATCTTAGGTTAGGTATGTAAGCTCAGTAAATAGGATTATTATTTGATGTTTTAAGTGTTGGATGGGAATGACAGTGAGAAGGCTAGGTCTAGGGTTTTTAGGTCTAAATTCCAAGGTCAATTTGCAGAGAATGTGTGAGTCTAGATAGGTATCTTGAAATCATGCTTAATTGGTCATTGAGTATAAGATGAAATGCTATAAATTTTGAATGATCACTGAGGTCAATTCATTCATTCAGAAGAATATATATATATAAACCTTTTCTAAAATAGAGCATGAACATACATGATGTATGCTTATAAACTTACAAGATAAACACATGGAAGCATGTTGCTGAAAGAGGAAAATTCATCATTTAACATGAATAGATAAACATACAGAGAAGAATAAATACTCCAATGCATACCACAATATTCTCAACACAAGTTCTGCAAGATTATCCTTGATTTCATTCCAAAAGGCTGTATAATAGCTCCACTGAAAAATAAGAATATCCAACCCCACAAAAGAGTAAAGAGAGTCTACTTATATAAAATATGAACCATGAAACCTCATAGGGTCGAAATACCATCCAAAATTCATCATAAATACATGATACAAGTCATTTCCTAGATTCTAGGGAGGTTAGAAACTATTCCCTAAATTTCAGCTATGAACTAGGAGTGTGTGTCCCCCACATTAAATTGCATGTTCCCTCATGATAAGAGGAAAAAAAAACTCAATTACTCTAATTAAAACTCATAGGACATAAAAACCTCAAAATTCTGACATTTTCTGAGCTTGAAAAATGTCCTCAGGAATCCTATGCAGATGTGTAACACTTTCTAACAGATGTGTAACAGAAGTTTGCAGAAGCGTAACATAAGTTTGAAGCCATTTTTTAGGAACTTTTAGGAGTCAAAATCCAATTCTTAAAGATAGGTCATCTATCCCTGTGTGTCTAGTTTCCATAACATCTTGAATTTTGGAAAATGACCCATGGGAAGGCCTCCAAAATTTCATTCTCCCAAGGTTACTCCAAAAGCGTAATAAGGCCTCCAAAAAAGTGGCAGAAGCATAGAAAATGAGTGGTTTTTTGGCCTTTTTTGAAAAATTAAAACTTTTCATGCAAAAAGGGTTCCTAATTTGTGATGTACTCATCAAAATTCATCCAACAATATAAGAAAATCATCATTTGGATGCCCCTAAAATAAGCGTAACAAAATCTTGTTACAAAACTATGGAGAGCAAATTTCCAAACTTGCCAAAAATCTAGAATTTTCCAAAAACATTTCTACAAAAATAGGGCTTAAATATGGATCAATATATCTCTAATAATAACGTTTTTTCAAAACTCAGAGAGTTTTTTGTTCTTTGTCATGTTATCAACAAACACCTCCGGGTTTCCAAAATACTTTCCCATTTGCTCAAAATTCAACTTTTAAGTTTAACACTCAAAATTTGCAGAAGCGTAGTGCACTCTGAGCAAAAGCATAGTGCCTAATTTGAGAGGGACTTTGGAGGCCTTCCCATAGGATTTTGGGATGCAAGTGGTATGGTTGGAAATATTAGGATGTGTTCTAAAAAATGGAGTCATCAACCACTGCAAACCCCTTCTCCAAACCGCTGAAAAATTGATTTGAAGACAACATGTTCAAAAGTACAGAAAATGACCTGGAGAAATTATATTTTTGGCGTCTCTCTCAACTCATAACACCTGTGCATAAACTGAAGGAGGTTTTTTTTCTTTGGCCTATTATTGACAAAAAAATCTTTCATTTTTGTAAAATTCATCTCCATTACTTTAGAAACTGATTTTGAAGCCAAAATTTCCTTGTGTGCAATGTAAACCCTAGCTTGATCACAACACTCTAAAAATAATGCCATCGGTATGAGTTGGCTCAATACTGGAATGATGAAATCCCTTATGAAATTTCTTCTCACTCTCCATAGTATTTGTGAACACAATCAAACCCTCCTATATGAAATGAGTGGGTAGGTATGATGAATTTGGGAAAACAGGGGATACAGATAGGGTAGGTTTAGGGGTTGTGATGAGGTATGAGGAGGTTGAGGAAAATTCCGAAAAAAAATTTGGGAGAGTAGGTTAATGTGTTAGCTAAATAATACAGGTTGAATAACTTGAAATGGGTATGGGAAAGTGAGTCAAAATAGGAAAACACAGATATTTTCCAGTTTTGTTGTGAAATTGTAGTGGGGACGTAGGGTTTTGATGGAAGAAGGGTAAAGGGAAATGTAAATGGGAGGGGGTGTTGTGGTAGGATTTTTCAAGGATTATTTAAGGTTTAGATGTTGGGAAAAGGGTCTCCAATGGCATAAAACAAATAATAAAGCAGAAACCCTAAAATGCAGGAAAGCAAAACCCTAATGATGAAAAACACTCATACAATCTTGAATTGACATGAAGAAAGCTTTGGAATGTCAACTTACTGGTTTTGGAGGTCACCTAAGGTTTGAGGAACATTTTGTAATCTTCAAGGTCTATGTTCATGCCCTTAAACCACTTTTTTCCATGACTAGGTATACTTGTTGCTGAAGAAATCACATATGTTGATATGTTGAACTCTACACCTACAATGATGGCCTCTCCCATACTGAAACTAGTGGAAAATAATCTTGTAAGTTGAAGATGATATCCTCGCTCCATAATATTCTCACATAAACTCAAACATCCAGTCCTCTCAAAACATCTTTTAGCCAAGGGTGAAGCATTTATTTCTTGCAAGGTGCAGGGTTCTAATGTAATATTCCAAAATTTTCAAATGTTTATTTGGAATATTAGAGTTCTTAATCAACTTAATTAATTAAGTAAATAAAAGGTTGGAGGGACCCATAATCCTCAGATATTAATAAAATCCACTTTGGATGTGTGTAAGTGAATATTCTAGATCTAGATCATTGAGTAGTGGAACAGCTCCATTAATGATAAAGATGTGGAGATCATGTCTCATTTATGAGATAGATCATGGTGGATGAAATAGTCAAATAAGATCATGGATTTTAAATGTAAAATCATGAGGATCTTGAAGAGGTCAACTAAAATCATAATGCATTCAAAGTAATATCATAAAGCAATTATGATAAGTTAGTGGAGAAGGGGTGCATCTAATGAGCACATGATGGAGGAAGTAGTGCATTTAATGCACACATGATGGAGAGGTTGATCATCACATGTGAACATGATGGTGGACATGGAGAACAGCGCAGTCAACCATGGAGACTTATGTCCAAATGTACAACGCAGTTTTGTGGTGGGCCTAGGCTATGGAAGGCTCACAATCTATATAATGAAGGTGAAGGCACAATAGAAGGTAGATTTGGATACTTGGATTATTCTTTGATTTTTTAAGATCTGGATTTGTATTAGGACATTTCTATGCATGCTTGAGCTATTTAGCTAAGTCTGCAGTGTTTTTTATCACCAGGTGTTTCCGAGCAGAAATCCCACCCTTACCCATGGGGGACTTCAAGTGCCTACTCTGGGAAGGTTTTCTATTGAGTTGTATTCCTCATCAGGCATTGGTGCCATCTTTAGGAGGTTGTTTCTAGCATTCAATTAGGAAACCGATGGAGGATTCATCCTACCACTTTGTTCTTTAGTTTCAGTCTTCCAAGAGCAGCAAATTTATATCCAGCATTTAGGCCATTGGGTTTTACCTCCATTTAGTAGCAGTCCCTTCAAGGATTGCGCAGTCCAGTCCTGTGGATCCATTGGAGGAAGGAAGTTTCCAGTATTTTAGCTGGAAATCCTGTGAGGGAACATCTCCTCACATTGGATCTATTGTTTACATCATTTAGGAGTTGATTTGACATATCTAGCAGCAGGCTATTGAGCCTCCCCCTCTTAGAGCGTAGTTTCTTGAAGTTGTTGTTCATCCAGCAGCTATTTCCAGTGGAGGAGATTGGAGGAGCTAGATCTTAAGCTTTTAGCCCAAGGATCTAGTGAAGGGATCAACCCTTCTTTCATTGAGCTGATTGTGTAACATTGCAGCCATCTATTCTTTAATTCATGCAGCAGAACTGCAGACCCAGCAGTGTATATGTGCAAGCCCTAGGAGGGTGATTTTCTTAGATTCATAGATCTAGAAAATCCTTTCTTGGTTATCTTGGGTATCCATCATAGAGCCCGAATCTAAAGTTTCAGCATCATCGGAGCTCCCAAACTTCCTAGATATGATTTTCTATTTTTTGGCAGTTGTTGCCTTGACATTTTCCAGCAGAAACAGAAAAGCTTACCTTCCATCAGTTCAGCAGTTACGCAGTCCCTCTTGTGGGATCATTTCAGGGTCATTCTAGGCCATATCTTTGGATTTAGTGTCTCATATTTTGAGCATTTTTGTACTAGTTTCTCCACCTCCATATAATAAAATGGCTCAGCTATTGTTGTGCATTCCGAAGTGTATTTCGATTTATTGTTTACTTTACTGCAGTTATTATATTTTTTTTCAGTATTACTGCATTCTCCCTTTTGGGATATTACATATAATCTGATGTGGCACCCTCCCTTGAGGTTTTTCTTCTCACTCTCCATCTTTTTTATCAATGAAAGGATGAAACCCTAGTGCGTAGATGGAAATGGTATGTGTAGTGTAATTTGGAAAAATAGAGTATAGGGATGGGGTAGATTTAGAGGGTGTGATGAAGTGTTTTAAATCCAAGGAAAATTCTGCAAAAATTTCAAGAGATATGCTTGTATGTTGGCTCCATGATATGAGTGAAATTAGGTGAAGTGGATGTGATGAAGGTGGTCAAATGAGGGAAACACGAGAATTTCCCAGTTTAACACTTGAAAATTGGCTAGAAATTAGGGCTTGATGAAAATGGTTCTTAGGAAGGGTATGAATGGTGGGGAATAATAGTATGATGTATGTGGGAGGTGTAGGATAGTGTTAGATGAAACGGTTAGGGTTTGTTTCACTGAAAAGTTTCAAAAATGAGAAGAAGTGAAAATATAATGGAGAAGGAAGTGAGCATGAAAATCAACAGTATGCATTGATAAATTGACCACATCAGGGTATGAGAAGCTTACTTACTATTGTAAGAGCTTAAAAAATTGATTCCAAAGAGCCTTGAACTTGTTTGAGTGGTTTGGGAGCCAAAGCACCCTAAACTCAACACTTTCCAGATACGTAACACAGTGTTCTGGATGCATAAAAAGTTGTTCTAGAAGCGTAACAAGTTATTCCAGAAGCGTAACAAGTTGTTCCAGAAGCGTAACACAGTGCTTTGGAGTATTTTCTTGCCTTTGTTCGAACCCTTGACCATTATGGAGTCCAATGGAAGTAAGAGAGGAGATAAACCACACATGAAAAGAGAAGAATAAGTTTGGATGAGCCTCTTTTGTCCTTTATAAGCTTTGAAATGATTTTTTTGTCCTGTAGTGAAAACAATAAGGTAGTTTTTCATTTTGAAATATTTTGTCATTAAAACAAATTTTAAAATAAGACAACTTGTCTTACTTTTTCCTCCTAAGTATGCTAGCTCCCCTTAGAAGACTTATGAGTGAAAGGAAGGATTGTTTGCCCTGTTTGATGAAAATTTGGACTTTTCAAAGGAAAAACAATGACACCTAGACAGCGGACCTAGATGACATGGAGTGAATTACCTAAGACTTCTAATGATAGTGAATTTGATGACCTTTGAGGTGATGATAGCCATGGATGGGATGAAGGGAGTAGCATTTCTGACCTAGACTCCTTCAGTGACCAAAAAAATTTTTAAAACTTGTTTGAAAAGACCAAAAATTTTGACCTAGGACTACTAGAAAATTAACTGAAAGAGTATGTTTGATCACTAACATATTGACACTAACAGGAAGGAAAAGGAAGGCAAAGGACAAGCAAGGAAGGTTAGATCAAGCATCTTCAACAAGAGGAATTTACGAGTAACAGGTTTCATGTGTGGTTTCATAGTTGGTTTGTGAATGCATGGTACATGCATTTGTGTATTTGGTTCTTTTATTGTCATTGGCATGGGATTTTCCTGGTGTGACAATGGTTTTATCCTTGGCTTTCCATTTCTTAGATAGTCATGGTGTGATGGGATTCTTTTCGCAATTGAGCTTTGGATTTCCAGAATGTTTTGGATCTGGGTGTGGTGGTCTTAGGAAAATTCCCAAGGGTTGGGGATGGAGGTGGTTTTATCTCAAAAAATCCCTTGAAAATTGGGTGGAGATAGGAAAATTCCCCAAGGTATTAGTGAAGAAACTTTGAGGCATCTAAGCTTGTTTTTGGGCTTAGTGATCTCTTGACCGGTTTTAGCAGGATCGTGGTTTCCTGAGGGTGGAGGTGGTTTAATATCTTGGAAGCCATGGTTTTTTATGTTTTGAGATCCCACATTCATCCTTGGAATATGGCACGGAGGTGATTGGTTGAAATAAATATTTGTTTCAGCCCAATCTATGGTCTAGTGGTTTATGAAAGTCCCTGACTTAGTTGGATTTTTCATAAGTTAATAAGAGTTATTTTCTTAATATAATCTATGAGAACTTGTACTTTTTATTATGGTGATTTGATTGTTTTTATGTCATGGTTAATAATCTGGTTATGTGTTGGTTATAAGAATGGATTTGCAATTTAATCTAGTTATGTCTTTTTCAAGATTTGATATGTATTTTGTGGTTAATTAAAGCATGGGCTAAAAACTATTATTGCAGCTATTATGAGAGGGAATTAGACCTTATTAGTGATTCTCAAATCATTTTCAAACTCCTTTGATCATATATGCATTCATGACCTCTATTTTACTTTTTCACCATATGTTTTACGTAATTACTATCATGGTTAGGTCTAGTTAGGTCAAGTCCTTGTTCAATATTTGTATGATTAGCATTATCATTAAGTTACTTATAATTCTAGAAAATATAAAGAAGTTTTGGGCAGTGATATGGAGGCTAGCCTGGAATTTTGGCTCAGATATTGGGACAGTGAGCACTAAATTGAGCAATTTAGGCCACAACTGCATGAAGCAAGGCTTGTGAGTGAAGTTGTTGGCCTTCAACCGCAAGCTGGAAGTGTCAAGGTGTGGTTTGGATTCTAGGTGACTAAAACGAAGTTCTAGATTGGGGATTGAAAACCTAAGGTGGTTCATCAGCTCTTGGTTGACTTTTAGTCCCTATAGGATGCCATTTTGTGGTTAGTAAGTCTCAGTTATAGGCCCCACTTCTTTAACTAGAGCAAGGAGGTCGATTCATGTCATAGTAACTCTTTGTCTCATGTTTACCCTGCAAGGCCAATGAAATTGGGTAAATGTGGGAGGGGGGAATTACAGGGTGGTATCAAAGCTTCTAGGTTCAAACACTTGGACTGGATGGAAGGAATGTTTTTTCATGCATGCATATTAGTTTTCTATGTGATTGTTATGCATGTATTGTCATGGTTATGGTTGGCATGCATAAGGTCATTGTATGCAGTTAGTGTTATCATGCCTAATGTCGACATATTGATATGACTATCTATATGTATTGTGTGAATCTTGATTAATTTCGTAGAAGAGATAGCCTCCCCTAAAATTCACTGAGTTTTGTTGATTATGTTTATATTTGGCTTATATGACATGGTTTTTTTGCAGGAAGAAGAGGATCAGAGATAACTAGCATAATGGTGGATTACAGTTCACGAGACTCTCCTTATAGTTTAGATGAGAAACACAGAGATGAGTACTCTCTTGAAATAGCAGATACCTTAAGAATTCTAAAGGCATAAATTAGAAGTTACAAGGAAAATAATGTTAGAATTATTCAGTCATAGGAAGGAATTTCGAGTGCACAGGAGAAACAATCAAAAGTCAATGCAGTTATCCTTCAGAGTTTGTTATATTTTCAGAGGTAGGGACAACCACAAATCAGTTGTGGATAGGAGGACATGACTAATAGGGGGTATGGGAGTAGATCTCGATCATAGCACACGTCATACAAGGATGGCATAGTCAGAGATGGTAGGATCTTATATACACCTCACAGGAAAGGAAGTGGTTACGGGTTATATTCTAGTTCTAGGTCTGATAGGTATAATGTCCTCTATCATCCTTACAGGAAGACTGATATCAAATACTTTCCATATGAGTTCAAGAAAGCCAAGCCACCTACATTCGATGGATATTTGAAGAAACCAAAGGATTCAAAGGCATGTTTTCTTATGATGAAGAAGTTCTTTGAGCAGCATAACTATATGGAGAACATGAAAGCTAGGATAGCTATTTTCAGTCTCAAAAGGAAAGAATAAATCTTGTGAGAATATGTGAAGTGTATCAGAAACATCGGGATAGAGGAGTTGAGTTGGCATGAATTCAAGAGACTCTTCAGGAAGAAGTACTTGTCAAAAAGTTACTATGACGGAAAGGCAAAGGAGTTTTATGAGATGAAGATGGGATCTACGATAGACAAGGAGTACACAACTAAGTTCCTAGAGTTGTTAAGGTATGTGTCATACCTCAAGGATGATGACAAAAGAGTTCAAATTTTCATCAGTGGAATACCATTAGCATTCAAGGATCGGATTGAGTGTGATGAGCCTCAGTCGCTGGACAAAGCCATTGGAAAGTTGAAGCATTATTATGAGCAATCGAAGCATAAGAATAAAGCTAAGTAGGGTTATAAATGGAATGATAAGACTAAAGGAAAGTGGCTACCGAAGCGTGGAAGACCTTAGGATTCACGTGAGAAGGAAAATGTTTCTTCTTACAAGAAGTTTAATGCATTTGGGAAGGGACATGGGTCTAAGCTTGGAGAGCAAAAAAATAAGGGTAGTGGAAGAGAACCATTGCATCGCTGGATATGTGGCAAGGATCATCGCAAGAAGTACTATCCTTTTTATCAAGGTGGTAGACCTTAGATCTAAATTTCTTAAGAGGTGCATACAGTTGGGGATGTGGGCTAGAGCATTCCTCATATCTATGCATCATTTTATAACAAGCAAGTGGATCACCAAGCATCCGCTATTGCGATGGAAGGTAAGCTTTGTGATCAAGTTGTTTCCATTTTTATTGACCCTGGATCTTATTAAAGTTATGTTAATCCTGACCTAGTGGATAAGTGTGATTTGAGAAAATAAGTGCATGAAGAGTCTTGGTTGGTGCATTTGGTACAAGTAATAAGAAAAGAGTTCATCATTGGGTACGATCTTGTGCGTTTGAGTTGAATGGTATGCCTACATCAGCATATCTAATTGTACTTACATTGTGATCATACAATATGCTTCTGGGTATGGATTGGTTGTACCTTCACATGACTAAGGTATATTTTTACAAGAAGGCTATCGAGTGCCTGCATGAAGATGGAGAGAACAAAATCCTGCAGGGTAAGAATCCTAATTCGGTAAGAATGGTTATAGCTATGTAGAAAAGGCGCAGTTGCAGGAAAGGGTGTGTATTGTTCACAGTGCATGTTTCCAGTGATAAAGTTAAGGATGTTGAGGATGTGGAAGTCTTTAAGAGGTATCTGATTTTGTAGCAGTTTCATGATGTATTTCTAGCAGATATTTCAGAGTTGCCTCCTCATAGGGAAGTGGACTTTTATATTGAGTTGGTACTAGGAACAACACCAACATCAAAGGCATTGTACAGGATGAGCACTCTAGAGTTAGTGGAATTGAAGTTGCAGCTTAAGGAAATTCTTGATAAAGGATACATAAGGCCAACTATGTCACCTTGGGGTGCACTAATGTTGTTCATGAAGAAGGATGGTGCTCTCATGTTGAGTATTGATTATAGGTAGCTGAACAAGGTGACAATCAAGAACATGTACCCATTACTAAGGATTGATTATTTGCTTGATCAGTTGAAGGGAGAAACAATGTTCTCAAATATTGATTTGAAATCAAGATATCATCAGGTATCCATCAAATAATATGACATTTACAAGACTAAAGTATGGACTAGGTATGGGCATTATGAGTTTGTTGTGGTTCCTTTTGGTTTGACTAATGCTCCAGCTACTTTCATGTGTTTGATGAATCGTGTGTTGTGTCCTTATCTAGACAATTTTGTCATAATATTCATTGATGATATATTGATATATTCTAAGAATGAGAAAGAGCATGCAGAACACCTGGTAGTAGTATTGAGACTATTGAGCGAGAATCAGTTGTATCCCAAGCTTAGTAAGTGTAGTTTATTTCAGACAGAAGTGCATTATGTGGGACATGTTGTTTCAAATGAAGGTATAGTAGTGGATCTGGAAAATATCAGCGTTGTCATGGAATGGGAATCTCCTAGGAATCCAAATGAGGCTAGATCATTCATGGGGTTAGCAGGTTATTATATGAGGTTCAATAAGAACTTCTCATGGATTTCCTATCCTATTAAATATTTGCAGAGGAAAGGAAATAAGTTTGAATTGGTAGAGGAATGTGTAGATAGTCTGAGAAATTGAAGCAGTTTCTTACAAATGCTCCAATTCTAAAGATTGCATATCCATATAAAGAGTTTTTGGTATGTACAGATGCTTGCAATAGGGGAATTAGTGGAGTCCTAATGTAAGAGGGACAGGTGGCATGCTACGAGTCAATGAAATTGAATGAGCATGAGTAGAATTATGTGACTCATGATCTTGAGTTGGCAGCTATCATACATGCATTGAAGATGTGGAGGCACTATCTTTTAGGAAAATGGTTTATTTTGATGACTAATCATAGTGGGCTGAGACACTTAGTTTACCAACCTAATATAAATGTTAGGCAAGCTAGATGGTTGGGCATGCTCAATTATTTTGGATTCAAGATCATGTATATTAAGGGTAAGGAGAACATGGTTGCATATGATCTTAGCAGAAGAGTGCATGTAAATAACATAGTATTTATGAGTTCATATGGGACAGATTTGTAGGATCAGATATTACAGGCATGACAACAGGATGAAAGGTACGAGCATCTTAAGCACAGGTTACAGCAGCAGAGTACAGGTGATCAGGATGTGGATTATCATCTCACGGCAGATGGTTTGGTGAGATTTAGGGACAATATCTATGTGTCAGATAACAGTGAGCTCAAGAAGCTTATTTGAGGGAATTTCATTTTAAGTTGTATTCAGGTCACACAGGATATCAGAAGACATTGATAGTGGTTAAGAAGTTTTATCATTGGTTGAACTTGAAGAAAGAGGTGGCAGAGTTTGTTGTTAGATGTTTGGACTATCTACGGGTAAAAGCAGATTATAAGCATCTAGGTGGTTTATTGCAGCCTATTATGATTCCATATTGCAAATGGGAGGTCATTTCCATGGATTTCATTACAATTTTGACGAAGATAGCATGATTTCATCATGGTTTTGGTTGACAAGTTGACCAAGGTAGCTCACTTCATTCCAGTGAAGTATATTGATTTAGCTATTGAGGTAGCTCAGATCTTCGTCAGGGAGATGGTGAGATTCCATGGTGTTCATAAGAATATTGTGTCTAATAGAGATTCCAAGTTCATTTCTAGGTTTTGGAAGGAGTCGTTTATAGGTTTGGGTACAGATTTGGCTTTCAGTACAACTTATCATCTGCAAATAGATGGACAGACAGAGAGGATTAACAAGATTCTGGAGGATATGATGAGGATATATGTTATGCACTAGCAGTGGAAGTGGGAAGAGTATCTTCAACTAGTTTATTTTTCATACAATAATGGATATCAAAAGTCCTTGAGGATGAGTCTATTTGAGGAAATTTATGGGTGGAGTTGTAAGTCTCCCATCAGCTAGAGTGATCCAGTGAATAGGGAATTGATTGGACTGGATATGTTAGCGGAGATAGAATAGGAAATGCAAGTTATCAAGAAGAATTTGAAGGCAGTATAGGACAGCTAGAAGAGTTATGCATAACATCATAGGGTATTTAAGGAGTTTCAGGTTTGGTAGCATGTCTAGTTGCACATCAATCCCAAGAAGAAATTCTTGAGGATTGGGTCATGTGCCAATTTGGCACCTCGATGTTGTGTTCCTTTTGAGATCCTTGAGAGGATTAGACCAGTGGCCTACAGACTTGCACTGCCTCTAATAGTGAAATTCCATGATTTTTTCCATGTTTCATTGCTTAAAATATATGTGAAGGATGTTGATCATGTGATTGATTGGTATGTATTGCAGGTGGAGCCAGAGGGAGAATTACAGCTAGAGCCTCAATGCATATTGCAGCAGAAACAACTCTTGCTTTGGAACCAAAAAATCGAGCAAGTTAAAGTGCAATGGAAGCCCTTTGCGCCCGACGAAGCTACATGGGAGATGGCTAATAAGATGTGGGATATGTATCCTTCATTGTTTGATGGTTGAGGTAAACGAGTTTTGGTATATGTACATATTTATGTATGGTTGTTATTGTAAATACCGTAATGAGTTATGTTATAAAGCTCCAATAAGAAGTATAGTTTTCATGTTGTCATGTTGTCATGTTGTCAAGTTGGTTTTTCTTTTCAGCATGTTTTTTATTGTAAATACTACATTGAGACAAGTTATAAAGATCCATAGGTAGTATGTTTTGATTTTAGCGTTTTTTTGGCTGTAGGTGCCATAGAACACCGAGGACGGTGTTCCCCTAAGGGGGAGGGATTTGTAACAATCTCGGGTTAAAATTTCTTGTAAAAAATTCAATAAAGGAAAAATAATACCAAGTTCATGGGACATGTATTCCAAGTTGAATGTTGGGAAAAAACATCATAGTCGGTGTCACTTTCGGTTTATTATGGATAAAAAAATTGGAAAGGAATTGGCAAATTAATTGTCATTTATTTATGAAACTAAAGGAAAATAGGAGAAAAGGGAGATGAAGGGTCAAAAATTTTCATGTGAGGAAAATTGAAGGAAAAATAGAGGAAAATGAAGAAATTAGAGACCTCAATGATAAAAAGTCTTATGAGGATCAGTTCACAGCTTTTGTCAATTGAAGCTTTTGATGGTTTAGCTTTTCTCATTTTATTTTTTGAGCTCTCTTATATTCTCTCGTACTATTTCACACTTAGAGAATTCTTGGAGCACTCTAGCATTTGAGAAAGGAAAGCAAGAAAAGAAAAGGAAGGAAAAGGACAAGAAATGGAGTTTAGATCAAGTAGCTTCAGTAGGAGGAATTTGTAGGTAATATGTTGCATGTGTGATTTTCTAGCTGGTTTGTGAATGTAGGGTACATGCATCTATGTATTTGGTTATTTTCTTGTCATTGGCATGGGTTTTGACTGGTGTGAAAGTGGTTTCATTTCCTTTCCATTTCCTAGATAACCATGGCCTGATGGGATTCTTTTCTCGGTTGAGCTTTGGATTGCCATAAGGTTTTAGAATTAGGTGAGGTGGTCTTAGGAAAATTCCCAAGGGTTGGGTGTGGAGGTGCTTTAATCTTTAAGAAGCTCTTGAAAAGTGGGTGGAGATAGGAAAATTCATCAAGGTATTAGTGAAGGAACTCTGAGGCATCCAAGCTTGTTTTTTGGCTTAGTGATCTCTTGAAAAGTATTGGAAGTATCGCAGTATCCTGAGGGTGGAGGTGGTTTAATCTCCGGTAAGCTTCGGTTTTTTATGTATTGATATCCCACATTCATGCTTGAAATATGGAACGGAGGTGATTGGCTGAAAGAAAGATTTAGTTCAGCCCAATCTATGGTTGGGTGGTACATGGAAGTCCCTCACTTGGTTGGATTTTTCATAAGTTGATAAGAGTTATTTTCATATTGTAATCTATGAGAACTTGTACTTGTTATCATGGTGATTTGATGATCGTTATTTCATGGCTAATAATTCGGTTATGTGTTGGTTATAAGCATGGATTTTCAATGTACTCTAGTTATGTCTTGTTCAAGATTTGATAAGTATTTGATGGTTAATGAATGCATGGGATAAAAAATGTTATTGTAGTTATTATGAGAGGGAATTAGACCTTCTTGGTGATTGTCAAATAATTTTCAACCTCCTATTTTCATATATGCATTCATGAATTGTAGTTTACATGTTCACCATATGTTTAACGAAATGAATATCATGGTTAGGCCTAGTTAGGTCAATTCCTTGTGCAAGTTTTGTATTATTATCATTCTCATTAAGTTAATTATCATTCTAGAAAGTCTCAAGAAGTTTTGGGTAGTGGTCTAGAGGTTAGCCTGAAATTAAGGCTTAGATCTCGGGATTGCGGGCACTAAACTGAGAAATTTATGTTACAATCACATGGAGCAAGGATTGTGAGTGCAGTTGAAGTCCTTTAACTGCATTCAGGAAGTTTCAAGGGTGTGGTTTGGATTCTAGGTCATTGAAACAAAGTTTCAACCTAGGGATTGACCACCTAGGGTGTTTCTTCATCTCTTGGGTGATCTGTAGTCCCTGTAGGATGTCATTTTGTGGTCAGTAAGTCTCAGTTATAGAACCCACTTAGTTAGCTAGAGATAGGATTTCATGCCATGTCATAGTAACTCTTTGTCTCATGTTTACCCTAGAAGTCCAGTGAAATTGGGTAAATGTGGCAGGGAGCATTACAGATGTTTCGATGGAAAATATGATCCTTGTGTAAGGATATATTTGTGTAGAACCAGGATACTCGTATCTATTCTAGGAACCTCATTCCTACGCTCGATTATTTATGTTTTTTTGTTATGTGTGCTGATCCAATTTAATAGAGAAGGGAAATTGGAAAATGTTTAATAAGCATCCTAATATCAAAGCTATATATATATATCCTTCTCTGAAGGAACAACCTCTTATGCTCTCAATAATTCTGGATCCCTCTTCCACCCCATGAAATAATAAGTGTCAAAACATAGTGATACTAATAAAATAAATAAAGGGTGAAATAAGAGAAAGGCTTCCTACGCATAGAGGTGAAGCAAGAAACTTCACCGGGGTACTATTTAGGCTCGCTGGACAAAGAAATTCTTATGTTCCTATAGTGACTCTGTCAGGGTACTGTCTAGGCCTGAGGGCAGCGAAGCAACACTAGAGATGAAAATTAAGGCTTTTAATATATAGTTATTTTTCTAATATTTTTTAACTGAGAAAGGAATATAGGGGACTATATCTATAAATGGGTCAAGTGGCAAAGCCAGAGTAATCCATACATTGAATCGATATTTCCTGAAAAAAAAAAAGATTTTGTACAAAAGGTTAGACCAAGGAAGAGAAGTTGGAGTTCTACTAATGTGTCTCCAAGTGTTTTCATTGCTACAACACCCTCCAATATTTTGGCCTACATTCAAATTTCAGAGCCTTATTTGACCTTGCAAGTTGTTGTTTCTAGCAGTAAGATCCATCCCATGTATAATCTCTAAGTTTTCTAGTATCTTTGTGAAGAAAACTCATGTGTTGTCTTTTGGCATGGGAAGTGTCGCACATCACAAAATCAGAGTTATGGTTCACTTCAAGGGGAAAATTTGTTGTTGATGGGTCCTATTTATCACACATACATGTATTAGACTCATTCCCAAAGTTTCATGCAATTTCGCACAAGTGTCGTCATTGTCATCACAAAGTGTACCCTAAGTGTCACACTTAGAGGAGAGTATTGTTTTGTTGTGGCATTAAGGGGACCATTTTGTTTCATTGTTGAGTGTTTAATGTTGTATCATTGATTGATCTAAGTGTGTGATCATGTCCAGTTACTACCTTAGTTTCATATTTACTTCATTTATCCGACACCTAGCCAAATTTTGGAATTTTTTTTGCTTGACCAACTTGATCTCACTTTTCCCTCCTAAACTGTGAATTTCACAATTGCAAGCCTCAATCATGCACCCTTTCCTCTTGGAATTGTGCAATGTGTATATCCTACCTCTAAGGGTTTTTCATTGCGCATTCACAGTGCTCAATATTGGCCTTCTAACCCCTAGAACTGCGCAATCATGCCTCCCTGTCAATCTCCTTCTACACATTGCGCAATCCCATTCCGAAGTATTCCTACATGGCTCCTTGAGTTGCACAATTACACAACCTACAGGCCTCCCTCTCTCCTGAACTATGCATTATGCAGCCATATTGGGCAAGCCTACTTCATTGTAGCCCTCAATTGCACAATCTTCCTGCCCAGGCCTCCAATGTTACGCATTGCATAATCACAACCCTTAACAACTCACTCCTATAGGTTTTAACCCTGTACATAAATTATCTACAAATGAATTCTTAAAAATAGAAAATAAACATTAGCGAGAGCATTAAACAAAAAACATATATACACAGAGATTTTCCCCTAGATCCCAAACTAGGACTTCTAGCTTGATTTTTTATTATATTCCTTTTAGTGTTACAGTAGATATATATACATGCAGAAGCATTCATAAAACCCAATGCATTAATCCTAGATTAGAACATATCTGTAGTTCCCTTGACCGGATCTACAAAATACCAGGAGCAGAAAACCATCATGCCCAAAACCATGTGCAAACTCATGCACAAAACCATAGGCGGGTCCATGCACCTAATATAGGGTCCAAAAATAATTTTCCTAGGGCACTACCCCGAGCCCCATGTAGGGGGGCTACCAGCCCCCTGAGACCCCCCTGTTTTGCCTGGCGCAAGTGAAGGGGAGCTTCCGCCCCCCTCACACCCCCCTCTGCTACTCCTTCTAATCGTGGAAAGAATATAACGCACACCCAACATTCTCCCACTTGTTGTTTTATTTCCACTGGAGAGCTTAGTCATTGGTCTAGCCCTGCAATGCCCATTGTTTCTCTACACCAATAAAACTGCTCACAGACTTCTTCGATGCATCTGCAACATTCTTCAAAGTATCCACCTTTACCAACAACACATTTTTATCCTCAACCATATCTCTCACTAAGTGATACTGAACATCAATGTGCTTTGCCTTTGAATGATAAGCAGGGTTCTTAGCCAAGAAAATGGCACTTTGGCTATCACAGTCTATCCTTATAGCTCTCTCCACCAACCCCATACTTTAACACAATATCTACAACTAAACTGCTTCCTTGCTTGCATGAGTGGCTGCCATGTATTCTACCTTTGTAGTTGAAAGGGCCACTACAGGATGTATTTTACTCATCCAACTAACAACACATCCAAATAAGCTAAACACATACCCACTTGTAGATCTTATTTGATCTAAATATCTAGCCCATTCTACATCAACAAACCCACGGATGTCTAAAACTCTGTCCAATCCTGGTCTTATTTGGTCATGCCACGCAAATATCTGAAAACCCGCTTCACTGATGTCGAATGCTCCTTCCCTAGTTTTGACATAAACCTGCTCCATACTCCCACTGCATGTGCAATGTCTGGTCCAGTACATACCATTGTATACATTAGGCTACCCACTGCACTTGCATATGGAACAGGGGACATGTCCTCTTCTTATTCTTATGACTTGGGACATTGTTCAACGATATATTTACACCTGCAGGAATAGGAACCTTCACCGGTTTACTATCTCGCATTTTGAACCTCTGAAATATTGTCTCGACATACTTCCTTTGGTTTAACCAGAGCTTCCTCTTTTCCAAAACTCTCTTAATTTCCATGCCCAAAATATATTTTGTAGCACCAAGATCCTTCATGTCGAATTTGGAGAACAATTGGGTCTTCAAATCCTCGATAATTTCTTTGTCATTTCCAGCCAGCCACATATCATCCACATACAAGACAAAATAAATAACATGGTCACCAATTAATTTAAAATACACATAGTGATCCTCTTTTCTTCTGGTGAAGCCAAGTCCCCGTATAAAGGTATCAAATTTATGATACCACATCCTTGGTGATTGTTTTAACCCATATAGAGAGTTTTTTAACCTGCATACTAGTTATTTCTTACCCTTCACCGCAAATCCTTCAGGTTGCTCCATGTATATCTCCTCTTCTATATCCCCATGAAGAAATATTTTCTTCACATCCATCTGTTATACCTCAAAATAAAATGCATCAGCAACATATTAAAGTAATCTAATAGAAGTAACCTTGGAAGTTGGCAACAAGAGAAAAAATATCACCAAAATCATCTCTTGGCACTTGGGAATAACCTTTTGCTACCAACCAAGATTTTTATTTCTCCACCTTGCCTTCTGCATTAATCTTATTCTTAAACACCCATTTTCTCCCAATGGACTTTCGTCCAACGAACAACTCCACCAGATCCCATGCCTCATTTTTGTGCAAGGGTGTCATTTCATCAACCATGGCCTCCTTCCATAGTTTTCCATCCTTTGAATCCACTACCTCCATGGCAGTTCTAGGATCATCATCAGTTAGAGTTAAAGAAAATTTAAATAGAAAGCATATGGACTATACCATTCTGGCTGCCTTCCTTCTCAAACTTATCTTCTCACAGTAGGAGTTTATGGCTCTTCCTCTTCTTAATCTGGTTTTTTTGTAGAGTATGATTCTTCCTCCTTTAGCTCAAACTCTATCTTTGCAGGTTCCTTCGGTAGGACTTCATGTTTAACAACATCTTTCACCTCTCTAAACACCACATCTCAGTTGTACACAACCTTCCTTGTTTCTGGGTTCCAAATCTTGTAACCTTTTAAACCATCCTTATACCCAATAAAGATGCACCTTTTAGATTTATTATCCAACTTGGTCCTTTTCACCTTTGGAACATGTACAAATGCATCACATCCAAATAACCTTAGATGTGAAAGAGAGGGTTTATTAACAATCCATACCTCATGTGGAGTCTTATCCCTAACGTTGATGAAGGTGATATGTTAACTAGGTAACATTCAGTCTCCACTACCTCTGCCTAGAATTCCTATCCTAACCCGGTACCACTGAGCATGCTTCTTGCCTTTTCCAACAGTGTTCTGTTCGTCCTTCTGAAAATATATTTTGTTGAGGTGTGTATGGAGTATTCTTCTATCATGATATACCACACTTCTTAGAGAACTCTTCAAATTCCTTCTTGAAGAACTCTCCACCATTATCTGTCCTTAGCACCTTTATCTTCTTCTTTGTATGGTTTTACACCAGAGCCTTAAACTCTTTAAATCTGTCAAAAACTGCATATTTCTTCCTCAAGAAATATATCCATGTATTCCTTGAGAAGCCATCTATGAATGAAACATAGTACACATACTTACCCAGTGATGGAACCGACACAGGTCCAAACACGTCACTATGCACAAGCTCTAATATCTTGTTCGCCCTCTTAGCACCAGAAGGAAAAATCACCTGATTTTGCTTCCCATATACACAATGTTCACAGAAAATGAAATAAAAAGATAATTTAGACATACCTTATACCATGACATTACCATGCAATATCTAAAGGCCCTTCTCTCTAATATGTCCAAGCCTTTGATGCCATAGCATGGTATTTTCTCCAGAGACCACTAGGCTTTCTCCTCCACTTTCAGGAACCACAGAACTTTTTCATCCATCAATAAAAGTACTACCCATAAGCTTGTATAAAGTTTTAATATGAACTCCCCGCATTAATACCAGTGCTCCTCGAACCATATTGCAGGTATCATTCTCAAACATGATTTTTACACCTGCATCATCCATCTTGCTTATAGAAATCAGATTTCTTGCCAATGAAGGAATATGAAAAACACCAGGAACTGTTCTAATCCTTCCACCTTGTAGCTTCATCTTGAATTTTCTGCATCTGATGATTCTGGCCTTCCTATCATCCCCTAACAATACATCACCACCATCATACTTCTCATACTCGCAAAACCACTCCCTATGGGGAGTGAAGTGAAAATATTCACCGGAGTCAATCAACCATGACTCGTGATCTACATGTGTATTTGAAGAAGAAGCCAAATACGCATCCCCACCTTCATCTGAGGTGGTTTTTACCTCTGCAGAAGGAGCATCATAAGATCCCTTTCCTTTCTCAGGAGCATTAGATCTACAGTCCTTTTTGAAGTGCCCTTCCTTTCCGCATTTCCAGCACACCTTTACAGGATTTCCTGGAGATTTATATCTCCCACTCGAAAACTTTTTTTTGTTTCTATTTTGGGACCTTCCTCATATAGATAAGGCATCTCCATTATGGCCCTCCATATTTTTCCATCTCATTTCCTCCGACAGCAAGGCTGAGACAATTTCATCAAAATTCAAGGTATTTTTATTGCTGCCTATTGCAATAACTAAACTATCCCAGAATCTGGTAGAGAACATGGAAAACTGATGCACTTATCTTCATATGATATTTTAATATCAACAAATGACAACTTTTTACCACAATATTGAAGGCGTTCAGATTCTCTTTCACCGAGTCTCCATCCTTCATTCTTAGGTTATACATATTTTTCCGCAAGAACAATTTATTCACCAGAGACTTAGATTGGGACAAAGTCCTTAACTTGACCCACAGATTCTTCTTCATTGCTTCCCCATATACATTCAACAATACGAAACCTAAGATACATAATTTTATTTTTCTCTTTTCCTTCCGATCCAACTTCGCCCAATCTTCATCTAACATTTTCGTTGGTTTAGTACCAGTATCTACCGCGATCCACTGGTCTTTATCCACTAGCAGATCCTCCATCTTGAGCTTTCACAACTCAAAATTCTGACCCTTAAATTTTCGATCTCTATCTTTCCACTACTCACCATCTTCTTTCACCGCAAGAATTGATCATGTAAATCTCCCACTGAATAGTGTCTACCACAGGCCCGAACAAAAAACCCCTTAGCAGCAAAGTCGTCCCTTTGAAACCGAAACAGTTATGATACCAAATGTAGGTTTTAACCCTGTACAGAAATTATTTTCAAATGAATTCTTAAAAATAGAAAATAAACAATAGCGAGAGCATAAAACATAAAATAGATATACACATATATTTTCCCCTGGATCCCAAACTGGAACTTCCAACTTGATTTTTCATTATATTCCTTTTAGTGTTACAACACATATATATACATGTTGAAGCATTCACAAACCCCAATCCATTAACCCTAGATTAGAACATAACTATAGTTCCCTTGACCGGATCTACAAAATTCCAGGAGCAGAAAACCACTATGCCCAAAACCATGTGCAAACCCATGCACAAAAGCATAGGCAGGTTCGCCCACCTAATATAGGGTCCAAAAAAAAATTCCAGGGGCGTTGCCCCGGACCCAGTGCAAGGGGGCTACCGCCACCCTACAAACCCTCCGACAGGTGGGGTTTCTGCCCCCCCTATTGCACCCGGCGCAAGCGAAGGGGGGCTCACACCCCCCACTTCGCACCTAATTCTAATCTTGGAAAGAATATAACACACACCCAATAACTCCTAGCCTCTATAATTTCACACTGCACAATCCTTGAGCCTTCCTCCTATTCTAGTACCTAGTTCTATTTTAATCAGTTATTTTAATGAAACATGTCAGACTAGGAGTTTTCGGGATGATGTCGTCTTGTCATGAGTGATTTCCAGTTGTAGGTGCTACATCTTCACATGAAAGGTTTATGATCGAGGAGAAGAAGAAGGAGACTATACTAGAGAACACTTATGATGTTTCAAGGACAAGTTGATCATTGAACAAGAAGATGCAGGGACACTAATTGTGATAGAAGTTAAAGATCAAGATCATAGTGAAGAATCCCTTTCTTCAAGCCTTATGGAGGAGGAAGAGGAAGAGCATGTATATATTCTCTCAAGAATACACAAAGATCGCAGCAAAAAGAGTGACTTAACATAGCCACATCATCATCAAGTCTATGCATCAATATCAGATCATGTCTCATCAAGGTGTCACTTCAAGTTGTCATATGAGTCATCATTTGCCACACAATTTGCAGATGTGATCATGTAATTTCCAATGATATGATATATTTAATGTAAATTGGAAGTCCAAGAGTCACCTATAGAATGTGAAAAGTTGTGTAGAAGTAAAAGAGTCTCATGAGAATTCAAAAGGTCATAAAGAAGCCCAAGAGTCATGAGGGGAGTCCAAGAGTCACAAGGGAGGTGGAGAGTCACCTCATTTGTTATATACACCCTCATACCTCTAGCGAAGTATTTTCATATTGGCTCCTCTAACAAGGCATTAGAGAGGAAGATAGTTCTTTTGAGGAGCAAGTGGTAGCTCTAACGTTCCACTATTGGAGCTAGTGGTGTTCATTGTATTGATGTATCTTGGAACTTTTGCTTAATACTTGAAGCTCATTCAGCTAGCACACTTTCATGTGTATGTCGTAAATGTTGTAATATTATTCTTTGAATGTTTTTGATATATGTTGTTTTCACTCGTACTAAGAAATTGAACTATTTCGATGGCTTTGGTGCTTATCATATTGAATGTGTGTTGTACTTGTTTTAATGACCGTTACTTATATGTGAACTATTTCGCTAGTTGATTAACAATTCTTTCATATATATGCTCATGTGTATTTATTATATTAGTATTATTACTCTTTTCTTAAAGGCTCACTTTCGTTCCCCCCCAATGAAAGAACATTGATACATTCTGCAATTGAACATTCCACAAGGCATACTCACTTGTTCATTCAAAAGTATATGTACATTACTCTCTTGTGCTAACTATTGCAGTGAAAGCAGATCTCTAAGAAAATGGTAGTCGGGCCTTATTTCCAAAAGGGCTCCTACATCAAACGGTACGAAGTCTGATTGGGACTTCACATCAGGGATACCCCCTTACATTTTGGCAACTTCCAACATCGTCAACATGCTCCAAAAACATTATAAATCGTTGAACTATGCATAAAATAGTGGCCCAAGGTAGTGTGCTTAAATTGTTTGGATTAGTAGTATGGGTTGAGTGTTTCCTCATTCTCCTATGACTACAAGATTGGTGGGTGGAATGAGAATTTCAAATTTATCTTCTTGTTTGTTGGCTCCCGAGTCCCCATAGTAGCCTTAGATGCTAAGGTAGTTTTATGTTGATAAGGGCTAGCCATAGTATAGGCCTTAGCACCAAGTATATTAGTGGTTGTAGCCTTTGTATGCTATATTTTGGCTGTCTTGGCCCCTTTCCCTTTTCGCATGACCTTCATCCATGTAACATCACATGTCATGGGGGGATCTAAAGCTTGTATGGTAGGGGTGGCTTGCATGGAAGGAGATATCTTAATGTTTGATTATGTCATGAGTGGATAGTCCATTATTCAAACATTTGGTTTATGGATATGAAAACAAGTATTAGAAAATTTGATGTATCAAATCAATTGGCATTGAATATTTCTAAGAACTTGGATCTACACAAAATCCTTGAGGCCTTTGGCTATGTTTACCTTTATACATATATGTCACTACAATATAGATCTAAAGAAATTTTTGGGCTCTTCACAAATGACCTCTCTTAACAAGGCAACAATGCATTGGATGGCTAACCAAATTAATAATTAGGCCAAGGAAATAAATCCACACTATGTAGGATAATTAAGCTTCTTATTCAATTGAAATTTAGGTGACAAGTGGTTTAATACGACCAAAATATTTTTATACACATAAGGTGTGTGCCCTGGAATGTCTTGGACATGGGCAAGGTTATTGAATTGAAACAAAAATTGTTTGGTGGAGTTATGCACGTGGGTGCATTTCCATCTAAAACATTCCCAAGACACTCATATCCAACTTTTGATAATCACCTCAAAGGGTGTTACAACCCACAAAGTAGCCTTAAATGGAAACAAATCACAATAAACATCATATTAAAAATTGATGAATTCATCATTAGGTTCAGGGAGAGAATTATCATTGCATCATGGTATGACTTTGGAATGAACTTCTCAGAAGCCATGGCAACTAGTTCCAATAGTAGGTTGCAACATATAGTTATGAAAAATGAGGGACATGTCAGGAAGTCCATCAAGCTTTTCTATAAGATAAAGAGGTTGTTGCCTTATAAGGCTCGCTAAATTATAATCAATGATGTAAAAATAAGATTGAAGCCTTGAAATTATCACATCACTATAAATACTCAAAAATCTATAATCATATTGAATTATTAAAAACTCTTTACCATCCAACTTCCCAAGACAAGAATTTAAATGATTAGATATCATTTTTGGGATTCAACTGCGTTAAGTAAGTCATTCATCTATGAGAATTTTCATGAGAGGTTGTCGTAACTGACTAATTTCTCGTCATTTTTGAATAGTCCACTTAGCACTCATTACATCGGGTGATGCTCACAGGGGTGAATAAGTGCTATTGAAACTAGTGAAATAAATCACATAGCATCAATCATCACTTTTGGAGCTTGCACCCGGTAACTAGGACTTTCTGGGAGGTTACCCATCCCAGAACTCCTCTGGCTCAAGCGCGCTTAAATATGGAGTTTTCCCCACAATCAAGCCCACTTAGATTGCTACCCCATTTTCAAAACCTTAGCAATTATTGTGCCTCATGAACCATTCAAGTAGAGATCTCTTTACTCTTTGTATTTAAGTATGAGGGGTTTCCGTAGTGCATTATATTAGATATCATTTTTTGGATTCAACTGTGTTAAGTAAGTCATTCATCTATGACCATTTTCATGAGAGGTAGTTGTAACTAACTAATTTCTCATGATTTTCATTTCACTAGTTTCAATCACACTTCTTCACCCCTGTGAGTATTGCCTGATGCAATGAGTGCTAAGTGGACTATTCAAAAATCTTGAGAAATTAGTCAGTTACGACTACCTTTCATTAAAATGGTCATAGATGAATGACTTACTTAACGCATTTGAATTCCAAAAAAGATATCTAATCAAGGTGATATGTCAACATAAAAAAACAAAATTGTGTTATTTTCAAATTCATAAGAGAACTTATATTCTAAAAAGAATCTAGGTGCCCCAAAACCCCATGGCCTATGGGAGGTAGTCACTTAATAAATTAAGTTGCTAGGAGAGGAAGGCTAATAAAAATGGTTGGCACATAGATTCAACCTATGCCTAGACCATATTAGTAAATAAACAAACACAAAAAAGGTTCTGTAATGGTTCAACTGGACCGTAATGGGGACATTAAGTATTATAGATGTTAGGTCCCTATAGAACTAGTGTATCCCCTTATTGTTATTTTTGGTGTAGAACCCTTATTTTTATAGGTGTACCTGTGTAGTCCCCATATTGCTATTATTTTTCCACATACAATCCCACTATTGTTATTGTTGTTCCCTTACATTATTATTGCTATGTCGGCTCTAATTATATTGTGACCCCTTTGACCCCTATATATAGAAAGGAGGTTTTGTCATTTGAATCATCCAAGAATTGTTTATTTATGTAATTTAAACGAGGTTTCCCCCTTGAAGAGACTGATTTCTAATTCGTTGATCTATATTTTCCTCTATTTTGTGAGTTGGTTGCATAACATTTGGTTATCAGAGCATTGGATTCCAGGGTTTCACTCCTTCAAACAGGTCATCTTGAAATTTTCAATATAAATTTGTTTATATGAAGCTTCAAAAGCTGAAATTGAAACCACGTAGACTCAAAATACTGGTGAACCTCATATACGAATTTTAGATCTCGGTTCGCTATATTTTCGTAGATATGATCTGAGGAATTTAGGTTTTTTCTAGGCTCCATAATTTCATCTCAAACAGGTGACCGAGGGAAAATCTTCATAACCTTTGTTTCAGGCATCGGATTGGAATTATGTAAAAAGTGATAGAAATAAAACAGACTATAGTTTTTCGTGTAACAATTTCAAGGCCAAAGGTCAAAACAGTGACACGTGGCACTCCATAAAATTTCTCTCTACTAAACCAATCTATAATCAAACCATCGTGGGAGATCGGGCATGAATTTATCTTGAAGAATCCAAATTAGGTATGAATTGTGGCATTGGAAAGAAGACTCAGAGGGATACTACAGTACCTAATTCAAAATTTTGGGGACCCAAAATCACAGAGATACATTAGTTTCAATATCGAGCTCCTCAAAAGCAAGAAAAATTTGTGTATTTTTTTTTAATTACATAACTTTTGTTTGAAAAATCAGTTTGAAGTGATTCCAAGGGAATATTGAAGCACATATATTAGTATTGGGTTCTAAAATTCCTCCCAAAAATAATTTCACACCAATTAATCCCTTATAAATCTATACTATTACACATGAAGAGGAATAATTGCAACATGACATATCAAAATTACGAGACCAAGTGAAACAAATTTCGCTCTCGCAAAGAATAACCAAAAATGAAATGGAAGCTAAGATAGATGGTATGGAAGCTAATATGGATGGCATATAAGAAAAAATATACTATTTTAAAGATGTATTAAAAGCGGACATGGATGGTTTAAAATCTGACATGGAAGGTTGGATGGAAGGTTTGACAAAGTTGTTGCAAGAAAGGCTTCCTGGTGGTGACAAGGTAATCCATGAAAACCACGAGGACAAAAGGAATATGAATTGTGATTTTAGAAACTCAAATTTTGGATTTAAGAACCACCACATTCCAAATATGGATACGAGGAAGTTTTATGGAAAGGATCTGGTAACATGGATACTACAAATGGAGCAATTATTTATCTCCATCATCTGAAACACTCCCAAAAGGTATGCATTGTAACTTTACATTTAGAACCCAATCAGTTTGTATGGTATCAATGGTTTTTTTTCTCTTAAACCACTTGTCACTTGGTCAATTTTTATGGAGGAAATGATAGCACATTATAAGGATACAAAGAACAACAACTTCTTTAGCCAATTGATAAATATCAAACAAAAGGGTTCAATGGCAGAGCACATTGAGGACTTCCAAATATTGAATATCAGGGTAGGAAATATTCCAGAGGAGCATAGGATTGATGTCTTCATAGGGACATTAAAGGATAACATCCAACATGAGGTTCTCCTTTTGGAACCTTATTCATTGGAGAAGGCATTCAGGGTGGCAAGAAAAGTTGAAAGCAAAATTATGGCAACAAGGAAGTCTACCAATCACAACTATAAAGATGGAAATGTTGTTTCTC
Source organism: Pinus albicaulis (assembly GCA_034641835.2). Lineage (NCBI taxonomy): Eukaryota > Viridiplantae > Streptophyta > Pinopsida > Pinales > Pinaceae > Pinus > Pinus albicaulis. The sequence goes on from CM076584.1 coordinate 1,491,829,414, forward strand.
CTAGCCTTCCACAACCTACAAAGTTGACACCACAACCATTAGAGGAAAAAATGGCACAAAATGGCTTTGTTATATTTTTGGTAGCAAATACACTATATGTCATAAGTGCACCGAGAAGAAATTAATTTACATAGACTGTGAAGAGGAGGAAGAAAGGGAACAAGAAATGTCAAAAGAGGAGGATATACACCAAGAACCAACCCTAAAGGAGGAATAAATGAATACAACCATATATTTTAATGCATTGGCAGGAATTACGACTCCTCAAACTCTCAATATAGAAGGATATATCAATAAAAAAAGGTAATAGTGTTGATTTATTCAAGTAGTACCCAAAATTTTATTCATTGTAAGATAGCCAAGGAATTGATTTTCTTCCTATATCCAGCACTAGAGTGTCAAGTGATGGTTTCAAATGGAGGAACTATAAATTTCTCTATAAAGTGACATAATATCAAGCTAAACATGGAGGAATATGTATTGAATACTCCAATGCTTTCTATAATAATGGGTGGTGTTGATGTCGTACTAGGATTCCAATGGTTACAATATTTGGGGACTATAGTTTTTAATTTTCAAAAAAATTTCTTTATTTTTTTGTTTGGAAGGAAAGGAAGTTGAATTATGAGGTATTGCAGGGAAAACAGGAAATATAATCAGCTCTAATGTCTGACAAATCTTTTTAAGAAATAAAAACGAGGTGTAATTGAAAAATTATTCTCACTACATGTTCAAACATCAAAATTATATATTTCTCCATATCTCAAAAAGGTCTTGGAAAATCATTCCAAGGTTTTTGAGACTCCCAAAGGCCTCCCACCTATTCATGATCATGATCATGCTATTCATTTGATTCCAATAAGTGTTCCTCGAAACATCAAGCCTTACAGATATCCTTATGCCCAAAAGAGTGAGATTGAACGTATAGTTGTAGAAATGCTAGAGGCATGTGTAATTCAACCTAATCAAAGTTCTTTTGCTGCTCCAGTAGTATTGGTGCACAAGAAGGATGGATCATGGAGAATGTGTCCTGATTATAGGGATATTAACAAGCTCACTATTAAAGATAAATTTCTCATTCTTGTCATTGAAGAATTATTGGATGAATTACATGGAGAAATTTACTTCACCAAGTTGTATCTTCATTCAAGATATCATCAAATAAGAATGAATATTGAAGACATTCCAAAAACAGCATTTAGAACCCATGAGGGTCATTATGAATTTTTTGTCGTGCCTTTTGGCCTTACCAATTCACCTCCTGCATTTCAAGGTTTGATGAATTCCATTTTCAAACCCTTCCTTAGAAAATTTTCCTTAATATTTTTTGATGATATACCAATCTACATCAAGTCTTGGAAGGGTCATCTTCAACATGTTGACAAGGTGCTCAAACTATTGGAGGAGAAACAATTATATGCAAAAACCTCCAAATGTTTCTTTGGAGTACATGAGGTGGAATATCTGAGTCATATTATGTCTCATGAGGATATTAAGGTAGAAGCTGACGAAATTAAATCCATTAAGGAATGGAAAATCCCCACAACCATAAAGCATATGCGATGATTTCTTGGGTTGACAAGGTATTATCATAAGTTTGTTAAGAATTATGGGAGAATAACAGCACCTCTAACAACATTACTGAAGAACGATGCATTTAATTGGATTCCAGAAGAAACTAAGGCCTTTGAACATATTAAAGAGGCAATGTGCCAAGTACCGGTCTTAGCTACACCACATTTCACAAAAACCTTTACTGTGGAATGTGATTCCTCATGAAATGGAATTGGTGTTTTTTTAATGCAAGAAGGAAGACCCGTTGCTTTTAAAAATCGTCCAATCAAAGGAAAGTATTTACAAAAACCTATTTATTAGAAGGAAATTTTATCAATACTACATGCACTTTAGCAATGGATATCTTACCTAATGGGAAGACACTTCAAGATAAAAATAGATCATGATAGTCTGAACTACTTTTTAGAACAAATATTATCTTTAGAAGAGCAGTAAAAATGGGTCACGAAGATGTTGGGTTATGACTTTGAAATCATCTACAAAAAATGGAACTAAAATGTTGTTACATATTTACTCTTAAGAAAGGATGAGGATGTGGAAGCATTGCTTTGTTCCATTTCTACTATCCCATCAGATTGGATAACCAAAGTAAGGGATGAATGGAGGAATGACGAAGAAGTGTGGGCACTCATTCAAAAGTTTCAACAAGATCCCATTACATTTGATACATTTAGATGGAAAAATGATTCATTATGGTACAAATATCACTTATATCTTTGTAAGAATTCTCAAATTAAACAAAATATTCTTTTGGAATTGCACACCTCTCCCTTAGGAGGGCACTCGAGATTTTTAAAAACTTACCACAGGGTTAAGAAGGAATTTTTTTGGGATGGACTTAAATATGATATTCAAAAGTTTGTGACAGAATGTTTGGTTTTCCAACAAAATAAATTTGAGACAATTAATACCTCGGGCCTGTTACAAACTTTATCCATTCTGTTAGAGTCAAAAATGCATTCTTCCATCAGTGATCGATTCATTTCATCATTTCTCATTTTAGGTGTCTCATTCTGAAATTTTTATATCATTCCATTAGGTCATGCTAAAAATTCTTTCACTGATGGTAGCTTTCCTCAATAAAAAATCACTTTCATTCAGATAACCATATTTGTTGACTCACTCCCATGTCTCCTTGAGCATAATAACACCTATGAAAATGCTCTTTTCACCATGACTTGTCTCAGTCAAAGTTAGTCATGGAGATCAGGTTTTAAAAGTCTCATTAGGTCATTAGGATTTTGTTTTTCAAGATCCAAAATGCATTACTCCATCCTAATAAAGTCAGCAAGCATATGAGAGTTACTCAATGAAATTTTATCTCCCTCTACAGAAGATCATCACTTTGTAATTATTCTATTTTTCAAGTTTCAATTATTTTAATGATTTTTATATCAAAATGTTATTTTGATATAAAATCAAATATGTAATTTATTTTTCATTTTTCAAATGTAATTTTTTGTATTTATATGTAATAATTTATTCCCTAGCTGCCAATTCAATCACTCTTGCCAAACTGAAGCAAAGAAATTCAAGCTCCATTAGTTGATCAACTTGCAAAGAAAAAAAGTCAGAAAGGTCAAAGAGTATCAGTGTCAAAGTTTGAGAAGAAAAAGTGAACATAAGGAAAGTGGGTAATTAAAATCATAAATTAAATCCACTTGATCATAAACCCATTCAAAAACCTCAAAGAAAAGTATATTTTTTTTCGTTCATCCTTCAGAATCCTTAGCAAAGGAGAAAATCCGCATTTTCAGAGAGCAATCAAGCAAATTTCCAGGGTCGCTGCGCGTTTGCTCAGAAAGACAGAAAATTATCTTACAGCCTCCCACTTCATCAGCCAATGTCGGATATCTACATGGGTTTTCTTCAAGGCTCCATTGATCGGTGAGTAAGCCCTAGACATTATCTCAGTGATACATTTTGTGTTTTATAATCATTTGAAGCTTTTTCTAAGGAAGAAACCCTAGTTCTCATTTCAAAACCAATCCCTAAATTGTTATATATTTCCCTTCCCATTCCCATATATATTTTTCATATCCCCATTCCTTAAAGAAATACCATTCCTAATACCTCTAAATCCTAGGGTTTTCACTAACCTAGGTTCCCATTCACATTCCCATTCCCTCCATTTCCAAAATCACTTCCTTTCACTTCACATTTCCTCCATTTCATTCCATCACCCTAGGGTTTCTACTTCAATTATAGTTGAAAAGGAGGATAGAAGTACTAATGAGGAACAAAGACCGAAGAAAAAGTCATATTGAAAGGGAGGGAAAGTCATTAGACCTGAACCAACAACCACTAGAGAGCTTGTGGCATCTCCCTTCACTGTGTCATGTTTTAAGCATGTAGGTTGTTTTGAATTTTGTGAGAAAGGGAAGAAGATCCAATATCATCCTATGTTGACAAGATTGTTCATTTCTAATCTTCATGATAAACAAGCCACTCTTGTTGGGGTTAATTTCACTATGTCCACTAATATCATTGCAACTACTACAGGGATCCCAAATGTAGGAGAAAAATGGTTTAAACAAGGAACCTCGATCATTTCTACTATGAGCCATATCTTAAACCAAGATACAAGGATGACAAAAAGACAATTTTTCCTTTCTCTCATCTTCTTGACAGATATGTCCCCATAATGAAATTCATCATGAAATACTTCACCTGTGAGGGAAGGTTTTCTAGACTCTATTCCTATCATATATGGCTCCTCATTCACTTCACTAGAGTCAGAATGCTTCACATACCCTATTATCTCTCCTGTAGCATTGAAAAAATGGAATATATTTCCCAAAAGAGATATTATGGTCATCAAATGCAGAGTATTTTCCACCACTCCCTCATCAAAATGATAGTCATGTATCATCTTGATCATTTGAACATTCCATGGGACACCTTCATATCAAATGAGATTTTTACCACCCCACCTAGTCAACATGACCAGAATTCCCCTTCATCATCTCATCCTCCCACATTTATCCCTCCATCTCAGCCTACTATTCATACACCATTACCAGCTCAGCTTCATTCACCTCATATTGATCCTTCTTCTTCACCTTTCTATAACCCTACATCATCATCACATCATCATTCAGAATCATCAAGCAGTGAGGAAGATATTGAGGCAGCATGGGCTAGTTTGGATGAGGTTGAGCCATTGCCAAAAACTTACCAGAGAGGCTATAGGAATGTGTTTGCTTCACTTGGAGTGAAATGAGCCATGCCTTATTCATCAACACAGAAGGTAAATAAAGGTAAGGAATGGGTGATAGAGACAAACATTGATGATGAGAAGGGAAAACATGAGACAGAGCATGAATTTCAGTTGACTGACCTAGGTGAGGAAGATGAAGAAAAAATCACTAATGCAGCAATTAAAGGCAAAGAGGAAAATATTAGTGAACTTGAGACTAATCTAATTATGTGATTGACTTCCTTGAGCAAGAAAATCAGTAGCTGAAGACTAAGCAGGCCATCATTGAGGTGAAGAGTATCAAAGCACAAAGAGAGGCATAAAAGGCTAAAGCTTTACTTGAGGAAACATTGGAAATGTTTGGTGAACCTAATGATGAGGAGGATCAGCCTCAAAGATAGAGACCAAGGACTAGAGGTCTGAAAAGAGCTCTAGCCCTAGAGAAACAAAGGGAAGCTGACCTAGAAACCCAACTCACACCAAATGAACAGCTTGCCCTAGAAATCAACAAGAATAGGGAACCATGGCTTGATAGAGCCAATATACATTCGGAGAAGTTTATATAGAAGGCCAACAAGGGCAATTAATTTTTGAGAACAAGGGTCAAACTTCATGCACAGAAAGAGAGAATTGCATTGGCCAAGCTTAAATGAGTCAATGCTAAAATTGAAGATTTGACCAAGCAAGGAGAGAAACAGAAGTTAGACATACTTTCTGAGGTGTCACTCCATGCCTCAAACACTTGATGAAAAATTACCCTCATAATTTTGAAAAAAATTTCACACGCTTTTCATTTTGTTCATTTTTGTGTTTTTGAGTATTTTTGCACACAGAAAATTTTCCAAAGGCGCAACGACCTGGATGCTATGCTCTTTTTTGGGGCCTCCAAATGACAAATTTCCACCATAATCAGGTTAATATTCATGAGGACATCAACCCTAGCAAGTTTCAGAATTTTTGGAGGAGAACTGGTCCATCAAAATGCCAAAAACCGTCAAAATTTCATGTTCCTGCCTCTAAATCTGCCTGGTCGTTGTGCGTTTACCAGTCTTGGGAGAGTAGGTGTTTGACAGGGAAAATGAGCACCATTTTTAAAACTGAAGGTAGTTTTGGAAAAAAGACTCAAAGGGATTTCCAATGAGCTATCATGGAGATGATTTGGACATCGGGAAGGCACTCAAAACCAACCTTGAACAGAGGTCATTTTTTCTGCCTAGACATTGCGTGTTTGATAAGCAAATTTTTTTTTTTACAATCTTCAACAATTTTTTGAGTTTCACTCCAGTTTGACTTTGACCTTGGAAAATGAGGAATTTACTTATGTGAATAGTCAATATGAATGTAAATATCATGTTTTTACTTTTATCTAGGGTCGATACATTAGGTAAGTCAATCAGTTGAGGTGTAATGAATCAGTTCATTAGAGATAGGAATGAGTCACTTTTCCCATCCTATACTCTAGCTATCAGTTCAGCTTTTTGTTTAATATCTCCCTCACCTCATGGATTCGACCCCTATGGATGAGTGGAGGTGGTTTTGAGGTCTATTTAGATCAGTTATTCATAGGAGTCAAGGGTTGGCATTAGTTTGAATGTTAGTGTATTTATCAAGAACCGGTTTGGCCTAGATATTAATGAAAAATTGCAGCTATTTCCTTGGGATTCATGTAGTATGAATGTTTGGCATATTTTTTTCTCTGTGATCATTTTTATGAATGTTTTATAAACTCATAAATCTTTTCATGTTTATTATATGATAAATTTCAAGTTGAAAGGCAGAATACATGTTTTTCATGCTCTCTTTTGGGAAATTTTTCATAATCTGTCCATTTTATTTAGTTTAGGAAGAACTCATTTCATATGCTCTTCCTAGCTCCTCACCAGCCTTAAATCATCTCACCAAAACACCTTTAAGTGTTGAGCCTTCTACCTACCATGGCCCATCAAATGGACTGCAATTGCATCTCATGTGCCATGACCTAGTCCCCTTGACCTAATCCTCATTCAGTGAGTCCAACCCCAATCAAAACAAAACAAACCCCTAAATTTCATAGCTAGCCTAAAACATTTTCATCCAACCCTCTTGGCTGTGATTTTTGTGGAGAGAGCCCTCTTCGACTTGGTAGTGCTAGATACCAAGTCAAAATCTTGATTTGTGGTTACCTTTGTTGGGATTCCTTCTTCAGCCTTGGGAATCTGGTGGATTGATAACATACTGGTGCTATTGTCGAGGAACGAAGAGACAAAATTTTCCCTGGGTGTATGACAAAGATCAATTGGAATCTGATCCGTTGGATGATAGGATCAAGTTTCGGAAGGCTGATTTCATAAGTGCAGTTCCTCACAGTAGATCTGGCTTCTACAAGATATACCAGATCAAATCCAGACCCTGATCTAGTTGATCCTGTTGATGATCCAGAGAAATTATTTCGAAGACACCGATATCAAACACCGCAAATTCAATCAGGACCAGCTCCGTTGGGAAGATCAGTATCTCTACCTGCAAAATTGCTTTCTCTAGAAGATATACCCTATGACATAAAGTTTGAATTATCTTTATTCAAGTCCAAATATGAAACTTCCTTGTTTGATATATTTTTTGATCATCTGAGATTATTCGAAATAAAATCTTTGCCAGAATTAGATTTAAGTTCTTTGAGAGATTAGTTTTACGAAGAAATCAAGCCTGCATCTGACCTAGACATTAAAGAGTGGATCAAATTTTATCCTCATGAAGAATTTTTTTTACATCTGAGCCTCAAACTCAGTCAATCTCAATATATTCATCTACACCTTTGACTTCATCATACATACCTGCTACTTCAGCACCATCAGTTTCAGCTCCTTTACACATTCATCCCATCCCTCCGGTTGTTAACCCAGTACACCATCCATCCGGAATTATGGCTCGTTTTGAACCATTAGTGCTCCCTGGTAATCTTGTTGATCTGCCTCAAGGGTATGGTTAAAGGCTTCCCCTTTTTTATGAAAAATTTGAAATCACTTCCTGTCAACACATAGCCAAAATCACAACCTTTATAGATTTGGAGGAGTTAGATGCAGATAATTGCGCAAAGTTTTTTGGGTGAAGTAAAAGTATGGTTCCGTGCCCTAACAGCAAATTCGATTAGGACTCCCGTTAAATTGACTAATTCTTTCTTATCCATGTGGGATGAAAAGAAAAACCCTTTACAAATCCTTGCTGAATATAATTCCTTGAGACCTAATCCCAATGAATCAGTGCTTGATTACAATGCCCGATAACTCGGAATTTATAATTCCATTCCTAATGAAATGAAACCACCTTGTGGTTTAGCCCTTCTATGTTATCTCGATGCCTTTGATCCAAATATGGCATATTCATTAAGAGAAAGAAACCCTGCCACCCTTGAAGATATGATAAAGAATTCAGTGAGTGTTGAAACAAATATTTTAATTAAGAAGGCTAAACTTAAAGGTGAATGTAAAGTGACTATAAAAGAGGAACCCTCCACTTCATCTGATACCAAATTTGATGCCTTACTGAAAACCATGGAGAGAATGGTTGATAAGATGTCTATTTCAGACAGACAGACTGAGCCTCAAATTAGAAATCCAAACTTATGAGGCCAGCAGCAACCTCAGTTTCGAATAAAGAAGCGAGAACAAAGACGTCTCGAAGCACAGTAGCAGCAAATCAGAACACCACTTCAGCATAATTATGCCCAAAGTGATGAAGAAGAAGAACCAACTGTAGAACAGAATCTTCTTTTCACAGCCGATGGTCAGCCCATTTTTCTCACCGAGGATGTAGAATATGTGGAGAATACAAGTTCACCTAATGACAAAAATTTAATAATGGCAAATGACCATGAATTAGAGGTAGAATCTGATGACAATTAGAGAGGGTACCTAAATGCATTGAGTTCCCAAAAAATACAATATACCTTGAGAGGTCGGGATGTTCCAATAACTCCACTTCCGAAGAAAACAGTGCAGTAGAAAGAATCAGCACCGAAACAAGTTTAGAATAAGGTTAAAGAAATTGTAGCACCGAGTCAGAACAGAAATAATCAGCCTACTACAAGTGCACCAGTCAAAGAAAAATACATTCATAGAAAGGAAGATGCACCCAGAGATCATGTCGAAAAAAGGGATGTTATCACCGAAGAGGTAGACAAAACTACACCTTTTAATTTCGAGTCTAAAATTTCTAAATTAAAAGTCTATTCCTCTTACCGAGTTGGTAAAAATTGATAAGTTCAAAAACCATGTAGCCAGAACCTTAAAATTTTACCCTTTATATGACATGGTTAATGTAGAAGATGACCAACCTGAGTTGATATTTGGTCCTGCCATAGATGGCCAATCCAAAGACAGTGAAGTCCCACCATTCTATCTGAGTCTTAAAATTCATCAGTGCATTCTTCATAATACCATGTTAGACTCCGGGGCTTCTCACAACCTCATGCCCAAAGCCATCATGGAGAAGCTTGGTCTAGATATTACCCGCTCGTATCATGATCTATACTCTTTTGATTATGGCCGTGTTCGTTGTTTAGGTTTTATCAAAGATCTAGTGGTCTCCTTAGAACAAATCCCATCCAAAAATGTCCTTATGGACATGGTAGTTGATAATATCCCACCATGTTTCGGTATGTTGTTGTCAAGATCCTAGGGGACCAAATTAAGAGGTACATTGCAGTTAGAATTTTCCTACACCACTATCCCTGTATTTGGTAAAATGAGTAAGATTTACCATGAGACCAAAATTAATTACATGATCATTAATAAGGAAAGGCCTAAAAATTATCCAATCAACGTTGTACATACCGATCTAGAGTCTTTTATATTGTACAATGATTCCAGTTTAAATGATATAGACTGTCAAACAATAGAATTAGAGGATGTTCCTGAAGTTTCTAATTGTATTAGAATAGTGCTAGAGAAAGAGAAAGAAAATCTACCCACTGTAACCCAACAGCCATCAGATAAAGTAGATAAAAATTCAGAGCAGCATGAAGAATCAGATCGCTAGATAGTGTCAAATTAGAATCAAGAATTTCAGCACCTAGAAGAAGAAGAAGATGGTATTTGGAGCATGGAATTTGATGGTTCCGTTGGAAAAGACGGAGCTGGCATAGGTTTGTGGATCCGCAACCCATGGCAATAGAAAAAAAGGTCCCAAATAATGTAAGTTTGTGTTCCTACAAACTAGCGTTTGATTGTACAAATAATGAGGCTGAATATGAGGCCCTCATTACTGGTTTGAAAATTCTAAAGAAGTTGGGAGCGAAGAGAATTGCAGTCTATGGATATTCAAAGCTAGTGATCAAGAAAATTAAAGGTGAATACCAAGCTAATCACCCTAGAATTATAGCAGAATGGGAATGTATCACTTGAAATTTTAAAAATGTTTCCTGAATACACCCTTAAGGTAGTGCCTAGGTTGCAAAACTTGATGGTTGATTCACTAGCTAATGCTACGAGTAATTTCAGATCTACAATTTTTTCTAATAAAAATTTTGAGATACATATAAAGCATAAGCTCGCCATTCCAGATAACTTGAAATTCTGGCAAGTTTTATGGGATGATAAATAAGTGAACAACTTCCTGCATAGTGAAGGAGAATTTGAGAATTGTTCTATGGATGAGGTATATGATAAATATGACCAGGTTATTGAAGCATATCAGATTGATATTCTTCAACTCAAAGACAATAACATTATGAAAGCCCTCATACCTTTGGAAGAGTTATTTGATTAGGATGATGTGGCAAGAAAACCAACTTTGGTTCCCCCAGAGAAAGGAGTAGAAGATGTGAATATAGATACAGTCGATCAGCCAAAGTTCATCAAACTCTCAGATTCCTTACCATCAGAGGTAAAGCCTAAGTACATTGATTTTTTTATCGAGTTTTCTTATGTATTTTCTTGGGATTATTCAGACCTAAAGTTTTATAATCAAGATATCATTCAGCACACAATCCCGATAAAGCCAAATCAGAAGCCCTTTAGACAGAATCTTAGGAGAATTAATCAAAATGTGTTGCCATCCATTGAGAAAGAGGCAAACAAGCTTTATAAGGCAGGCATCATTGTTCCAGGCATATTTTCAGATTGGATCTCTAATTTGGTGCAGGTGCGGAAGAAGACCGATGAGATTCGACTTTGTATAGATTTCAGAAATCTGAACAAAGTCTTGTTGAAAGACAATTACTCGCTACCCAATATGGATCATATTATTTAGCAAGTTGTAGGAGCCAGCAGGATGTCATTTTTGGATGGCTATTCAGGTTACAATCATATCCTAGTACATGAATATGATCAAGATAAGACAGCATTCACTACACCATGGGGAACCTTTAAATATGCCAAAATTCCATTCGGGTTGAAGAACGTCGGAGCCACTTTCCAATGGGAAATGGACATAGCTTTTGGTAATGAAAAATATGTCTTCCCAGCAATTTATTTATATGATCTTACTATTTATTCAAATTCAGATGAAGAGCACTTACAACATTTTAGAGTTGTATTCTGGCGGTGTAGAAAGTTTGGGATTTCCTTAAATCCTAAAAAATGCATGTTTACTATGGAAGAGGGTAAGTTGTTGGGACACATCATCTCAAAAGATGGAATCTAAATAGATCCCACTATATTTGAAGCAAGTTAGAAAATATATTTCTCTAGAAACAAAAAGGAAATTCAAGCCTTCAATGGCAGGATGAATTTCCTAAGTAGGTTTATTCCCAACCTAGCAGAACATCTCAGAGAATTGACCAATATACTCAAGAAGAAAAATGACGTTAGATGGTCAGAGAATGCTCATAAATGATTCAGATCAATAAAATTTTCTTTAACTACTGCCCTAGTTTTGACAAGTCTTGATTATTCTTTAGATTTCATCATATTTTATTTTTCTTCTGAGCATACCTTGGCAGCAGTGCTTATGTAGAAAAAGGATGGGACAGAGCTTCCTATAGCTTTTTTCATTCACACCATAAGAGATGTAGCTTTCTGATATAACATAATTGAGAAACAGGCATTGACCTTAGTCAAAGCACTCAAATACTTTCGTGTTTACATTCTTCACTCTCGTATTCTATCATATGTTCAAAATGCGGCGGTTAAAGAAGTACTTATACAAACAGATCCAGAGCGAAGAAGAGGTAGGTGGATAGCAGCACTTTTAGAGTACGACCTTGAGATCAAGCCAACCAACCTGATCTAAGGGCAAGGCTTAGACAAGCTCATGGTTGAGTCTAATTTTCATGCACTTGATATCAATCACATATCAGCACTATCTGATGATGAATAAAATGTAAGTTTAGTTCGGATATCAGATATTTTTTCATCGTCCCCTCGGTATGTTGATATTATTTATGTTTTACAAAATTTGAATCCTCCTCCAGACATGAAAAAGAGTATGGCAAGGTCCTTAAAACTTAAGGCTTCAAAATACTGTATTTTTTATAGTGCACTCTACTGGAAGGATCTAGGAGGATTATTGCTCAATTTTTTGGTGGAAGATGAATCCAAAGAAGTAATGAAAGATTTTCACAAATGATATTGTTGAGGTCATTTGTACTGGAATACTACGACCAATAAAGTACTAAGAGCGGGTTAATACTGGCCTACTTTGTTGGCAGATCTGTACAAAATGGTCATGATCTGTCATGAGTGCCAACTTTTCCAAGGTAATCGTAAGCTCTTCCCTTTACCATTACAGCCTATTTTAGTTGAAGCTCCCTTCCAGTAGTGGGGCTTGGATTTTATTGGTGAACAAGATGATTTCAATATTGATGATGTGGTACTCTAGTGGGATGTAATAAATGAAGACAAAGGTAAGCACGAGAAATTTGATAATCTGTGGAAAGGTCCTTTCAGAGTTGCAACTTCTCGCGGACAAAATGCATATCTTTTGGAAGAAACGGATGGGAAAAGCTGCTTAGGAGGGCCAGTAAATGGTAGGCTTCTGAAGCACTATCTCTTCTGATCTGAAACTTATGAGAAATTTTCATCCTCATTATATATATATATTAGTTTAATATTTCTTCAAGTGTGAAGTGGAACAAGCATTGGAGTTCGGAGCCCGAAGTGAAGGCCATGGAGCTTCATTGAAGTTTCTACTTTTTCAAGTTAAGTTTTCATTAGGCTAATTTCAGTTTTTGAGTCTTTGTTTCAGTTAAGTCAAGTCAAACTGAGTCAGTTTCATTTAGTTTGTGTCATCCAATTCTCAGAAAATTAGTTCTACCTTTCAGCTTCAATTATTTTTTACCGTATTTGGCCCAATGGAATAAAGCATTGATCTGCTCAACTCAAAGATCTGTGGTTCTTGACACCTAGGTCAGAACTGCCATCCCCAATAAGGCCAATGTTAGAGTTAGAATATGCATTCTTCCATCAGTGATCGATTCATTTCATCATTTCTCATTTTAGGCGTCTCATTCTGAAATTTTTATATCATTCCAATAAGTCATGCTAAAAATTATTTCACTGATGGTAGCTTTCCTCAATAAAACTTCACTCTCCTTCAGAGAACCATATTTGCTGACTCACTCCCATGTCTTCTTGAGCATAATAACAGCTATGAAAATTCTCTTTTCACCATGGCTTGTCTCAGTCAAAGACAATTATGGACATCAGGTTTTAAAAGTCTCATTAGGTCATTAGGGTTTTGTTTTTCAAGATCCAAAATGCATTACTCCATCCAAATAAATTCAGCAAGCATATGAGAGTGACTCAGAGAAATTTTATCTCCCTCTACACAAGATCATCACTTTGTAATTATTTTATTTTTCAAGTTTTAATTATTTCAATGATTTTTATATCAAAATGTTATTTTGATATAAAATCAAATATGTAATTTATTTTTCATTTTTCAAACGTAATTTTATGTTTTTATATGTAATAAATTATTCCCTAGCTTCCAATTCAATCATTCTTTCCAAACTGAAGCAAAGAAAGTCAAGATCCATTAGTTGATCAACCTGTAAAGCAAAAAAGTCAGAAAGGTCAAAGAGTATCAATGTCAAAGTTTGAGAAGAAAAAGTGAACATAAGGAAAGTGGGTAATTCAAATTATAAATCAAATCCACTTGATTATAAAGCATTCAAAAACCTCAAAGAAAATTCTATTTGTTTCATTCATCCTTCATCAATCCTCAGCAAAGGAGAAAATCCGCATTTTCAGAGAGAAATCAAGCAAATTTCCAGGGACGTTGCACGTTTGAGACGGTCACTGCGCATTTGAGGGAGATGTTGCGTGTTTGAGAAGATTCGTTGCGCGTTTTCCCAAACTTCTCAAGTCATTTTTCCTAGACGCTACGCGTTTGAGAGGGGTCGTTGAGCACTTGCAGTGGTCGCTGCGCGTTTTCTCTAGATGTTGCGCATTTGGTCAGAAAGATAGAAAACTATCTTACATCCTCCCACTTCATCAGCCAATGTCAGATCTCTGCATGGGTTTTCTTCAAGGCTCCATTGATCAATGAGTAAGCCCTAGACATTATCTCAATGATACATTTTGTGTTTTATAATCATTTGAAGCTTTTTCTAAGGAAGAAACCCTAGTTTTCATTTCAAAACCAATCCCTAAATTTTTATATATTTCCCTTCCCAGTCCCATATATATTTTTCATATCTCCATTCCTTAAAGAAATACCATTCCTAATACCTCTAAATCCTAGGTTTTTCACTAACCTAGGTTCCCATTCACATTCCCATTCCCTCCATTTCCCAAATCACTTCCTTTCACTTCACATTTCCTCCATTTCATTCCATATCCCTAGGGTTTCTACTTCAATTATGGCTGAAAATGAGGACAGAGTACTAATGAGAAATAGAGACCGAAGAAAAATGTATATAAAAAGGGAGGAAAAGTCATTAGACTTGAACCAGCAACCAGTAGAGATCTAATGGCATCTCCCCTCACTGTGTCATGTTTTAAGCATGTAGGTTGTTTTGAATTTTGTGAGAAAGTGTAGAAGATTCAGTATCATCCTATGTTGACAAGATTTTTCATTTCCAATCTCCATGATAGACAGGTCACACTTGTTGGGGTTCATTTCACTATGTCCACTAATATCATTGCAGCTGCTACAAGGATCCCAAATGTAGCAGAAAAATGGTTTAAACAAGGAAACCTCAATCATTGCTACTATGAGCCATATATTAAACCAAGATACATGGATGAAAAAAAGACAATTTTTCCTTTCTCTCATCTCCTTGAAAAATATTTCCCCATGATGAAAGTCATCATGAAATACTTCACCTGTGAAGGAAGGTTTTCTAGACTATATTCCTATCATATCCGGCTCCTCATGCACTTCAATAGAGTCAGAATGCTTCACATACCCTATTATCTCTCCCGTAGCATTGACAAAATGGAATATATTTCCCAAAAGAGATATTATGGTCATCAAATGCAAAGTACTTTCCACCACTGCCTCATCAAAATGATAGTCATGTATCAACTTGATCTGTTGAGAATTCCATGGGACACCATCATATCAAATAATATTTTTACCACCCCACCTAGTTTGCATGACCAGAATGATCCTTCATCATCTCATCCTCCCGCATATATCCCTCAATTTCAACCTAATGTGCATACATCATTACCAAGTCAACTTCATTCACCTCATATTGATCCTTCTTCTTAACCTTTCTATAACCCTACATCATTATCACATCATGACTCAAAATCATCAAGCAGTGAGGAATATATTAAGGCAGCATGGGCTAGTTTGGCTGAGGTTGAGCCATTGCCCAAAACTTACCAGAGAGGCTATAGGCATGTGTTTGCTTCACTTGGAGTGAAAGGGGACATGGCTTCTTCATCGACACATCTGGTAAATAAAGGTAAAGAACAAGTGATAGAGCCAAACATTGATGATGAGGAGGGAAAACATGAGACAGAGCATGAATTTCAGTTGATTGACTTAGGTGAAAAATATGAAGACAAAGTCACTAATGCAGAAATTAAAGGAAAAGAGGCAAAGATTAGTGAACTTTAGACTAATCTTGAGAGGGCCAAGTATGTGATTGACTTCCTTGAGAAATAAAATCAGTAGCTAAAGACCAAGCAGGCCATCAATGAGGTGAAGTGTATCAAAGCACAAAGAGAGGCAGAAAAGGCTAAAGCCTTGCTTGAGGAAACATTGGAAAGGTTTGGTGAACTTGATGATGAGGAGGCTCAGCCTCCAAGATAGAGACCAAGGACTAGAGGCCTGAAAAATATCTCTAGCCCTAGAGAAACAAAGGGAAGCTAACCTAGCAGCCCAACTCACACCAAATGAACAGATTTCCCTAGAAATCAACAAGAACAGGGAAACATGGCTTGATAGAGCCAATCTACATTTGGATAAGTTGATAGAGAAGGCCAACAAGGACAATGACTTGTTGAGGACAAGGATCAAACCTCATGCACAGAAAGAGAGAATTGCATTGGCCAAGCTCAAAAGAGCCAATGTTAAAATTGAAGATTTGACCAAGAAAAAAGAGAAAGAGAAGTTATACATACTTGTTGAGGTGTCACTCGATGCCTCAAACACTTGATGAGCAAGTCCCCTCACAATTTTGACAAAATTTTGGCACACTTTACATTTTTGTTCATTTCTGTGTTTTTGAGTATTTTTTCACACAGAAAATTTTCCAAATGCACATCGACCTAGACACTACGCTCTTTTTTGGGGCCTCCAAATGACAAATGGACAAAATTATAAGGTTCATATTGATTATTAAATCAACCCTATCAAGTTTCATAGTTTTTGGAGGAGAACTGGTCCATCAAAAGTGCCAAAAACCTTGAAAATTTCATGTTTCCGCCTCTAAATCTACCTGGTCACTATGTGTTTACCAATATTGGGAGAACATGTTTTTGGAAAGTAAAATGTGTACCATTTTGAAAACTGGAGGTAGTTTTGGAAAATAGACTCAAAAGGCTTTCCAATGAGCTATCATGGAGCTAATTTGGACACCGGGAAGGACTCAAAACCAGCCTTGAACAGAGGTCATATTTTCTGCCTGGATGCTGCATGTTTGACAAGCAAATTGTGTTTTTTACAGTCTTCGGCATTTTTTTGAGTTTCACTCTAGTTTGACTTTTACCTTGGAAAATGAGGAATTTACTTATGTAAATGGTCAAGATGAATGTAAATATCATGTTTTTACTTTTATCTATGGTAGATACATTAGGTAAGTCAATCAGTTGAGGTGTAATGAATCATTTCATTAGAGATAGGAATGAGTTACTTTTCTCATCCTATACTCTAGCTATCAGTTCAACTTTTTGTTTAATATATCCCTCACCTCATGGATTCAACCCCTATGGATGAGTGGAGGTGGTTTTCAGCTCTATTTAGCTCAGTTCTTAATAGGGGTCAAGGATTGGCATCAGTTTGAATGTTAGTGTATTGATCAAGAACCAGTTTGGCCTGGATACTAATGAAAAATTATAGCTATTTCCTTGGGATTAATGTGGTATGAATTTTTAGCATAGTTGTTTCTCTGTGATCATTCGTATGAATGTTTTGTAAACTCATAAACCTTTTGACAATATAAGGTCCATGCCATAATGGTTTAAATTTTCCTGTACCTATTACATCAGCTTCTTGATCGTAAATAAGGACCAAGTTGCCCTCTGAGTAGATGCGAGGCTAGACATTTTTGTCGTATTGCACCTTTCTACGTCTCTTATGCGCTTCGTTGGCCAATTGGGCTTCATGATGCGTTTCATCTAGATGGATGAGGTTAAGGAGATGCACTTCTTCTTCTGAGGTGTCAGGTAACAAGTCTATCGCAAGTTTTAACGATGATATTTCACATTGGATTGGTAAGATAGCTTCCAGACCATACACCAATTGAAAATGAGTAAATCCGGTTGCGTTTCTCACCGAGGTTCAATACGCCTACAAGGCAGAGTACAGGATCAAGTGCCAGTTCCTTTTACGGACTCCTATCATTCGTTGAAGCATTCGTTTAAGACTTTTTTTAATAGCCTCAACTTGTCCATTTGATTATGGATAATAAGGAGTAGAATTATCATGTGAAAATCCTAACTTGGTATTCAATTCAGACATCATATGTTTGCGAAAACGCTTCCCATGATCCGTAACTATAGTCGATGGGACCCCAAACATGCAATAACGTGGTTGAAGAAAAACAATGCAGTTGTCTGTCCTGTGTTGTTGAATGTAGGCATTGCTTCAACCCATTTGGTAAAGTAGTCGACTGCGACAATATAATAACCATCCCCCCCCCCCCCTGGAAAAAGGAGGGTTACAAGTCATGAAGTCAATAACCCATTTTGTAAATGGTCCAGCAAAGACAACAGGATGCATTGGAGCTGGCGGTTTGCGGATTTTACGATCAAAAATCTGGCATGCATGACAACTTCTGACTGCGAGGATGAAATCTCGAAAAATAGTAGGCCAAAAGTAACTAGAGTGGAGTATCTTCTGCGCAGTAGCATATCCAGATAAATGTCCACCACAAGCCCTGTTGTCGCTCCTAGAGATAGCCTAGAGTTGTGATAGACCAGTGCCTAGGACATCTTAGCATAGCAAGGAGCATATAATATAACTTATGGAGTCATCAAAAAGGGCTCTCATGCTATCTCCTGTAAACATGGAAATAAACTAGAATGGGACCAAACTCTCAGAAACTGATACAGGAAAATAAATACTGCAAAGGCAAGGTGCAAAACTCTAATATAAAGCATCAGACAATTCAGAGATAGTTTACTGCAAAGCGGGCCGGTTCAAGTAATATATCACAGAAATAAATTATCAGAAGGTGTATGTAGTGAATGAAATATAGAGAAAATATTAGTTAACATTGAGCATATATCCAGATACACAATACCACCATGCATGGGCTTACCAATCTAAGAATCCATACATGATAATAGCGTTTTAAAAACACCCTCCCAAAGCAACTAATATAGCAGAAATACGGTTTAGATGAGTAATGGAACAGAATATCATGCATGAGCCATATTTAAAGCGCTTGACTGATCCGAGCATGGGCATCAACTAGGATGAATCCATACCAAAAATCAGTGAGCCACTCGCATTCCAAAACATGATACAAGAAAGATGGATGAAATGAAATGATCTATTAATATAAAACATAAGAGAAAAGGTTACACACTGTGAAATACCAAAGACCAGAATCCTCTTTAACAGATAGAACTCCTCCTCACTGAGACCCTAGGGGCTCTGAGCCTTCATACAAAATTTCTACAAAATGTATACAAAAAGCCTTTCACTACATAGTTTTCTGATAAAATCTGGAACCCTCAATAATATGTTCTTAGGGCCATTTATAGAAGAAGAAGAACCCTAATAAAATAAGTAGGTGAAAAACATTTAATTTTCCTCGTTAAGACAAAATGGCGGAAACATTCGCGCCCATACTGCTGAATGACTATGTTGTGTTGTATGTACTCTGCCGTCGACTTTCTGAAATAAATGCGCTGGGTGAAAATCTCCTCAGGGACACGGCATAGAAGTGAAATCATATAAACATTTTGTCCTTTCCTGAAAGGAAATTCTGCTGAAATAAAACCTGGAGGGTATGGTTTTTTGTGCATTGTACCCTCTATGTGATCCGGGATATCTTTGATTTGGTACCTTTATCTTCTAGACCATGGATTAGGTCTTAGAATCTTTAATGCTGGACACTGAAATCCTCGATTTTTCACTGATACTCTTTGCCGCGACATTAATGTCTCCATCTGCAAAAATCTGTGCTTTGAATGGCTCTGGGGAGTTTGACAGATTTTAATCCTGGCTTATTTAATGAAAGTCGTGCCATAACAGCTTCCCGAATTTTTCCTCATAAATTTTTCCTCTAAAAGATGGTCCTTTGATGCGTTCTCGACTTCTGAAATGGAGGTTATGAATAATGGCAATTTTATGTCGCTGTAATCTTGCAAAACCCGCAAACTTGGTTATGAAAGCTATGCATAAGGAGAATGGCTATGGAGGGCAGAGGAAAGATAGTGCGGCGGTGGAGATTGGCCCGTGGAATGACTTATGAACCTTAGGGGAATACATATTAAACATAAGACTTTAATGAAAAATATGAAGATTTGGGCTGCAGAGGAAATACAAAGGAAATGCATGAAATATAATGGAAGTGCGTATGAGGTGGGACCCATATGGAATCGCAAATCGCAATCGGAGACGAGACTGGGGACTAATCGCAATCGTAATAGGGAAACACGATGCGATCAATCGGAGGGGAGAGCGATCGGAGGGGAGTTGCGATTGAGCGGATCGGGGGTCGGACATGCGATGCGATCAAATGCATCACAAATGTTTGTGATGGACTGATCAGGAGGCTGCACATGAATGCTGCGATTGCGATGGTGCGATTAGCACCTTAAGGGTCAGCGCTCGGTTTCAGGCTAAGGGCATATGTGGGGAAGTGGTTGGGGCTTGTGGTAAAGGGGCTAGGCCTTATATATGTTCGAATATGGGTTTTGTGGCCTTTTTTAATGTAATTCGGAGGCATAGGAAAGTAACGATAAGCAGAAGAGGAAATTCTCAAGGCAAACAAAGGGGGTTTGAAAAGGTTTAAGCAGGATTTCTTGCCAAAACTTAACAGGGGGTTGATATGATCAACATTGGCTCCATCTAGGGACGGCACGTTCATCCCTGAACCTGTCGAGAACTTTGCAGACCTTCCTGATCATCATGTATGTAGACTCTGCTCTTCAGCACTTCTATTTTTCACTTTATGATTCATCACAACACCCACATTATTCAAACAAAAACCAAAAAGGAAACTAATATACAATATAATACATCAGGCTGCCTTTACCTGAATCAGAGCTGAAAGTAGGGCTTGAGAAATTGACCATTTACAGGGGCGTCAAGTAAGTCTCCCTGTAAATTCTCCAGCTTGAAAGTGTTATTACCTCCCTGTTCCACAATTTTGAAGGGGTCGAACCAAAGTGGATCGAATTTACCATGTTTTCCTTTTTCAGCCCTCCGGATATCCCACCTGAGTACTAAATCACCAATCTGCAGATTCCTGTCTTTAGCATGCTGATCAAAAAGGTGTTTCATCTTCTCCTAATATTCCGTCAGCCTTTGATTTACCTGATTGCATGTTTCTTCCAATTCCACCAGCTGGTTTATTCTCCTGATCATATCATAAGGCTCTTCCTGAGTTTCTTGCATGAATCTGGCTACTGGTAGGGCTAATTGAATAGGAAATACTGTTGCCCTCCCATATACCAATTCATATGGGGATTTTCCAGTTGCTCTCTTGCTGGTAATTCTATTAGCCCACAGAGCAAATTTCAATTGGGAATCCCAATTTTTCTGATTTTCATTAATAGTCTTCTTCAAGGCCCTCACTAGAGTTTGTTGGAAGACTCTGCCAAGCCATTTCCCTGTGGATAGTAAGTTGTAAAGTGAGTAAGTGTAATATTATACTGCTGGCAGAAACTCACAAATTTTGCATATTTGAAAGCCTGGGCGTTATCAGTCACTACCCTAGCAGGACAGCCAAACCTGGATATGATATTCTCTTCCATGAATTTTATTATTACTGCATCTGTAGCATTCCTTGTAGGTATGGCTTCCACCCATTTTGTGAAATAATCTGTGGTTGTTAATATCCATTTATGCTATCCACTTGAGGGCGGGTGTATCTCTCCTATAAAATCTATTCCCCACTGCTGAAATGGTTCATTCATGTGAATGAGAATCATAGGCAGAGCTGCCAACTTCTTCCTTTCAGCAAATTTCTGACACTTTTCACATGCTCTAACCTTGGTAAAAACATCTCCAAAAAGCTTGGGCCAATAAAAACCAGCCTTCAGGATTTTGTGAGCAGTGGCCCTCCAGCTATAGTGACCCCCATAGATTCCTTCATGAAATTCCGCTATAATACTCTCGACTTCATTCTCTGTGAGACATAGGAGTAAGATTCCTGAGGGATCTCGCCAGTATAGCTAGCCATTGGCGACTATGTACTTCTATGATTTCAATCTCAGCGCTCTGTATTTAGTTTTATCACAACTTGGAGGGTAGCTGAGTGTAAGGAGATATTCTACTATCTCTTTGTACCACTGACTGGTGAGGTACTTCATATATGTTTCTGGAGTAGCTACCCTAATTCCATGTCGTTCTTCTTTCTCCTCAGATTCCTCACTTGCTATTATGGACAAATTTATGCCTGGGGCCTGATAGTTTGACTCAGATAATATTTTGGCAAGCCCTTGTCCTTTGATTAGTTTGGTAGGATGGATATCCAGATCATATTCCTGTATTTTGGCAATCCACTTCCCCCTTTTTCCTTCACTGTCCCCCTGAATAAGAATATCTTTTACAGTAGTTGTAGGCACAAATGCAGTGATGTGGGATTGTAAGATATACACGCGGAATGCTTTGAGGGACTTCACTAGGGCGTTTGCTTGCTTTTCTAATATGTTGTACTTTAATTCTGCATCATGAAGTACCTGACTGAAAAAGGCAATAGGCTGCTCATATCCTTCTTCATTTTTCTACAATAAAACTCCAGCCACTGTATGAGGTGATGCAAAGGAAAAGATCATAAAATTTTTGTCATAATCTGGCCCAGCTAGCACAGGAGCTTCTGCAAAAGCGTTTTTTACCCTGGTAAATGCCTCTCGTGATTCTTGTGACCAATTTACCCCATTGTTCTTCTTCAGCATGTCTGTTATATGCCTAACTATCTCAGCATAGTTAGGGATGAACCTCCTCAAAAATTTTATACGACCAAGGAACACCTGAACTTATTTTTTATTTCTGGGGAGAGAAATACCATTTATAACTTCTACCCTCTTAGGATCTATCTTCACCCCATCTCTAGTCACAATGTGTCCCAAAATTTTTCCCTCTTCTAATGCAAATAAATACTTTTGAGGATTTAGAGAGAGACCATACCTTTTGCATTTCTCAAAGGTTATACGTAGATGCTCAATGTGCTCAGTATCATTCTTTGAAAATACAGTGATATCATCGAGGTAGACCACCAATAATTTATCTTGCTCCCCAACAAAATCAATGTCCATGGCCCTCTGAAAAGTGGCCCCTGCATTAATCAATCCAAAAGGCATCCTGGCATACATGAATGTACCCCAAGGTGTGGTGAAAGCAGTTTTCTTTTGGTCTTCTGGAAGTACAGCCACTTGGTTATAACATGAGAATCCATCCATAATTGACATCCTAGAAGCTCCAACCACTTTCTGTAGGATGTTATCCATCTTAGGAAGTGGATAATTATCCTTTAAGGATGCTCTGTTTAAATTTCTAAAATCCACACACAACCTTATTTCTCCATTCTTCTTTCAGACAGGGACTAGATTTGCCACCCATTCAGAATACCTCAATGGCACAATTATTTTGGCCTTTAACAGCTTCTTGATTTCCTTCTCAATAGAAGGAAGAAGCAAGGGATTTATTTGTCTGAGCTTCTGCTTATGAGGCTTTGCATCTCCCTTTAGTGGGATTTTGTGCTGCATTATACTGATGTCGAAAGTTTTTAACTCCTAATAGGACCATGCAAACATATCTCTGTAAGACTGAAATAATTTCTGATATAGCTTTTTATATTCTTCTCGGACCCTCTTGGACAGTCTTACAATTTTGGGGTCAGCATCAGTACCCAGATTCAGGTCTTCTACCTGATTTTCTTCTACCAATTTGCTCAGCTGCAATGAGACATCATTCTTGTCAAATAATCTTTCTAGAGGCACCAGCCCTCTAGGTATCACGTTTCCCTTCAATTGCAACACTTTATTACCTACCACTTTCTCCTCCCAATTTCTTTCTGAAGTATTTTCAGACTCAACCTCTTCTTCATCATCATCAATCTCCATATTGCAGAATTCTCCCACTGTTTCCAGGAATCTCTTCATCTGTTCTTCATCTTCAAATACCTACCAGTGTTTGATGTTATCTGGGATTGAAGGCCGATAACGCACCTCAACTTCATACCTTAAAAGAGGGTTCTGAGGTGGTCGGAATGTACTAGCAACTACAGCAAGGGAATCAGCCATCCTATTCTGTTCTCGGGGCATGAACTGGATATTGAATGCCAAGAAGAAATTTTCTACCATGTCCCAAACTTAATTCCTATAAGCCCTTAGCCTAGGATGTTTGGTTTGACACCGATTCCTGACTTGTCTGACCACCAGGTCTGAATCTCCCAGAACTTTTAAGCTTTGCATGTTCATATTCCTGACTGTCTGCAATCCTAACAGAAGTGCTTCATATTCAGCCACATTATTAGTGGTTTCATATTCTAGCTTGAAGGACAATGGAACCCACCTTCCTGTAGGAGAAATCAATAATATTCCAGCTCCATTACCTTCTCTTGAATTTTCTCCATCAAAATGAAGCATCCAGATTCCTGCTTCATGGCTCTCTGAGGGCTGCTCAGTCTTGATCTGACAGTAGGATGGTTCATGAGCGAAATCTTGGTATTCTTCCAGCATCAAGCATGATAAATCTCCTTCTTTACTGTAGACTAGTGAATTTACAGAGTTGTCAGCCTTAGTCACCATCTTGACAAATCTAGTCTCCCTGTACAACCTCCTCTCTTGGCCACCAAAAACTGGGATAGTGGCATATGTTAAATCTAACTTGATTGACCCACCAATTTTTGTTCCCCAAGACCTTGACAGCAACATGCCAAAGCGAGCTAGGATGTCAGCCACCACAATATCCATGACCACACTTTTTGCTGGGATTTGGGCCAAATTGACCACCAAATCCTTGATCATCCCCAAGCATTTAACTCTTTTGGAATCAAATGAATAGAGGTGTTTATATGGACGTGTGATTTGTAAACCTATTTGTTCCATGACTGACAGAGGCATAAGATTATGGGAAGCTCCAGAATCTAACATGCAGTTATGTAATAGCAGTTCATGGATCACTAGAGACACATATAAGGGAGGAGTAGAGGGATATATCTCCTCGACTTGTGGGCCAAATACTATCATGGGTCTTTCTTCTTGAAGGTTGAGACTATCTGGGATGATTGGTGCTTCTGGAGGGAGCATGAAAGAGGTGACTTGAGATTGATATGTTGGCTATTTCAACAGTTCAGTTAAGGGGACTGGGATTTTGACCTTTTCAAGTTCCTTTTGCAGACTGAAAGCAAGAGGGGACTTTTCTATCACAACCTCTTTTGACTCTTTATTTTCAGTTGGGGACTTGACTTCTTTAGACCCAGACTTGACATTAGGGGGAATGACTGCTTTTGAAGAGGAAGGAATTTGATCACTAGATTGCAAAGGTTTGTTTAGAGGTCTTTTACCTTTGCCTGTGGCTTTCTGCATTGCTGACTCCTCCTGAGCAGGTGCTTCCTTCTGGGGTAGCTCTTCTTCTTGCTCTTGAGTACGAGTCCTCTTCCTAGAAGATCTGAGATCATATCTTCTATTGAAATGTGCTTGCATGAAATCATCAAATTGTTTACAATAATGATCAATTTCTACTTCTTCTGTGTCTCTGGTCTTTTATTCTTCTTGCAATGAGCACTCGGCTCCATCATTTCCTTGCAAAGGGTATTCTTCTCCATCACTATTTGAAAAGGCGAGATTTTCATCCTCCAGTCCATAGGCAGTGTCTTCAGTAGAATCATCTACTGGCCCTTCCAGGTACAATGGGTGTGGTACCTGATCCTGTTGCTCCTTTGTTTCCCTTGGAAATATTTGCAGGGGTGGTTTCCTATACTGAGGATTGAAACCTCTATTTGGAGCATTGTGGAAATTCTTGAAAGCTGAATTCTTGGCCTCCAATTCAAGCTTGACCAGTTTACCAGAAATTTTTTTAATCATTTTGCTCATTTCTTCAATTCTGTCATTGGTTGGGTCTCTGTCTTGATAAGAGGTGGACACCTCCTCTTTGCTCCTTCTTCTATTATCTTGTTCAGGTCTTCCCCTTGATTTTCCATTGGAGGCAAAGTTTTCTTCCAACTCTAGTGCATCTGACTAGGCATCGTCCAGAGTAGCAGGTTTTCTTTCTCTGAGAGAGAAACCAAATTCTGAATCAAAATCTGCTACAAAAAAAACTTTAGCAGCAGTTTGATGAGGTTTCATGTCAGCAGGAAGGCTCAAATACAATTTATTAAATCTCTTAATAAATTCTGACACCCCTTCATTATGTCTTTTCTTGAGTGTATTAAACTCAGTAAGACATTGTCCATGATCTTTCTTCTCCCCCCATTTTCTGAGAAAATTATCTTCCATATTATCCCAAGTGGTAATAGAATGACCTGCCAAAGTCTTAAACCATTTTCGAGCTTCACCATCAAGAGATTGCACAAACAGTCTTAAGACCACATCTAAATGTTCAACATTAAAGTTCTCTGCAAAAGAGCAGAAATTCTCAAGATTTTTTTGAGCATCAATCTCATTTTCCCCATTGAATCGGGGTAAAATCTTTAGATAATCTTGTGGCATGTCATTCAACACTTGGGGTAATGCTAGAGGAGCATATTTATTTAGCAAGAAACCTGGAACATTTTCCATTGGAGGGGGTGGAGGTACTGCAATATTTTGCTGAGCAAGAGGAGGAGGAGGAGGTGGAAGTGGAGTATGAATAACAATAGGAATATATTGTATAGCAGCCTGAGGTGTTGATGGGAAGAGTTCACGGTTAACAGCAGCTACTTCGGTGAGTTCCTTAACCTCTTTGGCCTCAGAAGTAGGGTGAAGATTCTTTTTAGTTCTGACACCTCCCCGGGGTGGGCTATCTGAGTAGTATTCAGTATTTTCTTCAGTGGAGTAAGGATTTTCTACTTGGACTTCTTGAGAGGAAGAGGATGGATAGTATTCTACAGAAAATTCAGGGATTTCAGTGCGTATTAATCGCCTTTCCTTCCAACTTCTTCTATGTATGATCTTCTCTGGGTCAGACACAGAGGATGCCTTTGGATGAGACGTATCTGACCTCAGGTGTGGCTTACGGGGAGCCAGGACTGCAAATAGATTTATCAAATGAACAAATGTGGAGTCGCCAAGGTGAGGGATCTACAACTCTCAACTCTCCATACTCACCTACTTGAAGAGTGAATTAGATTTTTTCAAGGCCCAGGGATTTAAAATTTCCCAACTTCGTTCCCCGGCAACGGCGCCAAAAAGATGTTGTCGCTCCTAGAGACAGCCTAGAGTTGTGATAGACCAGTGCCTAGGACATCTTAGCATAGAAAGGAGCATATAATATAACTTATGGAGTCATCAACAAGGGCTCTCATGCTATCTCCTGTAAACAGGGAAATAAACTAGAATGGGACCAAACTCTCAGAAACTGATACAGGAAAAGAAATACTACAGAGGCAAGGTGAAAAACTCTAATATAAAGCATCAGACAATTCAGAGACAGTTTACTACAAAGCAGGCCGGTTCAAGTAATATATCACATAAATCAATTATCTGAAGGTGTATGTAGTGAATGAAATGTAGAGAAAATATTAGTTAACATTGAGAAGATATCCAGATACACAATACCACCATGCATGGGCTTACCAATCTAAGAATCCATACATGATAATAGCGTTTTAAAAACACCCTCCCAAAGAAACTAATATAGTAGAAATACAGTTTAGATGAGTAATGGAATAGAATATCATGCATGAGCCATATTTAAAGCGCTTGATTGATCCGAGCATGGGCATCAACTAGGATGAATCCATACCAAAAATCAATGAGCCACTCGCATTCCAAAACATGATACAAGAAAGATGGATGAAATGAAATGATCTATTAATATAACACATAAGAGAAAATATTACACACTGTGAAATACCAAAGACCAGAATCCTCTTTAACATATAGAACTCCTCCTCACTGAAACCCTGTGGGCTCTGAGCCTTCATACAAAAGTTCTACAAAATGTATACAAAAAGCCTTTCACTGCATATTTTTCTGATAAAATCTGTAACCCTCAATAATATGTTCTTAGGGCCATTTATAGAAGAAGGAGAACCCTAATAAAATAAGTAGGTGAAAAACATTTAATTTGCCTCGTTAAGAAAAAATGGCAGAAACATTCACGCCCATACTGCTGAATGACTATGTTGTGTTGTATGTACTCTGTCGTTGGCTTTCTGAAATAAATGTGCTGGGTGAAAATCTCCTCAGGGACACGGCGTAGAAGTGAAATCATATAAACATTTTGTCCTTTCCTGAAAGGAAATTCTGCTGAAATAAAACCTGGAGGGTATGGTTTTTTGTGCATTGTACCCTCTGTGTGATCCGGGATATCTTTGATTTGGTACCTTTATCTTCTAGACCATGGATTAGGTCTTAGAATCTTTAATGCTGGACGCTGAAATCCTCGATTTTTCATTGATACTCTTTGTCGTGACATTAATGTCTCCATCTGCAAAAATCTGTGCTTTGAATGGCTCTGGGGAGTTTGACAGATTTTAATCTTGGCTTCTTTAATGAAAGTCGTGCCGTAACAGCTTCCCGAATTTTTCCTCATAAATTTTTCCTCTAAAAGATGGTCCTTTGATGTGTTCTTGACTTCTGAAATGGAGGCTATGAATAATGGAAATTTTTTGTCGCTGTAATCCTGCAAAACCCGTAAACTTGGTTATGAAAGCTATGCATAAGGAGAATGGATATGGAGGGCGGAGGAAAGATAGTGCGGTGGTGGAGATTGACCCGTGGAATGACTTATGAACCTTAGGGGAATACATATGAAACATAAGACTTTAATGAAAAATATGAAGATTCGGGCTGCAGAGGAAATACAATGGAAATGCATGAAATATAATGGAAGTGCGTATGAGGTGGGACCCATATGCAATCGCAAATCGCAATCGGAGACGGCAGTGGGGACTAATCGCAATCGCAATAGGGAAACGCGATGCGATCAATCGAAGGGGAGTTGTGATCGAGCAGATCGGGGGTCGGACATGCGATGCGATCAATCGCATCGCAAATGTTTGCGATGGACCGATCGGGAGGCTACACATGAATGTTGCGATTGCGATGGTGCGATTAGCGCCTTAAGGGTCAGCGCTCGGTTTCAAGCTAAGGGCATATGTGGGGAAGTGGTTGGGGCTTGTGGTAAAGGGGCTAGGCCTTATATATGTTCGAATATGGGTTTTGTGGCCTTTTTTAATGTAATTCGAAGGCATAGGAAAGTAACGATAAGCAGAAGAGAAAATTCTCAAGGCAAACAAAGGGGGTTTGAAAATTTTTAAGCAGGATTGCTTGCCAAAACTTAACAGGGGGCTGATATGATCAACAAGCCCCAGCATGACAATCATTTAACACTTTTTTGGCCTTCTAATGAGTGAGGCACCTTTTTAAAATGGTATCGACACCACGACGATAAAGTGTATCGCCGACGATCAGATAATCTTTGGCTTGGTATCGAATACGTTGTTGATCAGAGCAAGAGATATTAGGTCAAAAATTTTGGGTTTGGAGATAAATGATGAAATCTCCATACCAAGGATCAGATGATCTGATCAGAAACAGAGACTCGTCTGGAATAGATGGTTCCGACGTAGTAGCAGTACTATCAGAGGGAAGGTCACAGAGAAGCTCAGCCAAAACTAAAGACTTATTTGACTTGGATTTGATGAATTCCAAGTCAAATTCCTGCAAAATGACAATCCATTTTGAATATTTTCCCCCCAAAAATTGACGTGATAAGATGTAAGTCATGGGGTTGCAATCCGAAACTATTTTTGTTGTTCGGAGCAGGATACAATGGTAAAATCTTTGGACAGCTTGAACAGCTGCCAAGGCAAGTTTTTCCACGTACGAGTACTTAACTTCCATATCATTGAGATTACGACTCAAATAATAGATTGGATGTTAAATTCCATCTTCTATTTGGACCAAAACCACAGCGATGGTCGTTTCAGCCGCATCGATATATAGGAAATAATCATTTTGATAATTAGGAGGATACATTAATGACGCTCGAACAAGATGGTCCTTGACAGCATCAAAAGAATCTTGTGCAACTTCGTCCCAATGGAAGGGAACCCCCTTTTTCAATAATCGAGTAAATCCTTTAGCCATTTTGACTTAGTTTTGAATGAACCTTCTCGGGAAGTTAGCCTTTACTTGAAGTTTTTGTATCTGAAGTAAGTTTGATGGTGCAAGAAAATCAAGAATGGCATGTACCTTCAGTGGGTCTATTCGAATTCCTTCTTTTCAGACTACGAATAAGAGCAATCGACCAGAACCAAAAAAAAACACACATTTTTGTGGATTGAGGCGTATCTTGTAGTGTCGGTAGCGTAATAAAATGGCTCTCAAATGCATCGGGTGATCAGTCTGATTTCATGAATGCGCTGGTAAATCATCTAGATATGGTTGAACAATGTGCTTGATGTCGTTGAAATCATAATCCATTGCTCTCTGAAAAGTTGGCCCAGTGTTCTTTAAACCAAACGGAAGTTTCCTATATGCGAATGTGCCCCAGGGACAGATGAATATTGTCTTATGTTGGTCATCTGGGTGGATATTGATTTGATTGTAGCCGAAAAATCCATCCATGAATGAGAATATTTTTCATCCAGCACAATCGTCAATAATCTGGTCAATAAAGGAATTAAGACAGTTGTCTTTTGGACAGGCCTGATTGACATCCCGATAATTGATGCACACTCTAATGGTTCCTTGTTTTTTCATAACAGGAATGATATTGGAAACCCACTCAATTAGCAGAAGAGGGTAAATGAAACCAGCATGCAAAAGTTTTTCAACTTCTGCTTTGATGGCAGCGGCTTTCTTTGGATGAACAGTACGAAGCCATTGACACACATGTTTGACATCAGGATACATATTAATAGTGTGTTCAACTATACTATTATCTATGCCTGGAATTTCCTCATAAGACCAAGCAAATAGGTCACGAAATTCACAAAAAAGAGAGCGATATGAATCAAGTTCTGATGGAGAACAAGATACACCGACATGAATATTTTCTACAACGCCAGGTTTGGTCGAAATATCGATAGAAATCGTTTCTTCGATATTTGATCAATTTCGCTCAGAGTCAATTGCATTAATCGGTAAATAATTCGAAAATAAAGTTTTGATGGATGGGTGATATAGTTCGCTGAGATTGTTGTCTTCATAATCAAGAAGATGGGAATGATAATGATAATCTTCCCATGGTTCTCCTTCTAACATCATAGCTTCCAAAATATTTTCATCTATCAAAAATTTTGAGGAAACTGGATCAAATGGAGTACCAAAATCTAATGAACGATCAACCCAAACACTTGGCGACGCTGATTTCGGATTTTCCGCCCAAGCCAAATAGATTGATTGCTATGCCAGCTAAATAGGGTTGGGCGGTAAAACATCATCCAACGTAGAAATATCAAAATCACTGGTACTCTCCCTTAAGCCAGAAAGAGTGGAAGAGATCATGTAGCAGGTCTCTATTCTTTCAATTTATGCCGACGTCGCGGGCAGCGGTAATGAAAAGGTTCCCATAAGAGTGGAATCCTTTAAGATTCCTACACCAATGTTCTGAATTTCTAGTTGGGGTAAGTGAAAAAACGGAACTCTTCCAGTTACCTGCGAAGCGGACACAAAAAAAAGATAATTTATTAATGATTGTGATTGTACCATTATGTGGAAAGGAAATCATTCTAAAGTATGTAGAAACGATGGCATTCATTGCATATACCCATGGTCTTCCGAGTAAACTATTATAGTCAAGGGATCCATTAACAACCTTGACATCAATACTTACTGTTTTGCCCCCTAATTCAACATGTAGGTTATTGATAATACCACAAGGTTTATATGTTCTTCCATCAAAAACCTTCAACATCGTTGATGAATGCGATAATCACGGCGAACCAAGTGACTTCCAACACTTTAGAGACATAATGCATGTAGATGCTCCCTCATCAATAATAGTGCGATGAAAAAGGTGATTGAGAACATTTACTTGTATGGAGAATGCCAATTTTTTTGGTAATTGTGGCACATAGCCCATATGATTAAAGATGACAAGATTAGAATCAGTTCGATCAATTCCACCAATGGCCGACAATAAAGCTTGCTTCTAGGAGGGAAAATTTTTTAATACCTCAAGAGCAGACATAAATGAAGGGGATTGAGCCAAATCTTCAACTATATTATAATTTTGTGCAGCTCTTGCTCGAGGATTATATGTCGATTTATGAATTACTCCCTTTGGTGGCTTAATTGTCAATTCAGGAATAACAGTAGGTGGTACTGATTCATTAGATGGATTCGTTTTCGAGGTAGTAGGTTGATCAGTGGCCGGACTACCATATTCTTTATTCCACGTCAACACCAAAATATCTTGTGAAGGTTTTGTGGTGGATAACATCAACACTTGGGAACTAGGAGCTAGATCCGTAGCAACCAAATTTGTGTCCGGATTTGGAAATGGTTCTGTCAACACAGCTGATGCATTAGAAGTCTTGATGATTTTTTATACTTTGGCACAGTGAGGAAAATCCCTAACAAAGTGTTCCTCATTACAGATTATGCATGGATAACGAGGTTTCCGTGGTCTAGACGGTTGATCGAATGATCTTTCCTGCAGGTTAGAAGTTTTCTTTTTCTTTGATTTCCCCTTTTTCTTACCTCCTATTTGCTTGTCACTTTTTCCTTTGTCAAATAACACGGCATTAATTTTAGAAGTAGGAGCAGGATCAGATGCAGTAGCGTGGTGTGTGTTGCAGTGCCTATCAAGCCGTCTCTGGCATGAGAGTCCTTTATTTGAGGAGGAACATTGAAATTAGATTGCAGCGCATTAGGATTTTTTCATAGAGCGTGCCAGACTGAGTGTAAATCAAGTCTAAATATTGGGCACGAGCGATAAATTGCTCTTCTGTGACAACACCACATTTAGCCACATCCTCAGTTATATATGGTAATAGGGACTTAACCATTCAGCAAGGAGCTGATTGGGAAAAAATGTCTTAACCATTCGTCGACAGTGACGCCACTCATGAAAATGATTGGAAAAGTATCTAGCATTAGTCTGTTTGAAGTTGTTCAAGAGTTCCGTTCCAGTTTTGTATCCGATCGGTAACTGGAAATGGGTCAAAAAGACAATAGCTAAAGCGGTGAAATTGTTGAAAGAAGCTCTAGGTAACTTAATGTACCATTTAGCAGTTGGACCTGTGATCGTACGTTGGAAAAGACATAGTCGAACAGAATCATCATTCAAGGAATTTGATGAACACCATAAATGATAAGTCATGACATGAGTCGACGGATCTTCTCCAGGGTTTCCATTGAATTTAGGAATATCGAAGGGTAATTTATGAGGTATCACCGGACACCAAGGAGCATAATTGATAGGATCATTGGTTAACCGGTTCTGTCGATTAAGGTCAGGTTGAGCATAGCCAGTGTAAGATGGAATTGCTTGGGCAATAGGTCTTTGAGCACTAGCATACGGAATTTGTTGTTGGTAACCCAAATAGGGGTTGTTTTTCATAGCAAACGCTTGAGAATTCTGTTGGCCAAAACCTGGATATGATACTTTTTGAAATGAATTTTGAGGCATTTGTGTTTGTGGCTGCCAAGGGGTCTGTCTACCAATGTTATAACCCAAATTAGTATAAGTTGGATTCGGTTGAAATGTATAACCAAGTTGCGTTTGTGACATCCCATAAAATGGTACACCAGCTTGTGAATAAATAATCCCTGATACAGGTTGTTGTAAATTAACCAAAGGATTTTGAGTCTGTGGACCCAGCATTTGATGATATTGAGTTGAATAACTTCCCTGATAAGGTTGATGTACAATATTTTGATTTTGTAACAGGGGTATAGATGTATTAACAAGTGGTAATTAAGTGGGTGTAACAATTTGAACAGGTTGATACGAGTGTACAACCATTTGTGGTTGGATAGGCAAAGTGGGCTGCCATTGAAAAACATTCATGTCAACATTATTTTGACCAAAAAGTGACTGAGTACTGTCATATTGGGTGACTAAAGGTTTCCCCCCAGCATAAGGAAGATAATAAGACAGAAAATAATTTTATCCAAATGCTTGGAGTCTAGTTGATATGGTACTTAAAGGAATTGACCCAAAAGGACCGACTTGATATTGCTCGGATGATGTATGTAATGAATCAATTCGTTCAGTACTAACGATAGGACTACGAGTTAAAATACCAGATGATGACATTGGAAAATACCATGAACATGAAGATGCACAAGAGAAAGTGCCAGACAATGATTTGTAGCCTGTTGGGACCGAAGGGCCACCATGCAAATATGATTCTGGTGAGATCGTGAACATCGACAAAGTAGCGAGGGTAGGAGTTGATGTAATTGGAACAGTAGACCCAACCGAAGATGTTAGTTCAGACATGGTTGTATGACCAAATGTATACTCTTGAAAATCGACGGGAGATTGAATGGAAATAGGATCAAAAAAAGCTTATGGAAACGATTGAGGAAAATACTGGTACAGGTAAAGGTCCCCCCCAAAATGCGTTAGAGTTAAAGGTGTATCGTCTTATGGGATTTCTTCAATTGCAATTAAACCAGGAGGAAGAACTTCACTGTCAGGCCCAAAATATATTTCAGATGGTTGACTGTGTGATATATGAGTTTCAGTGGCTACAGAAATTTGTGGGGTGACCAAGGTAGGAATAACTTCTGGTTGTTCGACTTCAGGATTCAGATTTTCTGGCAAAGAAGAGACAGGATCTGGATCAATTTGTGATTGAACAACGTCAGGTCCAGGAGGTATGGTCTCAGCGATTGAATAGATCGTGACCACAGGTAGCTGTGAAGACTCAGTTTCGACAACAATAAATGAACCAGGAGGTGTGGAAACAATTTGAGCTAACTCTGGTTTAAAATATGATTTTTCGCCTGAGGTACGAATTGTACTTGATTCGGCAGATCTTGATTGCCTTCGCTTAACAGAAGTAACTTCCGGTGGTAAAAGTGGTTTAAAACTAATATACATGAACGACAGGGGATAGGATTTTGTTCTTCCACGATTACTGATTTATTTTAACCAAAAAAACAAATAAACAAAAAGAGGGTAATGCTAGGAAAAATGGTTTACCAAGAAACTGTGAACTGCAGAATACCTACTGGCAAACCAAGAAGTATGGGTAGGTAATCTCCCCCAATGCTGTGTTCGGTGTATCACAATTTCAAGGCGGTCGACTCGGTTCACTATGAATCGATAACACCTAAAATTTGTCGTCCCAAATATACCCGAAGGTACATGGAGGCCCAAGTCTATATTAGCGTTGTTTGATGCGAAACCACACAGTGAGAGCACCCCTTTATACTTATCGTACTGTAACACTGCCCAATATACCTGAAAGTACATGGACGAGCTATGATATACTTACGTACGCGGAGTCAGGTATCACACTCAGAATGTATCGTAGACAAGTTAACGACAGCTGCTATGTTTTACGACGTCGAAACACGTCTCTAGCCTAGACCTTCTAAATTTTATTGTTATGGTTCCAATTCATTGTTAAGTAAATTGAGATTTATTTTATGTTGTTCTTTCTTAACAATTTTCCTTTCAAAGTTTCATCGCGAGGATGTGTATGAAATTCCTAAAATGCAAGCTAAGAATGATAAATAATCTTTCACTTTTCAGCTTTTTCAATGAAGAACCTAGCTACTAAGGAAAGAGAGCAAATAGTTTGTGAGCAAACAAATCAATGAACAAAAACTAAATCAATGAATCAAAAACTAAATGCAGATTTCCTAATGTTCCTTTTGCAAAACACACACAATCCTATATGCAAATGCAGGTTTTTCTTTTCATTTTCCTTAATGTTATGAATGCAGAAAAGAAACTAGGTGCACTAGATCAATCAATCAAATGCTTTTACTTTCGAGAAACGAATAATACAAACAACAATTTCTCTTTTGAAGGAAAAACGAGGATTTCAACAACAATTTCTCCTATCAAGGAAATGAAGATTTTATGACAATTTCCTATTTCGAAAACAAATGATTCTTAATGCGACCATAAAAATTACTTTGAAATCAACTTGTCAATGATAAAGAAAAACTTTTTTAAACAAACATTGAACAAATTTTCAGCGAAAGGAGGAAGAAGTATATAGATTCACTGGTCAATTGAGCATCAAACTTTTCAAAACACAGCAGCAAACAAAACTGAAGCAAGTTGCAAAGTCAAATTCAGGGGAATTTGGTCACTTTTAGGAGCCAACGTAGTCTCCCAGGGGAGACAGTGCTCTGCAACGCAGGCTAGGAAGGGAGACAGTGCTTTGCAAATCACTGTGTCCAGTCTAAGGGTGCATTGGGCGCAGTAAACAAAGAAAAATACTACTGTGAAACTCACTATCTTTGCAAATTAAGTTCTGAAAAAGATAAATATTTATGTGTAACAATTACTGGGTGGATAAACAAAGCAAATCAGAGGCTGAAACACCTAGAACTAAGAGAAATTCTCCCCAGTGGAGTCACCAATTTTTTGGGCCATAATTGTGAATTACGGATAAATCACGCTTCCCTAGACAATTTCTAGTCTAGAACAACAGGTGAAAGACTATACGACTATTTCTCCTAACTCAGAACAGATACATAGAGAGGATTGGAAGCTCACTTGTTCAGTCGCTTCCAAATGGTTCCTTCTATCGCTTTCGTTGCAGCTTCAAATTCAAGCGGTTTGTGAGCTAAATGCTTCCTACAAAAAATAGCATTAAAACAGCAAAACACGCAATAATATAGATATCTATTCAAGCTATTTACCTAAATCATTAAATAATAAACCATATACATCAACCAAGATCTTGCAATATGAAAAATCAAATCCAATACAGATACATATAGGGAAAAATAAGAAGTACTCTTTATTGATGATAGAAGGAGAGGTTACAACCTAGTGAATGATTTGAAGTGACCTTCCAGCAACGTTCCCAAGCCTCATCACAGTATAAATATCTCTAGCAGCAGCTTCACAAATCTATCTCTCAATTGGAAATCCTCCAGCATTTCTCTACTCAAATTCTTCCTTCTCAAGCACTTAGATCTATGCTCAATTTATAGATGAACTGTAGGTTTTTTTGCAATCAATAACTTTCCAAAAATAGGCAAGACATGTTTCCAGTCATGTAGATGTCAAATGGACACTTAGATCCAAATCTTGACACATGTGAACTCTTCTAGAAGGCACTAGCCAAGTGGATATTCCGGAACAATGAGAATTTCGCTCCCAATGTGACCAACACACTTGTGAATGTCGGGAAGTGCTTTGCAGAGCAGCCTTGCATGGTTTGCGAAACCAGAGATTCTGGGTTCGATCCCAGTGGAGTCGCCAATTTGTTGGGCCAGAATTGTGAATTACGGATAAATCACGCTTCCCTAGACAGGTACTAGTCTAGAACAACAGGTGAAAGACTATATGACTATTTCTCCTAACTCAAAACAGATACACAGAGAGGATTGGAGGCTTACTTGTTCAGTCACTTCCAAATGGTTCCTTCTATCGCTTTCGTTGCAGCTTCAAATCCAAGCGGTTTGTGATTTCAATGCTTCCTGCAAGAAAGAACACTAAAACAGCAGAAGATGCAATAATATAGATATCTATTCAAGCTAGTTAGCTAAATCAGTAAAGCATAAACCATATACATCAACCAAGATATTTCAATATGAAAATTCAAAGCCAATACAGATACATATAGAAAAAAATAAGAAGTACTCTTTATTGATGATAGAAGGAGAGGTTAGAACCTAGTGACTGATTTGAAGTGACCTTCCAGCAACGTTCCCAAGCCTCATCACAGTATAAATCTCTCCAGCAGAAGCTTCACAAATCTAGCTCTCAATTGAAAATACTCCAGCATTTCTCTACTCAAATTCTTCCTTCTCAAGCACTTAGATATGTGCTCAATTTATAGATGAACTGTAGGTTGTTTTGAAATCAATAACTTTCCAAAAATAGGCAAGACATGTTTCCAATCATGTAGATGTCAAATGGACACTTGGATCCGAAGCTTGACACATGTGAACTCTTCTAGAAGGCACTGACCAAGTGGAGATTCTGGAACAATGAGAATTTTTCTCCTAATGTGACCAATGCACCTATGAATGTCGAGAAGTGCTTTATAGAGCAGCCTTGCATGGTCTGCGAAACTAGAGATTCTAGGTTCCATCCCCAGTGGAGTCGCCAATTTGTTGGGCCAGACTTGTGAATTACGGATAAATCACACTTCCCTAGACAAGTGCTAGTCCAGAACAACAGGTGAAAGACTATACGACTATTTCTCCTAACTCATAACATATACACAGAGAGGATTGGAGGCTTACTTGTTCAGTCGCTTCCAAATGGTTCCTTCTGCCGCTTCCGTTGCAGCTTCAAATTCAAGTTGTTTGTGAGCATAATGCTTCTTGCAAGAAAGAACACTGAAACAGCAGAATATGCAATAATATAGATATATATTCAAGCTAGTTAGCTAAATCTGTAAAGCATAAACCATATACATCAACCAAGATCTTGCAATATGAAAAATCAAATCCAATACAGATACATATAGGGAAAAATAAGAAGTACTATTTATTGATGATAGAAGGAGAGGTTACAACCTAGTGATTGATTTAAAGTGAAGTTCTAGCAACGTTCCCAAGCCTCATCACAGTATAAATCTCTCCAGCAGCAGCTTCACAAATCTATCTCTCAATTGAAAATCCTCCAGCATTTCTCTACTCAAATTCTTCCTTCTCAAGCACTTAGATCTATGCTCAATTTATAGATGAATTGTAGGTTTTTTTCAATCAATAACTGTCCAAAAATAAGCAAGACATGTTTCCAGTCATGTAGATGTCAAATGGACACTTGGATCTGAAGCTTGACACATGTGAACTCTTCTAGAAGGCACTGGCCAAGTGGAGATTCCGGAACAATGAGAATTTCGCTCCCAATGTGACCAACGCACCTGTGAATTTCGAGAAGTGCTTTGCAGAGCAGCCTTGCATGGTCTGTGAAACCAGAGATTCTGGGTTCAATCCCCAGTGGAGTCGCCAATTTGTTGAGCTAGAATTGTGAATTACAGATAAATCACGCTTCCCTAGACAGGTGCTAGTCTAGAACAACAAGTGAAAGACTATACGACTATTTCTCCTAACTCAGAACATATACATAGAGAGGATTGGAGGCTTACTTCTTCAGTCGCTTCCAAATGGTTCCTTCTGTCGCTTCTGTTGCATCTTCAAATTCAAGTGGTTTGTGAGCTGAATGCTTCCTGCAAGAAAGAACACTGAAACAGCAGAAGATGCAATAATATAGATATTTATTCAAGCTATTTAGCTAAATCTGTAAAGCATAAACCATATACATCAACCAAGATCTTGCAATATTAAAAATCAAAGCCAATACAGACACATATATGGAAAAATAAGAAGTACTCTTTATTGATGATAGAAGGAGAGGTTACAACCTAGTGACTGATTTGAAGTGACCTTCCAGCAATGTTCACAAGCCTCATCACAGTATAAATCTCTCTTGCAGCAGCTTCACAAATCTAGCTCTCAATTGAAAATCCTCCAGCATTTCTCTACTCAAATTATTCCTTCTAAAGCACTTAGATCTGTGCTCAATTTATAGATGAAATGTAGGTTTTTTTGCAATCAATAACTTTCCAAAAATAGGAAAGACATGTTTCTAGTCATGTAGATGTCAAATGGACACTTGGATCTGAATCTTCACACATGTGAACTCTTCTAGAAGGCACTAGCCAAGTGGAGATTCCGGAACAATGAGAATTTCCCTCCCAATGTGACCAACACACCTGTGAATGTCGGGAAGTGCTTTGTAGAGCAGCCTTGCATGGGGCTACCTGCATATGCAACGCACTTAGGCTCCTTAGACCCTGCATTGGTGATCTCTCATATGCTATATAATAAGCTTTAAACCATGGAAACCTTTGCTTGATGAAAGTCCTACTTGATTTATCTTGTTTCTTGTCTTAGGGCATGTAGCAACTGAAATGATAGGGAATGATAGACCCTTGATCATTGGTCCTGGATATGATGCCCAGTTAACCAGGTCATTGGGAATGTTGCCCAAATTTACCTATAACAATTGCCCCCTAAAGCATGAGATCCAAATAATAAGAAAATTTGATTGAGATTCTTTACACTGTGATGAGTCTAGAAAAAAAGCGAAGTGGTCACCTGCATCAATATTACAATACATTACATCATGATATATCCTCTTTTGATCATAATTGCTGAGGGTAGGTATTCCCATGTTCAGCAGATAAAACAATCTAATAACATGTACATAATTCAGAAAGTCGTCTACATTGGAATGTTGCCTAGATGCAGACATGCCTACATATATAGGCCTATGTTTGGATGAAAATATGTATGTAAGGTCACCATACAGATGATGTGTACAACAATCCTGAAACACGACCCGGATGGATGAAACTAGATCTGGGGTTTTCTTATCTCGTTCACTCGATCATTCGTGTACAAGTCTAGCCATGCGAATATATGATTTGTAGTCGAACATGGAAGGACATCTTTTGATTACCATCCAATGATGTGTGTTGTTAACAAACACGAGAGAACCACCATTCATTTCAATGGCCTTCAAGGTACTGCAGTATATTTTGTAAGGCGTGAATAGGTGATTTGATGTCGAATGCCAAACAAAATATTTCGGTCAAAGGTCCGGAAGCGAGGATCTTGTCGATGCTCTAACAAGACTCACAGTACTGGAATCTAATGTTTCTAAGTGAAATTCCTAGATATTGATTTGTTGTCGACAGGAAGTCACCTTATTTCAAAACAGGAGTTACTGATTTCGGAGACAAGGGTATGACTTGATATAGCAATTTTCAGGGATGACGGTCATGAAAATGAAGGTTTATAAGTATTTCAGATGGATGATTTTTTAATCACTAGATGACTTCTCTTGAACATATCGGCGACACTACGATGAGTTGGCAGCATTGACCCAAAACTGAAGTGAAGATATGATGAACCATAGATGATTACCCAACCCAAACAATCACAGACATGGAGTGAAAGAAGTGTCATGTTCAAGAGAAACTTGCTACGAAAAAGAAACTTTGCTTACTTTTCCCAAATTTTCCCAGTCATTTGTCGACTAGTACCTCTTTATTTTTTAACAAGCTTGAGGAGGATAACATTTTCTTGATCTATAATTCAACCCTTCGGGAAAATAAAGTACCGCTATTTAATAATTTAACGAGTCTAGCGATGAATGAAACTCGATTCTTGCCATGATCGACAAGCCCGTCGCTATTTTATGTTTTAACGAGCTTAACGACAGTGATAGCCCGGTCCTTTTTCATATTTAGAGAGCCTGAAAAAGAGGAAAAAAGAGTACTCCAAAAGTAATTTTTCGTAAATTTTTCACTCAGATCCGAAAAAGTGTAAAATAATATGAGAGAACCTCTTTGGTCATGTTTAACCAAGGTATTCCTTTTTCGTAAATAATCTATCTCAGCACGGAAAATGGTTAAACTTATACTGAGTAGATATCAATTCATTTACTTTAGCGAGCTTGAAAAGACAAGTGCTCGGAAATATTTTCACATTATCAGAGTCTGAAAAGCGCTAAAAGAAGACTCCATGGATTCCTTTTTTGCTGTTATTGAAGCTCAAAAAAAGAGATAAAAGTGTGCTTCAAATCATTTTTCATTTTTAACAAAGCTCGAAAAATAAGTAGAAAAAGTATGCTTTGTGGTCAAGTCATTCTTTGAATAAATTTGCACAACTAATCTGTTCATCAGTTGTATTTCCTATTCATAACAACATCAAATGGATTAAAAATATCTGTTTCATGATAAAAACATAATAAAACTATAGTCATAGCAATAAATTTAACTTGCAAACAATAAAATGACTATAAAAAGTAGTTTCACTATTCATTTTTATCATTCCATAGTTACCATTTTCATTTTGGAGCTCTGAACCTGATTTTTCCCTCGTACTTCAGTGGTTGATTGCGATCATTTCTGTGGACGGATTTCGTCGTCATTTGATCTAGGTTAGTGCCATGAACCTCCTCTTCCCTTTAGTATTCATTTCATTTCCATTATTTGTAAATTTTTAGGGATTTGAGGCCCCTAGGGTAAATTCTGCCCAAAATGAGGGCAACGCACCCTTGAATGTCAAAACCTGCATTGCATAGTAGGTACAGTGAAGGGTACCTGCATGTGCAACGCACTATCTCAGCCCAGGGAGTGCGTTGGGCACAGTTCAAGTTTTTGGTTTTCATGTTGTGCTCAAAATTTGCCTAGTTTTTTGCAATGATTGGAATCTAATGGATCTTATGGTTTATTTTCAGGTTTCCATCGGATTATAATGACGATTACATGGAGGGAAAGAGAACATGAAGAACAAGATATGATTGCCTTGAATGATCCGGGTATTGTAAGAGCCTTAAGAGATTGTGGACTACTTAAGTACTTCAAATTGTCGGGAATGAGGAAACAAATAGAACTCTTGGAGTTCTTACTTCGAGCATGGGATCCGGCAATAAAGGCATTTCACATTAAGAACAAAGTGGTTCCCATAACAGTCGAGGACGTGTATTTTCTCATAGGTTTGTCGAGGAGAGGTTTGCCCATTTCTCTCACAGGGTCCACCGTTGGAGGAGAGACAGTGAGGGATTATGTTATGCAGTATTTCTATCCAGGGGCAGAACCTAGCAAAGATGGAAAAATCAACATCCAGGATGTCAAGGATTTGCCTTTGAGAACCATCCTTTTCACGATCGCTAAACTTACTGGCACCATTACACTACATGTAGCGAATAGATCGTATATGCAGTATGTGCTAGGGTGCTTAGAGCCAACAGTCTTCAACTGGTCTGAAGTTGTTCTATCTCATATAAAGGAACAACTGAATAAAGAAAAGGGAGGAAGGAAGAAAAATTTCAGTTATGGTTCAATCCTTATCTCCTTCGCTTTGGAACGGATTCCACTGATGTAGCCACAACATGTAACATTAGATATATCTAGTCCTAGAGATCCTCGAATGCAGAGATGGGTAGAACTCATGGGTCGGCATGCAGGCCAATCGACCGTTGTGTTCTCTACTACATTCTTCGCCTGGTTCCGATGACAGATCGTCGCCATCGATGAGTATGCATATGCAGGTGTCGACTTCCAAGGAGATCCAGATCTAGTATTACCAAAAGGCGCTCAATGGGGTGAAATAGATAAGAATGATTCGACCATGTTTTTTGATTTTTATAAGGTTTATACAATGTTTTTGTGTTTTGATTTATTTCCAAGACTAAACTAAATATCTAATTTAATGCAAATATTGGTCGTGTTCGACTAGTAGAGGAACCAGAGCGCCAAGCAGATGCGCCAGCAGAGAGGGCTGTCGAGAGAACAGTCTTTCAGGACCTTGATATGGCTGAGACTCTGGCTGAGCTTCAACGGCA
The DNA here is from genome assembly GCA_034641835.2 of Pinus albicaulis. Classification (NCBI taxonomy): domain Eukaryota; kingdom Viridiplantae; phylum Streptophyta; class Pinopsida; order Pinales; family Pinaceae; genus Pinus; species Pinus albicaulis. The sequence goes on from CM076584.1 coordinate 1,491,872,567, forward strand.
CAAATAGGGGTTGACCTTCGGGATTCCAGACTGTCGTATCTTTTCCATGTGACTGCAGCGACACACTATTGGGGTTCCTAACCGTTGGATGTCGTTGCTCCGTAGGATTTCTAGATCTATAGCATGTTACCACAAGCACCACTAGTTTACTTGTGACATTTTTCATACATTTTGAGGTTAGATGATCAATGTGCCTTGGGCACCAATTTTGTAAAAACCTATAACTATCTATCTATATGATTTCAGAGTTTTTCCTATGTTTAATGCGCAATCCAATTCAATGATGTGAATATTTTCTTTACCTATGTCGCAAATTTCTATCTAAAACTTGATTAGATAATGAATCAGTTAAAGTGTTCAAATTTCTGAAAATATGTTGATATTGAATGAAATCAAAATGTCTCTCCAAAAGTCGAACTCTTAGGAAAAATCTAAGAAGTGTTGGATTTCTAACAGTATAAATACTAGTACGTTGTAATACCACAAGTTTTGAGTCTAACCTTATGATTATGCGGTTAATACCAAATTAAATGGCATCAAAGAGAAGCTTGATCAACGTGCTATACTCAGCGATATTGTTCGTCGATCTACCGATACAAATCCCTTGAAAACTCACTAACTCATCGTTCGGAACGAAAATGGCCCATGCTGTAGAGGATAGATTCTGCGTACTATGACTAGCACCATCATCATATCCAACAAATGGTTCCGAAGATTCAGTCATCTACGATGAAATGTAAAGCGGATTACTAGCGTCAAGAAAACTCTAAAAACAAATTAAGATAGTGAATGCAAATCAACAACATATAAACAATATAATACAAAAAATTACTACGCTCATGATTAAGCATAGTAACGTTTCAAATACAACCCATTTCGAGGTTGTGCCAATGGAATCCCATCATAATCAACTAACTCGTAGGCACCCTTAGCAAGAACTCTTTTAACAATATAGGGGCCATGCCGTAATGGTTCGAATTTTCCTGTACCTATTAGATTAGCTTCTTGATTGTAAAGAAGGACCAAGTCACCCTCTGAGTAGATGTAAGGCTGGACATTTTTTTCGTATTTCGCCTTTATACATCTCTTATGCGCTTCATTGGCCAATTGGGCTTCATGATGCGTTTCATCTAGATGGATGAGGTTAAGGAGACGCGCTTCTTCTTCTGAGCTGTCAGGTAACAAGTCTATTGTGATTTTTAACGATGATATTTCACATTGGATTGGTAAGATAGCTTCCAAACCATACACCAATTGAAAAGGAGTAAATCTGGTTGCATTTCTCACCAAGGTTCGATACGCCCACAAGGCGGAGTACAGGATCAAGTGCCAGTTCCTTTTACGGACTCCTATCATTCGTTGAAGCATTCGTTTAAGAATTTTTTTAATAGCCTCAACTTGTCCATTTGATTGTGGATAATGAGTAGAATTATCATGTGACAATCATAACTTGGCAGTCAATTCAGACATCATATGGTTGCGAAATTGCTTCCCATGCTCCATAACTATAGCCTGTGGGACCCCAAACCGTGCAATAACGTGGTTGAAGAAAAAAAATGCAGTTGTTTGTCCTGTGTTGTTGAATGTAGGCATCGCTTCGGCCCATTTGGTAAAGTAGTCGACTATGACAATAATATAACCATGCCCCTCGGACGAAGGAGGGTTACAATTCATGAAGTCAATACCCCATTTCGTAAATGGTCCCGCAGAGACAACAAGATGCATTGGCACTGGCGGTTTGTGGATTTTACGATCAAAAATATAGCATGCATGACAACTTCTGACTGCGAGGATGCAATCTCAAAAAATACTAGGCCAAAATTAACTGGTGTGGAGTATCTTCTACGCAGTAGCATATCCAGATAAATTTCCACCACAAGCCCCAGCATGACAATAATTTAGCACTTTTTCAGCCTCCCCATGAGTGAGGCACCTCCTTAAAATGGTATCGACACCACGTTGATAAAGTGTATTGTCGAAGATCAGATAATATTTGGCTTGGTATCGAATACGTTGCTGATCAGAGCAAGAGGTATTAGGTCAAAAAGTTTGGGTTTGGGGATAAATGATGAAATCTCCATACCAGGGATCAGATGATCTGATCAGAAACAGAGACTCGTCTGGAATAGATGGTTCTAATGTAGTCGCAGTACTATCAGAGGGAAGGTCACAGAGAAGCTCAGCCAAAACTAAAGACTTCTTTGACTTGGATTTGATGAATTCCAAATCAAATTCCTGCAAAATGGAAATCCATTTTAAATATTTTCCCCCCAACAATTGACGTGATAAGATGTAAGTCATGGGGTTGTAATCTGAAACTATTATTGTTTTTCGGAGCAGGATATAATGGCGAAATATTTGGACAACTTGAACAGCTGCCAAGGTAAGTTTTTCCACGTATGAGTACTTAACTTCCGTATCATTGAGATTACGACTCAAATAATAGATTGGATGTTCTATTCCATCTTCTACTTGGACCAAAACCATAGCGATGGTCGTTTCAGCCGCAGCGATATATAGGAAATAATCATTTTGATAATTAGGAGGATACATTAATGATGCTCGGACAAGATGGTCATTGACAGCATCAAAAGAAGCTTGTGCAACTTGGTCCCAATGGAAGGGAACCCCCTTTTTCAATAATCGAGTAAATCCTTTAGCCATTTCGGCATAGTTTGGAATGAACCTTCTCAGGAAGTTAGACTTTCCTTGAATTTTTTGTATTTGAAGTAAGTTTGATGGTGCTGGCAAATCCAGAATGGCCTGTACCTTCAGTGGGTCTATTCGAATTCCTTCTTTTCAGACTATGAATCCGTACAATCGACCAGAACCAACACAAAACACACATTTGTGTGGATTGAGGTGTATCTTGTAGTGTCGGCAACGTAAGAAAATGTCTCTCAAATGCATCGGGTGATCAGTCTAATTTTGTGAATGTGCTGATAAATAATCTAGATATGGTTGAACAATGTGTTTGATGTCGTTGAAAGCATAATCCATTTCTCTCTGAAAATTTTCCCCAGCATTCTTTAAACCAAAAGGAAGTTTCCTATATGAGAATATGCCCCAAGGACAGATGAATGTTGTCTTATGTTGGTAATTTGGGTGGATATTGATTTGATTGTAGCCAGAAAATCCATTCATGAATGAGAATATTTCGCATCCAACACAATCGTCAATAATCTAGTCGATAAAGGGAGTAGGATAGTTGTCTTTTGGAGAGGCCTGATTGACATCCCGATTTTCGACGCACACTCTAATGGTTCCTTTTTTTTCATAACAGGAACGATATTGGAAACCCACTCAGTTAGCGGAACAGGGTAAATGAAACCAGCACACAAAATTTTTTCAACTTCTGCTTTGATGGCAGCGGCTTTCTGTGGATGAACAGGATGAAGTCGTTGATGCACTGGTTTGACATTAGGATACATCTTAATAGTGTGTTCAACTATATTAGTATCTATGCCTCACATTTCCTCGTAAGACTAAGAGAATACGTCATGAAATTCATGAAAAATAGAGTGATATGAATCAAGTTCTGATGGAGAACAAGATACACCGACATGTATATTTTCTACAACGTCAGGTTTGGTCGAAATATCGATAGAAATTGTTTCTTCGATATTTGATAAATTTCGCTTAGAGTCAATTGCATTAATCGGTAAATAATTCGAAAAGAAAATTTTAATGGATGGGTGATATAGTTCGCTGAGATTTTTTTCTTAATAATCAGGAATATGCGAACGATGATGATAATCTTCCCATGGTTCTCCTTCTAACATCATAGCTTCCAAAATATTTTCATCTGTCAAAAATTTTGAGGAAAATGGATTAGATGGTGTACCAAAATCTAATGAACAATCAACCCAAACACTCGGCGACGTTGATTTCGGATTTGCTGCCCAAGCCAAATAGATTAATTGCTATGCCAACTCAATAAGGTTGGGCGGTAAAACATCATCCAACGTAGAAATATCAAAATCACCTATACTCTCCCTTAAGCCAAATAGAGTGGAAGAGATCATGTAGCAGGTCTCTATGCTTGCAATTTTTGTCGACATCGCGGGTGGCGGTAATGAAAAGGTTCCCATAAGAGTGGAATCCTTTAAGAGTCCTACACCAATGTTCTGAATTTCTAGTTGGGGTAAGTGAACAAATGGAACACTTCCAGATACCTGCGAAGCAGAGGCAAAAAATGATATTGATTAATGACTGTGATTGTACCTTTATGTGGAAAGGCAATCATTCTAAAGTATGTAGAAATGATGGAAGTCATTGCATATACCCATGGTCTTACAAGTAAAATATTATAGTCAAGGGGTCCGTCAACAACCTTGACATCAATACTTACTGTTTTTCCCCCTAATTCAACATGCGGGTTATTGATAATACCACAAGGTTTATATGTTCTTCCATCAAAAGCCTTCAACTTCGTTGATGATTGCGATAATCACAGCAAGCCAAGTGACTTCCAACACTTTAGAGACATAATGCACGTAGATGCTCCCTCATCAATAATAGTGCGATGAACAAGGTGATTGAGAACATTTACTTGTATGGAGAATGCCAATTCTGCTGGTAATTGCGGCACATAGCCCGTATGATTAAAGATGACAAGATTAGAATCAGTCGGATCAATTCCACCAATGGCCGACAATAAAGCTTGCTTCTGGGAGGGAAAATTTTGTAATACCTCAAAAGTAGACATAGCTGAAGGGTATTGATCCAAATATTCAACTATATTATAATTTTGTGTAGCTCTTTCTCGAGGATTATATGTCGATTTATGAATTACTCTCTTCGGTGGCTTAATTGTCAATTCAGTAATAACAGTAGGTGGTACTGATTCATTAGATGGACTCGTTGTCGAGGTAGTAGGTTGATCAGTGGCCGGACTACCATATTCTTTATTCCGCGAAGACACTAAAATATCTTGTGAAGGTTTTGTGGTGGATAACATCAACACTTGGGAACTAGGAGCTGGATCCATAGCAACCAAATTTGTGTCCGGATTTGGAAATGGGTCTGTTAACATAGCTGATGCATGAGAAGTCTTGATGATTTTTGAGACTTCAGCACAGTGAGGAAAATCCCTAACAAAGTGCTCCTCGTTACAGATTATGCATGGATAATGAGGTTTCTGTGGTCCAGACGGTTGATCAGATGATCTATCCTGCGGGTCAGAAGTTTTCTTTTCCTTTGATTTCCTGTTTTTCTTAACTCTTGGTTGCTTGTCACTTTTGCCTTTGTCAAATGACAGCATTAATTTTGGAAGTAGGAGTAGGATCAGATGTAGTAGCGTGGTGTGTGTTTGCAGTGCCTATCAAGTCATCTCCTACATGAGAGTCCTTTATTTGAGGAGGAACATTGAAATTAGATCGCGGGGCATTAGGTATTTTTTCATAGAGCGTGCCAGACTGAGTGTAAATCAAGTCTAAATATTGGGCACGAGCAATAACTTGCTCTTCTGTGACAATGCCACCTTTAGCCACATCCTTAGTTATAGATGGTAATAGGGACTTAATGAACAATTCAGTAAGGAGCTGATCGGGAACAAATGTCTTAACCATTCGTCGACAATGACGCCACTCATGAATATGATCAGAAATGTGAGTATCATTAGTCTATTTGAAGTTGGTCAAGAGTTACGTTCTAGTTTCGTATATGATCGATAACTGGAAATGGGTCAATAAGACAGTAGATAAAGTAGTGAAATTGTCGAAAGAAGCTCTAAGTAACTCAATGTACCATTTAGCATACGGATCGGTGAGCATACGCTGGAAAAGACGTAGTCGAACAGAATCATCATTCAATGAATTTAATGAACAGCATAATTGATAATTCATGACATGAGTCGACGGATCTTCTCCAAGGTTTCCATTGAATTTAAGAATATCGAAGGGTAATTTATGAGGTATCACCAGCCACCAAGGAGCATAATTGATAGGATCATTGGTTAACCGGTTTAAATCTGGTAATTCCAAGGTTGCAACAATAGGTAACTGTCGATTAAGGTCGGGTTGAGCATAGCCAGGGTAAGATGGAATTGCTTGGGCAACAGGTCTTTGAGCACTAGCATACGGAATTTGTTGTTGATAACCCAAATAGGGTTGTTTTGCATAGCAAATGCTTGAGAATTCTGTTGACCAAAACCTAGATATGATACTTGTTGAAATGAAGTTTCAAGGCATTTGCGTTTTTGGCTGGCAAGGGGTCTGTCCACCAATGTTATAACCCAAATTAGTATGAGTTGGATTCGGTTGATATGTATAACTAGGTTGCGTTTGTGACATCCGATAAAATGGTACACCAGCTTGTGAATAAATAATCCCTGATACAGGTCGTTTTAAATTAACCAAAGGATTTTGAGTCTGTGGACCCAACATTTGATGATATTGAGTCGAAGAACTTTCCTGATAAGTTTTATGTACAATATTTTGATTCTGTAACAGTTTTATAGATGTATTAACAAGTGGTAATGAAGTGGGTGTAACAGGTTGAACAGGTTGATACGAGTGTACAACCGTTCATGGTTAGATAGGAAAAGTGGGCTGCCATTGACAAACATTCATGTCAACATTAGTTTGACCAAAAAGTGACTGAGTACTGTCATATTGGGTGACCAAAGGTTGCCCCCCAGCATAAGGAGGATAATAATATGGAAAATAATTTTCTCCAAATGTTGGGAGTCTAGTTGATATGGTACTTAAAGGAATTGACCCAAAAGGACCGACTTGATATTGCCCGGATTATGTATGTAATGAATCAAGTCATTTAGTACTAACGATAGGAATACCAGTTAAAATACCAAATGATGACATTGGCAAAGACCATGAATGTGAAGATGCACTAGAGAAAGTGCCAGACAATGATTTGTAGCCTATTGGGACCGAAGGGCCACCATGAAAATATGACTCTGGTGAGGTCATGAACATTGATGGAGTAGCGAGGGTAGGAGTTGACGTAATCAGAATAGCAGACCCAACCAAATATGTTGGTTCATACATGGTTGTATGACCAAATGTGTACTCTCAAAAATAGATGGGATATTGAATGGCAATAGGATCAACAAAAGTAGATGGAAACGATTGAGGAAAAGACTGGTACAGGTAAAGGTCCCCCCCAAAATGGGTTGGAGTTAAAGGTGTATCGTCTTGTGGGATTTCTTCAAATGCAATTAAACAAAGAGGAAGAACTTCACCATCAGGCCCAAAATATATTTCAGACGGTTGACTGTGTGATATAGGAGTTTCAGTGGCTACATAAATTTGTGGGGTGGCCAAGGTAGGAACAACTTCTATTTGTTCGACTTCAGGATTCATATTTTCTGGCAAAGAAGAGACAAGATCTAGATCAATTTTTGATTGAACAACGTCGAGTCCAGGAGGTATAGTCTCAGCGATTGAATGGATCATGACCATGGGTAGATGTTAAGACTCTTTTTGAACAACAGTAAACGAACCGGGATGTGTGGAAACAATTTGAGCTAACTCTGGTTTAAAATATGATGTTTCTCCAGAGGTACGAATTGTACTTGATTCGGCAAATCGTGATCGCCTTCGCCTACTAGAAGTAACTCCCAGTGGTAAGGGTGGTTTTAAAACTAATCTACGCTAATGACGGGGGATAGGATTTTTTTCTTCCATGATTACTAATTTATTTTAACCAAAAAAAAACAAAAACAAAAAGAGGGTAATGCTAGGAAAAAGGGTTTACCAAGAAACTTTGAACTGCAGAATACCTCCTAGCGAACCAAGAAGTACGGGCAAGTAATCTCCTTGAATGTTGTGTTCGGTGTATCACAATTTCAAGGCGGTTGACTCAGTTCACTATGGATGGATAGCACCTAAAATTCGTCGTCCCAAATATACCCGAAGGTATGTGGAGGCCCAAGTCTATATTAATGATGTCTGATGCGAAACCACACAGTGAGAGCACCCCTTTATACTTATCGTACTGTAACACCGCCCGATATACCCGAAATTACGTGGATAAGCTATGATATACTTACGTACGTGGAGTGAGGTATCACACTCGGAATGTATCGCAGACAAGTTAACGACCGTTGCTATGTTTTACGATGTCGGAACACGTCTCTAGCCTAGACCTTCTAAATGTTATCGTTATGGTTCCAATGCATTGTTAAGTAAATTGAGATTTATTTTATGTTGATCTTGCTTAACAATTTGCCTTTCAAAGGTTCACCATGATGATGTGTATGAAATTCCTAAAATGCAAGCTAAGAATGATAAACAAAATTTCACTTTTCAGCTTTTTCAATGAAGAACTGTTGGAACACCTAACCCTCTATGGGTAGGTGTGAAATGCGAAAAGTCACAATGGAGTCCAAGTGACCTTGGAATGTGAAACCAAGAGTCACACCATTGTACTATAAATGTACATCATGTATAATGGAAAAATAAGAAAGCCTCACGCTTATCCTTCATTGTGTATTGAGTCTCTTGTGTGTGTGTGTTCATCTTCCTCATACACCATGTGTGTGTTTAACATGGTATTGGAGTTGAGAAGTCCATAACCAGCTCAACCTTGAGTGAGCCATTTGTGTTTATGGCCTGTGCATATCTGCAAAAATTTTGATAATTTTTGCAGCACTCAGAGATTTCTGCAACAGTCTTTTTGCCACATTTAGAATTTGTTTTGAAGAAGAGCAGCTGTGGTTTTGAAGAAGAGAAGCATTCAAAATCCGTGGCAGCATTCAGAAATTGGTTTGAAGAAGCAATATCAAATTCTGCAGGTTTTCTAAATTTCTGACTTTTAAATTCTGCATTTTGAAGAGCTGCTGGAATATTATTTAAATTGGGTTTCTGAAGAAGTTTCTGGGTTTTTTACTGCTAAAATTTTCTGGAAAATTCTGCATTTTTAAAGTTCATTTTCCTGCTGCTGGGCTACTGGAAAGATTTCTAAGTTTTCACTGAAAGATTTCTAAGTTTTCTGCAAATCTCTAATTCTGCATTTATTCAATATTCTGCTACTGGAAGAAAAAAATACTCTCTCTTTTCTGCCACATTTGTGAAATTTCTGCTCTTTCACTGCTCTTTGTTGTTTTCAAAAAATAAAATAAAAAAATCAAATCAAATCAAATCAAAAATCGATTCAAATTCCAGGCCTTTCGACCCTCCTCCTCCTGCATTTTTTTTACATTCTCTCAACCCACGCAGCCCTCACATATACACAGCCCCCTATCTCCCCACCTCACCGCTATACACAGTCCCCATTCCACTACGCCCCTCGGCATCTACCTCTCATCGCTCATCCCCATACAACAGAGCTCCCCCAAATCACCTTACGCCTAACTCTCAACCCACATAACTCGCAGCCTCTCCATACCAAGCTGCTCGCTCCATCCCTCTCAACGCTCACTGGTCTGTGTATCCCCCTCCTCACACATCCCCAAACTACAGCCTTCTCCCTACGCCATTACCCTCCGCCCTCTACACACCGCTCATCCCTCAACCCTGCGAGCTCCCTCCCCCTCGCACGCAGCCCTCATCTTACCCCTACCCCCGCTCACTGCAACATCCAAACCCCTTCATCTGCGCTCCCTCACGGCCTCCTTCCCATCTTCCTAACCCCACCCACGCTCCCCCTTATCACTCCACAACACTCAACTCCCATATAAATATAATACCCCTCTCATATAATGCCCCTCGTCCCCTCCCAATAAATTTCCGTCCCCTTTTTAAATTACTCCCATTTTTAATTAATCTATTTTTTAATTATTTTTTAATTAAAAAAAAAAAATCCCATAGTTTTTAAACTCCCCACTCTCCCACTCTTTTTAAATTCCCCCTCCCTTTTAATTCCCCTCCCCTCACATTTTTTTAAATTTCTCATAGTTCCCCTTCCCCTTAATGAGTTTCCCAATTTCATTTTTTTTAATTTAATTAATTTATTTTTTAATTAATTTTTAATTAAAAAATAAAATAAAATAAAAATAAAAAACAGCAGAGAGAGAGAGGAAAGAAGACATGAACAGCAAAGAGGAAGAGGAAATGGCATAATGAGAAATTGCTTACATAGAGGAGAAAAGTGAGATTTTAATTGTGATTTGTGGCATTGGTAGAAGAGTGATTTTCTGCAAGAGATTTACATTTGAAGACAATTTGGTCCTCATTTTGAACAGCAGTGACATTCATAGTTTGGGCACACAAAATTTCTGATTTGTGGAGTTTCTCTTAAGCTCTATTGCATTCTACAAGACAGAAAGGTCAAGCTTCCAAGCTTGTGAACCTCCTCTTTTTTTTGAGTTGAGTTGAGTTGTTTTTGGTGCAAAACAGTTCTTTGAAGAAAAAAAATTCAGCTACCTTAAAGGCCTCTTGCATAGTGTTTTCAGCTGCACATTTACAAAATATTTTTGCAGAGATATTGACATTGTATTATGAGTGGAATTTGCATCTTTTTCATAGTTGCAATCAGTAAATTTGAGTTGTTGATGTAACTCGTTGTTGATTGTCCTCCATCATTTGAGGAGCAAATTTTTTACTTTGAGATTTCCATAGTTGGAAGCTCTTTGGAGTCATTTCTATTTGTTGTTGAATCACATTGTAAACGGGTGCATTTTCGGTTGAAGCCGACACCCTTTCATTTATTTTTGAGCCTAAATTGTTGAAAATGGCTAAAATCAATGAGGCATAGTGTTTTTGAATAACCTCATTCATTAAAATGTTGATGATGTGATAAAAATGAGCAAAGATGCTCTTTGTAACATTCAAAGTTGTTTGCAAGATGCACAAGAAAAAACTGAGTTTTTGCAGTTGGAATCTCAGCTCCAACAAGATGAACTTCAGCAAAAGAGTCACCATTTTGAACCTGTTTCTGTTCAGAAAATTGAGAAGGACTCCCATCAGCAGCAATTCAGTAAAGTTGAAGTTTAATCCCATTCTGTTCCTTGCACTAGAGCAAATTTTCATGCAGATGCAGCAGCTCAGCGTGCACTTCTCAAGCCCGTCATCAGACCTTGGGAAGAGCTTGTCCACAACAAGCACTAAACTGGTCTTGGATATGACAAGGATGTGTCCTTTCATATTCCAGACTACACCAAGCCCATCATATTTCAGAGTGTCAGATTTCTTTATGACAATTCACCTGCAGCTGTTCCAGATCCTGCTCCACAACAACAACAATAGATTGTAAAATGCCAACACTGTGATCAAGTTAGCCATATGAAAGATCATTGTTTTGATCTTCATCCATGCAAGCATTGTGGTCGGCACACCCATTCTTCACATAGATGCTTCAGAAACAAGCCTCAGCCTCCTACAAGAACCAAGATTCATCTTAGATGGATCGCTTCTTGGCAATGGGCATCAACAGCCAAGAAGATGTTTAAGTCGCATGTCAGAACATGTTCTAGAATATTGAGCAAACTTGCAGTTGAGTTTTCGCCATCATCTCACCTTGTCCCTGACAGGGGGGAAAATGGTGGTCATGTACAAGATTCGACGACAGATCAAGCGAGCCTGAGCCACAATCTCTCATTCCATGTTCAGAGTTGTAGCCAGAGACACAGCAATTCAAGCGAGCCTGAGCCACAATTCGTCATTCCAGATTCAGAGATGCAGCCATAGACACGGATGTCCATGAGCATGCCTTCGGTTGGTGGACAACCTTAAACCATCATCTTTGGTTGGTGGATAACCTAAAACCACCACAGGTAGTAGACCTCCCTTCTTTTAGGTTGAAGGTCTCTCTTTCATATATGAGGGACACTTCCTCTAGCAGAAGCCTTCAGCTTCTTGCCAGCTTTGGTTGAGTTCCAGGAAATGCTTCAAGCATTCCAGAGTTGTTGGTAATCCTAAAACCATCACAGGTAGTAGACCTCCCTTCTTTTAGGTTGAAGGTCTCCCTTTTTATGAGGGACAATTCCTCTAGCAGAAGCCTTCAGCTTCTTGCCAGTTTTGGAAGAGTTCCGGGAACTGCAACAAGTTTTGCGTTCCAGTGTTTGTGGTCATCCTAAAACCACCTCTTTTTTCCAACATTTCAGAGAGTTGATTCAGCCCAAGTGCTGCCATGTATACTTTTCATATTTGTATTACAACTCTTTTCTTGGACTCACACATACCCCTTTGGATTAAGGGGGGATGTTGGAACACCTAATCCTACATGGGTAGGTGTGGAATGCGAAAAGTCACAATGGATTCCAAGTGACCTTGGAATGTGAAACCAAGAGTCACACCATTGTACTATAAATGTACATCATGTATAATGGAAAAATAAGAAAGCCTCACGCTTATCCTTCATTGTGTGTTGAGTCTCTTGTGTGTGTATGTTCATCTTCCTCATACACCATGTGTGTGTTTAACATGGTTTTTAACAGTGAGCAAACAAATCAATGAACAAAAACAAAATCAATGAATCACAAACTAAATGCAGATTTCCTAATGTTCCTTTTGAAAAACACACACAATCCTACATGCAAATGCAAGTTTTTCTTTTCAGTTTCCTTAATGTTATGAATGCAGAAAAGAAACTAGGTGCACTGGATCAATAATTCAAATTCTTTTTACTTTCGAGAAATGAAGAATACAAACAACAATTTCTCTTCTGAAGGAAAAACGAGGATTTCAACAACAATTTCTCATATCAAGGAAATGAAGGTTTTACAACAATTTCCTATTTCGAAAGAAAATGATTCTTAATGCGACCATAAAAATTACTTTGAAATCAACTTGTCAATGATAAAGAAAAACTTTTTTAAACAAACGTTGAACAAATTTTCAGCCAAAGGAGGAAGAAGTATATAGATTCACTGGTCAATTGAGCATCAAACTTTTCAGAACACAGCAATAAAAAAAATTGAAGCAAGTTGCAAAGTCAAATTCAAGGGAATTTGGTCACTTTCAGGAGCAAACGCTGTCTCCCAGGGGAGACAGTGCTCTGCAATGCAGGCTAGGAAGGGAGACAGTGCTCTACAAAGCACTGTGTCTAGTCTAAGGGTGCATTGGGCACGGTAAACAAAGAAAAATGCTACTGTTTAACTCACTGTCTTTGCAAATTAATCTCTGAAAAAAATTAATCTTTAGGTGTAACAATTACTAGGTGGATAAACAAAGAAAATCAGAGGCTAAAACACCTAGAACTGAGAGAAATTATCCCCAATGGAGTCGCCAATTTGTTGGGCCACAATTATGAATTACGGATAAATCACGCTTCCCTAGACAGGTGCTAGTCTAGAACAACAAGTGAAAGACTATACGACTATTTCTCCTAACACATAACAGATACACAGAGAGGATTGGAGGCTTACTTTTTCAATCGCTTCCAAATGGTTCCTTTTTTCGCTTCCATTTCAGCTTCAAATTCAAGCGGTTTGTGAGGTGAATGCTTCCTGCAAGAAAGAACACTGAAACAGAAAAATATGCAGTAATATAGATATCTATTCAAGCTAATTAGCTAAATCAGTAAATCATAAACCATATACATCAACCAAGATCTTGCAATATGAAAAATCAAAGCCAATGCAGATACATATAGGGAAAAATAAGAAGTACTCTTTATTGATGATAGAAGGAGAGGTTACAACCTAGTGACTGATTTTAAGTGACCTTCCAGCAACGTTCCCAAGCCTCATCACAGTAAAAATCTCTCCAGCAGCAGCTTCACAAATCTAGCTCTCAATTGAAAATCCTCCAGCATTTTTCTACTCAAATTCTTCCTTCTCAAGCACTTAGATCTGTGCTCAATTTATAGATGAATTGTAGGTTGTTTTGCAATCAATAACTTTCCAAAAATAGGCAAGACATGTTTCCAGTCATGTAAATGTCAAATGGAAACTTGGATCCAAATCTTGACACATGTGAACTCTTCTAGAAGGCACTGGCCAAGTGGAGATTCTAGAATAATGAGAATTTCGCTCCTAATGTGACCAACGCACCTGTGAATGTCGGGAAGTGCTTTGCAGAGCAGCCTTGCATGGTCTGCGAAACCAAAGATTCTGGGTTCAATCCCCAGTGGAGTCGCCAATTTGTTGAGCCAGAATTGTGAATTATGGATAAATCACGCTTCCCTAGATAGGTGCTAGTCTATAACAACAGGAGAAAGACTATACGACTATTTCTCCTAACTCAGAACATATACACAGAGAGGATTGGAGGCTTACTTCTTCATTCGCTTCCAAATGGTTCCTTATGTCGCTTCTGTTGCATCTTCAAATTCAAGTGGTTTGTGAGCTGAATGCTTCCTGCAATAAAGAACATTGAAACAGCAGAAGATGCAATAATATAGATATCTATTCAAGCTATTTAGCTAAATCAGTAAATCATAAACCATATAAATCAACCAAGATATTGCAATATTAAAATCAAATCCAATACAGATACATATAGGGAAAAATAAGAAGTACTCTTTATTGATGATAGAAGGAGAGGTTACAACCTAGTGACTGATTTTAAGTGACCTTCCAGCAACGTTCCCAAGCCTCATCACAGTATAAATCTCTCCAACAGCAGCTTCACAAATCTAGCTCTCAATTTAAAATCCTCCAGCATTTCTCTACTCAAATTCTTCCTTCTTAAACACTTAGATCTGTGCTCAATTTATAGATTAACTGTAGGTTGTTTTGCAATCAATAACTTTCCAAAAATAGGCAAGACATGTTTCAGTCATGTAGATGTCAAATGGACACTTGGATCCGAAGCTTGACACATGTGAACTCTTCTAGAAGGCACTGGCCAAGTGGAGATTCCGGAACAATGACAATTTCGCTCCTAATGTGACCAACGCACCTGTGAATGTCGGGAAGTGCTTTGTAGAGCAGCCTTGCATGGGGCTACCTGCATATGCAATGCACTTATGCCCCTTAGAGCCTGCGTTGGTGAGCTCTCATATGCTCACCATGGAAACCTTTGCTTGATGAAAGTCTTGCGTGATTTGTCTTGTTTCTTGTCTTAGGGCATGTAGAAACTGAAATGATAGGGAATTATAGACCCTTGATCATTGATCCAGGAGATTATTCCCAATTAACCAGGTCATTGGGAATGGTGCCCAAATTGACCTATAACATCTATTGGGATTCCCTCTTCAGCCTTGGGAATCTGGTGGAGTGATAACACATTCCAAGTAAAATTTGGGAGGAGGTTTCAATGGATTTTATTTCAGGTTTACCCATGTTTTAAGGAAACAATGTCATCATGGTGGTAGTTGCTAGAGTTAAAAATTATGAACACTTTTATGCATTATAACATCCATTTAAATCTAGTACAGTTTCTATTGCATTTATGGTAATAATTCGAAAGCTACATGGAAATATTATTGTAAGCGACAAAGATCCCATTTTCACTGGAAATTTTTGGATAGAATTATTTTCATGTCTAGGCACTCAATTATATTGTAGCTCATCTTATCTTCCTCAATTTAATGGGAAAATTGAGATAGTGAAAAAATATTTGGAAGGATAGTTGTGTTTCTTTGTATCTAATAAACGGACACAATGGTTCAAGTGTTTACCTCGAGTTGAATGGTGGCATAACACTTCCTTCCATACTGCAGCAAAAATGACCCCATATATGGAACTTTATGGATATCATCCACCATCCATCACATCATATTTAATAGAAAATTCTAAGGTTCAAGCAGTGGAATATCACATCGAGAATCAACAACAAGTTCTCCTAATATTAAAGGATAACCTCACTTTTGCGCAGAATCGAATGAAACAACAAGCATATCAACATCGTAGTGAAGGAAGTTTTGATGTAGGCAACTGGGTATTTTTAAGACTACACCCATACAAAAAAATGTCCCTCAAGCAAGATAAGAAGGATAATAAATTATCACCCAAGTATTATGGTCCTTACAAGGTGTTGCAAAATATTGGTACTATGGCATACAAATTGGAGTTGTTGGCATCTTCCCGAAGGCACCCAGTTTTCCATGTTTCATGCATAAATAAGGTTATAGGTGACAAGCTCCTAGTTCAAACAATATTTCCAAAACTTGACGAGGAAGGAAAAATCATATTGGAACCTGAAGCAGTCACAAAAACAAGAACTCGACAGCTACGAAATTGATCAATTTTAGATAATCTCATCAAGTGGAAGAAATTACTCGCTAAAGGTTCCTCATGGGAGGATGATAATTTTATATAGAAGTATCCAGAACTAATCAAGCATTGAGAACAACACTTTTTTGAAGGATATGGGAATGTTAGGTCACTATAAGACTAGTGTATCCCCTTATTTTTATTGTTGGTGTAGTCCCCTTATTGTTATTTTTGTACCCATGTAGTCCCCATATTGTTATTATTGTGCCCCGTAGAAGCCCACTATTGTTATTGTTGTGCCCTTACATTATTATTGTTATTTCAGCTTTGATTATATTTTGACCCCTTAGACCCCTATATATATATATATATATAGGAGGTTTTGTCATTTCAATCATCCAAAAATTGTTCATTTATGTAATGTAAAGGAGGTTCCCCCCACGAAGAGGCTCATTTCTAAGTTGTTGATCTATCTTTTCATCTATTTTATGAGTTGGTTGTATAATAGTAGACCCCAAGAAAGGAATTCTTTGTGCAATTTGAAAACCCTTAATCACCAAGATCTATGTAAAGAATGTCTTTTTAGGTTATAGTGTGGGTTTCCATATGCCCTTGAGCTAAAATAACCATGTATTTTGTTATGAATTCAGGTGGTATTTATTTTAACCACTTTAGAAGGTGATGCTTATAACATGACCATGCATATCTAATCCTTGACTTAAATCACATAAATGGAGTGGCCTTACCCCATTTATAGCTCTGTCAGTGGGCATGGGGGCTAGAAGACTAACCTTAATAAAAAAAACTCTTATATTTGATCCCTAATAATTCTATTAGCATCAGTGAGCCAAAAATATTTTTTTAGCTTAGGTTGATAGAAACATGTTCTAGTTGAGTTATCAAATAGGTGGTTGACATAATAAATGATTTGATGAAAGTGTCATGGAGAACAAACAATATAATTTTAGCACATGTTTTCTAACATACACCACCAAGGGTGACCACCATAAGAAATATTCATTGAAAGAAAATCCAATTCTAAAAGAAGTTAATTTCCATGATATGAAGTGTTTGATAGTTTGGCGAGCTTTCCAAATACTATAGAGGAAAAAAGTATCTAGAACCTTTACCTTGGAGGGTCTAGAAAAATGGTATTAAATGAAAGGCCTTGTGATAATAATATGCCCGAGGGTCGCCCTTATTAGAAGTGATATATAAGAATGACCTAGTATTATTGGCCTAATGACTTGCATTATCCATTCGCACATAATGGATGGCCCTATGTTATGGCCTTGATGATCCCCAATCCCACCTTCTCCCTATGGGAACAACAAAGAGCCCAATTATCTTTATGGAAACTAGTATTTTGATTGGGATTAGCGTAAATAAAATTCCAGATAGCTTTTGCCAAGTAATATTAGACTACTTCATAAGGGACCCAACAAGAGGATTATTAAACATGAGCAACTTATATAACCTTAGAAAAATCTTGAATTTGGTGGTAAACGTTGTTGAAATTCAACAAGAAAATGCACCACATACCAGTGTGGGATTCCAGGTCACACATGAGTGAGGAATTCAGTGACACTTTAGCTAATGTGGGCATCCAATTTTTAAATAAATTGGAAAATGAATTTAATCTTATCTCATAACAACTTGTAATAGTCAACTAAGTGTGATAGACTTAGTTAGCTCAAGAATTTCGAGTTGAGGGTCAAAGAGTAGGTATGTAGAGTGATTATATTATTTACAAGCCCTAGTTGTAGTTGTAGCACTAGTGTGGTGTGAGTTCAATCAGTTAACTCAAATTAATTGAGTTAAAATTAGTTTAACTAGTTCTAACTGAGTGATGAGCTAGTGAAAGATCAAGTGAATTAAAATAGATTTAATTCAAAAGTAGTGATCTACCAAGTAACAGATGGTTCACTATTAATAGTTGCATGCATGTCAATTCTAATGATGACCCAGTTGAGACAAATGTTAAAGGAAAGTAAACTATCAGTTGTATTATTAGCGAATTTCTTGAGCGCAATTATAAAGCCATAGGAAGCCCATGATGGATTGCACAATCAATGAAGGTTGGAATTCCTATTTAATATAAATTATTTTTCCTAGGGATTGCATGAGAAAGGCAGGTTGAAGGTGGGCAGGAAATTGGCTATGTATTGGTCCAACTTTTCCTAGATTAGTGTGAGACAATTGGTAGAGTGTATGAGGTTATGGTGAGCACACATCCATTGTATTGTTTCATGATTCCTTTGTTGATTTTACAATAAATATGGAGGGGTTTTGAGTAGTTTCTTTCCCTAGGAAAACCTTGTGTTGTGTGATTTATTTACTTCTTTCCCTTACTTGCATGTGATTGAGCGATCATGATTTATATTCCGCAAATATTGTAGAAGGATTCAGTGTCTTGTTTTAGTAAATTGCATGATCAAATTGAATCCATTGGTGTAATTTTTACATGGTATTATAGTTGTGTTAAATATTTTATACATGGTATAAGAGTGCCAGGAATCACAATATTGCAGAAGAAATTGAGTTTGTGTTGAACAGTATTCAAATTTGCAGATACTTTCTTTGGAGCTAGAAGCAGATCAAGATGTCTTTCAGTGGCTTGACACTCGAATATGCACTTGAGGGAAATTCAAATTATATTGCATGGAAGGACAGGATGGAGGCAATGTTGGAGGACAATGGGTTGAAGGAATTCATAGCTAATTATATTCCCAAGCCTGCAGCAGCAGATGCCCAACTTCTTGATGCATGGAAGAATAAGGTAGCAAAGGAAAGGAGGACCTTGTTAGAGGGAGCTCGAGATCATATTGTCTCGAGTCTCCATGGAAAGGAAAATCCACATGCTATGTGGAAGGCCTTGACAAATCTGTTTCAAAGAAGCAATGGACACAGAAAATTGGCACTCAAGTACAATCTCAGAAAAATCAAAATGGAGAAGGGCGACACAATCCAGAAATACTTGACCAAGTTCACTCAATGTCAATATGAGCTTGGAAGTGGTGGGATTACTGTATTTTCTGATGACTTCATGAGCCTAACACTTCTAGGTCTTCCCAATATCTCTCATAGTTACCAAGACTCTATGAATGGGAGGAAGAAGTTGCCAGATTGAGAGTGACTATGGTCAGATTTAGTACAAGAAGAGTTTCGGCAGAATACCACAGATGGATCCTCATCTAAGGCTGATGATGAGGAAAATTGTGCCTTGGCTGGTAAGAGAAAGAAAGGGAAGGGGAAGAATTCCTATTCCAAATCTGAGACCGAAAAATAAGGTAATAAGTGTGACATGTCAAAGGTGAAATGTTTTCACTGTCATGATCATGGACACTATGCCACAAATTGTCCACAAAAGAAGAAGAACAAAAATAAGGTTCTGGGAGCTGCAGTGGGTGAAGCTTTGGCCTCACAGTTTGAGTTGGAATTCTCTCTCATTGCATGCATGGCATCAACTGTGATGGGATCTATGTGGTACTTAGATAGTGGAGCATCTTTCCACATGAAGGGAAACAAAGAACTCTTTAGTAGCTTGGAGGAGAAGGATCTTCATATGCACATCGAGATGGGTGATGACGGGAGGTATAGCACTACCGGGATTGGTACAGTTACTTTCTAGAGATAGGTAAACCTTTCATATTAAAAAATGTCATGTATGTACCAGACTTGAAAAAGAATTTAGTTTCAGTTTCTATGTTGGAGGATCTTGGATATGATGTGGTTTTCAGTGAAGGAAAGGCGTTTCTTCATCACAAAGCCATAGGACAGGTGAAGAAGATTGGGTTTTTTGTGAAGCTCTAAAAAATTGATGTAGATGGTTGTGCAGCATTGAGAAGTAAAGAAGAGAAGGTCGTGAGCTTGGTTATAGGTGAGTTATGGCACAGGAGATTGGTCCATCTACACCATAGGGCTTTAAGGATCATGCAACAGATTTCTATAGGTCTTCCAAAGGGTAGTCTTGTGGAGATAGACACGTGCAAGTTATGTACCATGGGGAAGTATACTAAAGCCACTTTTCATGAGAAGGAGAACTAAGCAGCGGAAATCCTTAAGAGAGTTCACTCAGACATGTGTGGACCATTCTCTACACCTTCCATAGCAAAGCACAGGTATTATGTGATTTTTGTTGATTATTTTTCTAGGAAGTGTTGGATCTTCTTTTTGCAGAACAAAGATCATATGTTCTCCAAGTTTTGTGAGTTCAAATCACTGGTAGAGAAATATACAGGGAAGAAGGTGAAGGCTCTAAGGAGTAAAAATGGTGGTGAGTATATCTCTAATGAATTCAAGAACTTATGTCCCAAAGAAGGAAGTCGAAGAGAATTGATTGCACCTCATAACCCACAACATAATGGGGTAGAAAAAGTAAAGAACAGAACAATTGTGGGAGAAACACGAGTTATGTTACATGATCATGTCCTATCATTGCATTTGTAGGCAAAGGCATGCAACATAGCGGTATTTGTGCAGAACCGTAGTCCTCATCGGATACTTGGCATAAGTACACCAGAGGAGGATTTTTCAAGTAAGAAACTGGATGTTTCATATTTTAAAATTTTTGGCTCATTTGTCTATTGCCATGTGACCAAAGATGTCAGGAAGAATCTAGAACCAACAGTAGAGGTTGGGATATTTGTGGGGTACACTAATACTCCCCACAATTATCAAGTGTATTTGTTGGCTAACAGGATGATAGTTGTCACGAGAGATGTTAAATTTGATGAGGACAAAGTCATGCAATTGTTCCTTCAAACGGATCTTGACTTGCATGCAGATGAAGAACTCTTAGTTCCAAAGGATGAACCTCGAGATGTGGATCATCCATAAGTAGAGGATCATGGAGTGGCAGAAACCACTCATGCAGATCCATCCACTATAAATGGTAGGAAACGCACTAGAGAAGCTGACAGATTGATGTTATATGCGACAGAGCATGTAGGTGCACCTACATCATATCACATGCAGAGAATGTCCCCAGATAGGTATAATGGACACTTAACTCTTATGAGTGAGTGTATTATGAAAGAACCATCCTTTTTTTATGAAGCAGTGCAGTAGCCAACATGGGTTGATGCCATGCTTGAGGAGTATGAATCCATTATCAGAAAAAGTGCATGGGAAGTGGTCCCAAGACCAGTGGGGAAGTCAGTGGTTGGATCCGGATGGATCTACAAGGTGAACCAAGAAGCAGATGGGAGTGTGGATAAATACAAGGCTATATTTGTGGCCCGAGGATTGTCACAGGTAGAGGGGGTTGACTATGAGGAGACTTTTTCACCGGTTGCAAGGTACTCATCGATTAGAATTGAACATGTGAAGTTGGGAAACACTTTTTGCCCTTTTTTGACGTTGAAAATTGTAATTTCCTATGATTTTGAACTTCAACTCCACTAAACTCATACTTTTATTGCAAATTATACTTTGACATAAAAACAAGAATTGTAGAGAATTGTCTTACCTCCATACCCATATTTAAAAAAAAAAAAAATATTGACATATAGAGGGGTAAATTTCTTGTTTACTAACTGCATATACTTGAAATTTTCAGGCAAACATAAATAGTCACTTTATCATCCTTTACTTTTTTTAGCGAAGGTTATTCATTTTTTGGAAAAAAACCATAGCATCATAATCTGCATATATTGCACTAGTGCACAGACTATTTTACGGTAATTTTCGGATTAAATCACTATTTTTTATTATTTTTTGAAATGGACGAAGACAAAAAAACAGTGATGTTTCAGTACATTTTATCATCCTTTGATTTTCTTTTCAATGTGATCGTCAATAAGAAAAATGAGAGTACCCTTTTGAAGTAGACAGGGAGAGGAAGCGCAGTATGATTTTTTTGAATTTTTTGGTGTCCTCATTTGAAAGCTATTGAATTTTGATTTAGTGCAATTTTTTGAACAATGAAATTCCACAGTGACACAGCTTAGTAAAAAATTAATAAAAAATTGAATTTTTTAATGAAACTCCACAAATCTCATATCATCATAAACTAGATTCAGAGATGAATCTAATGGTACTTTGTCCGACATATAAAATTTTGTTTTTGTAGGTGTTCTGCCCCTCCAAAGTTGCAGGTTCCTGAAAACTGCAGAATTTTCTGTGTTTTTCGTTGACCAGAAACTCTCGGCCGAGATAATGTCTCGGACGAGAAATTTATAAAACTCTCAACCGAGAGTTTAACCCGCCTAAAGTTACATTTAAACGCACGGCCAAACTCTCGGCTGAAAGTTTAAAAAACTCTCGGACGAGAGTTTGCGCCCGAGAGTTTACCCGATGAAACTCTCAGCCGAGAGTTTAGAAACTCTCATATGAGAGTTTAGAAACTCTCGTATGAGAGTTTTAAAAACTCTCGTATGAGAGTTTTAAAAACTCTCGTATGAGAGTTTTAAAAACTCTCGTATGAGAGTTTTAAAAACTCTCGTATGAGAGTTTTAAAAACTCTCGTATGAGAGTTTTAAAAACTCTCGTATGAGAGTTTTAAAAACTCTCGTATGAGAGTTTTAAAAACTCTCGTATGAGAGTTTTAAAAACTCTCATCAGAGAGTTTTATTCCTATAATAAAACACAAAAATTATTAAGTTTTTAGAATTGGTACGTTATATAATTTAAATAGTACTTTCTTAAAATTAAAAAATTAAAAAATTATAATTTTATTTTAAGTTATTTTATTATTATTAATGATAAAAAATACATGAAAATTTAATTAAATAAAATTTGTTACAATATTTTGTAATATCAATGTTATATAAAAAACTAAAAATATTTTTATATAAAACTAATTGATATATTAATATAAATAAAATAAAATTCTAAAACATAAATCAAAATAAAAACAACTATATATAATTTATATAATATTTTTTTGAAATTAATGAATAAATTTAAATTTAAAAAACAATTGACTAAATGCAATGAGGTGATAAAGGAGACAATGCATAGCACCTTAATATCGTTATAAATTCTTGGAAATCTCGAGAAATTTTTGAAGGGAGATGAGCTTCTTGGAATGGGTCACTTTATCTTCCACTTCAGTTTCACACAATTAACTTGAAAGGAAGTCTATTTTCCTAGGTATGGATGTAAGGGAATGAACAATATTATTTGAACATTGAGTGAGATGCCATTCTTGGAATGGGTCCTCCTATATTCCACTTTAGTTTCACAAGATTAAATTGAAATGAAGTTTATTTTCCAAGGTATGGACGTAAGGGGATAAAGAATATTATCCGAAAAGGAAATGAATGTTAAGTGTGACATTCCAAGCAGAAGTGTATGGTATTGGAGAATTATGTTATTGCAGAAAACTAAACATTGACCCCTTAACCCTTGACCCCTTAAACCCTAATTCCTAACCCCTAACCCCTAAACCCTTAACCCCCTAAACCTTAAACCTCTAAACCCTTAACCCCTAACCCATTTACCCCGACTAAACCTCTAAATCCTTAACCCATTTACCCCCACTAAACCTCTAAATCCCTAACCCATTTAACCCCTAAAACCTTAACCCGTACCCCTAACACGTTAACCCCTAACCCATTTAAGCACCTAAACCCCAAACCCCCTAACTCCTAACCCCTAAAATCCTTAACTGCTAAATCCCCTAACCCCCTAAACCTCTAAACTAATCCTAACCCATTTAACCCCCTAAACCTCAAAGCCCCTAACCCCTTAAACCCTAATTCCCAACCCATAACCCTTGACCCCTTAAACCCTATTTCCTAAACCCTAAACCCTTAAACCCTAATTCCCAACCCCTAACCAATTCAACACCCTAAACCCCTAAAAACCTAACCCATTTAAGTGTTTATTCCACTTAACCCCCAAAACCCTAACCCCTAACCCCTAAAATCCTTCACTGCTAAATCCCCTAAACCTCTAAACCTATAACCCATTTAACCCCCTAAACCCTAAACCTCTAAACCCTTAACCCCTAACCCCTTAAACCCTAATTCCCAACCCCTAACCAATTCAACACCCTAAACCCTGAAAAACCTAACACATTTAACCCCATTAACCCCTAACTTCTAACCCCTAAAATCCTTAACCGCTAAATCCCCTAACCCCTTAAACCTCTAAACCAACCCTAACCCATTTAACCGCCTAAACCCTAAACCTATAACCGCTTAAACCTTAATTCCCAACCCATAACCCATTCAACCCCTTAAACACCTAAACCTCTAACCCATTAACCCTTGACCCCTTAAACACTAATTCCTAACCCTTAACCCATTTAACCCCCTAAACCCTAAACCTCTAAACCCTTAACTCCTAACCCATTTACCCCCACTAAACCTCTAAACCCCTAACCCATTTAACCCCTAAACGCTAAACCTCTAAACCCTTAACCCCTACCCCTAACTCGTTAACCCCTAACCCATTTAAGCCCTTAAACCCAAAAACCCCTAACCCCTTAAACCCTAATTCCCAACCCATAACCCTTGACCCCTTAAACCCTAATTCCTAACCCCTAAACCCTTAAGCCCTAATTCCCAACCCCTAACCAATTCAACACCGTAAACCCCTAAAAACCTAACCCATTTAAGTGTGGATTCCATTTAACCCCCAAAACCCTAACCCCTAACCCCTAAAATCCTTCACTGCTAAATCCCCTAACCCCCTCAACCTCTAAACTTGTAACCCATTTAACCCCCTAAACCCTAAACCTCTAAACCCTTAACCCCTAACCCCTAAAACCCTAATTCCCAACCCCTAACCAATTAGACACCCTGAACCCCTAAAAACCTAACCCATTTAACCCCATTAACCACTAACTTCTAACCCCTAAAATCTTTAACTGCTAAATCCCCTAACCCCTAAACCTCTAAACCAACCCTAACCCATTTAACCCCCTAAAACCAAAACCTATAACCCCTTAAACCCTAATTCCCAACCCATAACCCATTCAACCCCTTAAACACCTAAACCTCTAACCCATTAACCCTTGACCCCTTAAACACTAATTTCTAACCCTTAACCCATTTAACCCCCTAAACCCTAAACCTCTAAACCCTTAACCCCTAACCCATTTACCCCCATTTAATGGGTTAGGGGTTAAGGGTTTAGAGGTTTAGGGTTTAGGGGGTTAAATGGGTTAAGGGTTAGGAATTAGTGTTTAAGGGGTCAAGGGTTAATGGGTTAGAGGTTTAGGTGTTTAAGGGGTTGAATGGGTTATGCGTTTGGAATTAGGGTTTAAGGGGTTATAGGTTTTGGGTTTAGGGGTTAAATGGGTTAGGGTTGGTTTAGAGGTTTAGGGGGTTAGGGGATTTAGCAGTTAAGGATTTTAGGGGTTATAAGTTAGTGGTTAATGGGGTTAAATGGGTTAGGTTTTTAGGGGTTTATGGTGTCTAATTGGTTAGGGGTTGGGAATTAGGGTTTTAGGGGTTAGGGGTTAAGGGTTTAGAGGTTTAGGGTTTAGGGGGTTAAATGGGTTACATGTTTAGAGGTTTAGGGGTTAGGGGATTTAGCAATGAAGGATTTTAGGGGTTAGGGGTTAGGGTTTTAGGGGTTAAATGGAATCCACACTTAAATGGGTTAGGTTTTTAGGGGTTTACGGTGTTGAATTGGTTAGGGGTTTTGGTGTTTAGGGGCTTAAATGCGTTAAGGGTTAACGAGTTAGGGGTAGGGGTTAAGGGTTCAGAGGTTTAGGGTTTAGGGGTTAAATGGGTTAGGGGTTTAAAGGTTTAGTGGGGGTAAATGGGTTGGGGGTTAAGGGTTTAGAGGTTTAGGGTTTAGGAGGTGAAATGGGTTAAGGGTTAGGAATTAGGGTTTAAGGGGTCAAGGGTTAAGGGGTTAGAGGTTTAGGTGTTTAAGGGGTTGAATGGGCTATGGGTTGGGAATTAGGGTTTAAGGGGTTGTAGGTTTAGGGTTTAGGGGGTTAAATTAGTTAGGGTTGGTTTATAGGTTTAGGGGGTTAGGGGAATTAGCAGTTAAGGATTTTAGGGGTTAGAAGTTAGGGGTTAACGGGTTAGGGGTAGGGGTTAAGGGTTTAGAGGTTTAAGGTTTAGGGTGTTAAATGGGTTAGGGGTTAGGAATTAGGGTTTAAGGGGTCAAGGGTGTTGAGCTGTGAAAAAGGTATGAAATCCTTATGTATTTGTTCATTCTTTTACCATAGATATACTGTTGACTGCCTTAGAAAGGTAATTTACCATAAGAATTGCAATTAAATTGGAAAGATTTATGTTTAGCCTAAAAAATTACTAAAAGGTTGTTTTTATGGTCAAACCAGGAATTCGAAGAGGTGAGCAGCTGTATCAAAGGCGTGGATGAAAATAGTCTAACTTCTACTCCATTCGTGATGAACCATATCCAGCTAAAGCCAAGAAGATCTGAACGAATTGCCCGAAAAGGGCAGGGGACAGCTCGACCTTGAACATAGTTAACAAAATGATAACAAAACAAGAGAGGAGCGAATCCCTCAGGATCGAAAGATCCTGAGGGATCGCTGTGCAAATTTATCATATCTCTTGATTTGTTCGTCCAAGGATCAGCTATAAAGGCAACGATCTGTAGTGACCGGGGAGGGAATGGCTATTATGTAAAAGACATTTTCATTAAAAACAGACTTTTATAGTTCCTTTGCGATTGAATGTTTATCGACTCTCTGTCATGAGAGAACGTTGTTTGTAATGCCTTTTGGATTAATATAAAGACACAGGTTTCGGCTATTCTTTAGAATTTTGAGTTAAGCCTAGCAGTATTTCACTGGTGCTAATGGCCCGACTCTGGTGGATTACTTTGCTGTTGTATTATTAATCTTTATTTGTTTATGCGTGAAGCGTGTTCTGTGTTGATTTCATTTACAGAGTTCTTTCATCGATCGTTGAAGCAAGTGCAGAATCATTGTTGTTTCATTCCTTACCGCAATTACATTTAACGATCAGTTATCTCGTTATTGCCTTGTGATTTTTCTGTTCTGTAATTACAGTAAGTGTTGTTCCATTCATCTATGGTTTGTGGTTGGATTGCAATTAACTGTCGACAGGTTTGAGTTTAAGATTTAATTGTTCAATTTGCATTAGGATCGTAGGTGTTGTTTCTTTTAAGAATTGCAATTGCTGTTTATTTCATGTTGTTGTTCCTTTTCTGGATTTCATTTCCTTTCAGTTGTTCCACTCTCTTTAAGATCACCGAACTGTAGTGGATAGAGATATACTCTCCAGAGTCCCCAGATTTGGTCATCTTGCATCAATTTCTAGGGGAACGAGTTATTGCTACTGCATCCCTGATCGATGCTTAGCAAGATTGCTGTAGTTTAGCTTTTTACATTCCTGTCATTGTAATTAGGTTTCCTTTCCAAGCATTTATTACTTTTTTCTGTGCTACATCCTCACAAGCATTGCTCTTAGATAAGCGCAGCTCCAGACAGAGTACACTCTTGAGATAAAAGGACGCTCCCGGATTGATGATTAATGTAGGCTAATTAGGTGTTTAAAAGATACCTTTTTATGGTCCAACAAAGGGTTAAGAGGTTAGAGGTTTAGGTGTTTAAGGGGTTGAATGGGTTATGGGTTGGGAATTAGGGTTTAAGGGGTTATAGGTTTAGGAGGTTAGGGGATTTAGCAGTTAAGGATTTTAGAGGTTAGAAGTTAGGGGTTAATGGAGTTAAATGGGTTAGGTTTTTAGGGGTTTAGGGTGTTGAATTGGTTAGGGGTTCAGAATTAGGGTTTTAGGGGATAGGGGTTAAGGGTTTAGAGGTTTAGGGTTTAGGGGGTTAAATGGTTTATAGGTTTAGAGGTTTAGGGGTTTAGGGGATTTAGCAGTGAAGGATTTTAGGGGTTAGGGGTTAGGGTTTTGGGGGTTAATTTGAATCCACACTTAAATGGGTTAGGTTTTTAGGGGTTTAGGGTGTTGAATTGGTTAGGGGTTGGGAATTAGGGTTTAAGGGATTAGGGGTTAAGGGTTGAGGGGTTAGGAATTAGGGTTTAAGGGGTCAAGGGTTATGGGTTGGGAATTAGGGTTTAAGGGGTTAGGGTTTTGGGGTTTATGGGCTTAAATGGGTTAAGGGTTAACGGGTTAGGGGTAAGGGTTAAGGGTTTAGAGGTTTAGGGTTTAGGGGTTAAATGGGTTAGGGGTTTAGAGGTTTAGTAGGGGTAAATGGTTTGGGGGTTAAGGGTTTAGAGGTTTACAGTTTAGGGGGTTAAGGGTTTAGGGGTTAGGAATTAGGGTTTAAGGGGTCAAGGGTTATGGGTTGGGAATTATGGTTTAAGGGGTTAGGGGTTAAGGGTTTAGAAGTTTAGGGTTTAGGGGGTTGAATGGGGTATAGGTTTAGAGGTTTAGGGGGTTACAAGATTTAGCAGCGAAGGATTTTAGGGGTTAGGGGTTAGGGTTTTGGGGGTTAAATGGAATCCACACTTAAATGAGTTCTGTTTAAGGGGTTAAATGGGTTAGCCCGGTTAGGAATTAGGTTTAAGGGGTCAAGGGTTAAGGGGTTAGAGGTTTAGGTGTTTAAGGGGTTGAATGGGTTATGGGTTGGGAATTAGGGTTTAAGGGGTTATAGGTTTTGGGTTTAGGGGGGTTAAATGGGTTAGGGTTGGTTTAGAGGTTTAGGGGGTTAGGGGATTTAGCAGTTAAGGATTTTAGGGGTTAGAAGTTAGTGGTTAATGGGGTTAAATGGGTTAGTTTTTTAGGGGTTTAGGGTGTCTAATTGGTTAGGGGTTGCGAATTAGGGTTTTAGGGGCTAGGGGTTAAGGGTTTAGAGGTTTAGGGTTTAGGGGGTTAAATGGGTTACAAGTTTAGAGGTTTAGGGGGTTAGGGGATTTAGCAGTGAAGGATTTTAGGGGTTAGGGGTTAGGGTTTTGGGGGTTAAATGGAATCCACACTTAAATGGGGTTAGGTTTTTAGGGGTTTACGGTGTTGAATTGGTTAGGGGTTGGGAATTAGGGCTTAAGGGTTTAGGGGTTAGGAATTAGGGTTTAAGGGGTCAAGGGTTATGGGTTGGGAATTAGGTTTTAAGGGGTTTTGGGGTTTAAGGGCTTAAATGGGTTAGGGGTTAATGAGTTAGGGGTAGGGGTTAAGGGCTTAGAGGTTTAGCGTTTAGGGGTTAAATGGGTTAGGGGTTTAGAGGTTTAGTGGGGGTAAATGGGTTAGGGGTTAAGGGTTTAGAGGTTTAGGGTTTAGGGGGTTAAATGGGTTAAGGGTTAGGAATTAGTGTTTAAAGGGTCAAGGGTTAATGGGTTAGAGGTTTAGGTGTTTAAGGGGTTGAATGGGTTATGGGTTGGGAATTAGGGTTTAAGGGGTTAGAGGTTTAGGGTTTAGGGGGTTAAATGGGTTAGGGTTGGTTTAGAGGTTTAGGGGGTTAGGGGATTTAGCAATTAAGGATTTTAGGGGTTAGAAGTTAGGGGTTAATGGGGTTAAATGGGTTATTTTTTTAGGGGTTTAGGGTGTTGAATTGGTTAGGGGTTGGGAATTAGGGTTTAAGGGGTTAGGGGTTAAGGGTTTAGAGGTTTAGGGTTTAGGGGGTTAAATGGATTATAGGTTTAGAGGTTTAGGGGATTTAGCAGTGAAGGATTTTAGGGGTTAGGGGTTAGGGTTTTGGGGGTTAAATGGAATAAACACTTAAATGGGTTAGGTTTTTAGGGGTTTAGGGTGTTGAATTGGTTAGGGGTTGGGAATTAGGGGTTAAGGGGTTAGGGGTTAAGGGTTTATGGGTTAGGAAATAGGGTTTAAGGGGTCAAGGGTTATGGGTTGGGAATTAGGGTTTAAGGGGTTAGGGGTTTTGAGGTTTAGGGGGTTAAATGGGTTAGGATTGGTTTAGAGGTTTAGGGTGTTAGGGGATTTAGCAGTTAAGTATTTTAGAGGTTAGGAGTTAGGGGTTTTGGGGTTTAGGTGCTTAAATGGGTTAGGGGTTAACGTGTTAGGGGTAGGGGTTAAGGGTTTAGGGGTTAAATGGGTTAGGGATTTAGAGGTTTAGTGGGTGTAAATGTGTTAGGGGTTAAGGGTTTAGAGGTTTAAGGTTTAGGGGGTGAAGGGGTTAGGGGTTAGGAATTAGGGTTTAAGGGGTCAAGGGTTAGTTTTCTGCAATAACATAATTCTCCAATCCCATACACTTCTGCTTGGAATGTCACACTTAACATTCATTTCCTTTTCAGATAATATTCTTTATCCCCTTACATCCATACCTAGGAAAATAAACTTCATTTCAATTTAATCTTGTGAAACTAAAGTGGAATATAGGATGACCCATTCCAAGAAGGGCATCTCACTCAATGTTCAAATAATATTGTTCATTCCCTTACATCCATACCTAGGAAAATAGACTTCCTTTCAAGTTAATTGTGTGAAACTAAAGTGGAAGATAAAGTGACCCATTCCAAGAAGCTCATCTCACTTCAAAACTTTCTCGAGATTTCCAAGAATTTATAACGATATTAAGGTGCTATGCATTGTCTCCTTTATCACCTCATTGCATTTAGTCAATTGTTTTTTAAATTTAAATTTATTCATTAATTTAAAAAAAATATTATATAAATTATATATAGTTGTTTTTATTTTGATTTATGTTTTAGAATTTTATTTTATTTATATTAATATATCAATTAGTTTTATATAAAAATATTTTTAGTTTTTTATATAACATTGATATTACAAAATATTGTAACAAATTTTATTTAATTAAATCTTCATGTATTTTTTATCATTAATAATAATAAAATAATTTAAAATAAAATTATAATTTTATTATTTTTTATCATTTTTTAATTTTAATAAAGTACTATTTAAATTATATAACGTACCAATTCTAAAAACTTAATAATTTTTGTGTTTTATTATAGAAATAAAACTCTCATACGAGAGTTCTCAAAACTCTCATACGAGAGTTCTCAAAACTCTCATACGAGAGTTCTCAAAACTCTCATACGAGAGTTTTCAAAGCTCTCATACGAGAGTTTCAAAACTCTCATACGAGAGTTTTAAAACTCTCATCCGAGAGTTTTTTTAACTCTCGTCTGAAAATATTCCCGAGAGTTTCCGTCAATAAAACTCTCGGACGAGAAAATGCATAACTCTCGTCTGAGAGATTTTTAACTCCGGTTAAACCCAAAAAAACTCTCGGACGAGAGTTTGTAAAACTCTCGGTCGAGAAATAGAGTTGACTAATTTCTCGGACGAGAAATTAAAAATTTCTCCCAAATTCTAGCCGTCCGCCAAAAAGTGTTTCCCAACTTCGCGATTTCAACCTTAGATCTATCCTTGCACTTTCAGCTTAGATGGGGTGGAAGATACATCAGATGGACGTAAAGGAAATCTTTCTCAATGGAGTTATTGAGGAAGAAGTGTACATTTATCAACCAGAAGGTTTTGAGACCTTTGACAGGGGGTCACATGTGTGCAGACTGAAGAGAACACTATATGGGCTAAAGCAAGCACCTCGTTCTTTGTACACCAGGATCGACAACTACTTCACCAGGTTGGGCTTCACAAAGAGTGAAGCGGATGCGAACCTATATCATATTGTGGTTGATGGTAAGATTTTGATTATTTTACTTTATGTTGATGATATTATACTGACAGGTGATGAGCATCTCATAACTTCTTGCAAAGAGGATCTTACAAGAGAGTTTTAGATGAAGGACATGGAGCTCTTGTACTATTTCCTTGGCTTGGAAATATGGAAAAGATATGGGGAGATATTTGTATCTCAGGGCAAGTATGCCAAAGATATTCTAAGAAAGTTCCACATGGAGGGCAGCAAACCCATGGAGACTCCTTTTGCAAGAAACTTGAGGAAGGAGGATGCTACTTCAAGTGAGTTAGTGGATGCTATTGTTTACAGGTAGATTGTGGGTTCACTTATGTATTTGGTGAACACATCACCAGACATATGTTATGCAGTTAACCAGTTTAGTCAAGCTATGGTTAAGCTTACTAAGCTCTTTTGGAAGGCGGGGAAGCATGTGTTGAGATATCTCAAGGGAAATACAGAGTATGGATTATGATACACATGGACAAAGGGAGTAAAGCTTCAAGGCTTCACCGATGCATATTGGGTAGGTAGTCCATCAGACAGGAAGAGCACATCAAGGGGCATCTTCAGCATAGGATCAGCAGTAGTTTCTTGGTACAGTAGGAAGTCGAGATCAGTTGCACTCAGTTCAGCCGAGGCAAAGTACGTGGCATCTATTTAGGCTGCATGCGAGGCCATCTGGATGAGAAATATACTTGTTGGTTTGTTTGGTCATCATATGGATTCGATGGTGATACATTGTAATAACCAGAGTTGCATAAAACTCTCGGTTAATCCGGTATTCCATGATAGGTCCAAGCATATTGACATCTGGTACCACCATCTCATAGATTGTGTTCAGAGACGCATTATGTTGTTGTAGTACATTCCCACAGAGGATCAGGATGCAGATATCTTGACGAAGGTGCTTGCAAAGAGAAAATTCGAATACCACAGAGGCAAGATCGGGATAGCAGATAATCCATTTCTTGTTGAGAGGGAGTGTTGAAATTCAAGAAGAAAATTCACCACATACTAGTGTGGGATTCTAGGTCACACATGAGTGAGGAATTCAATGATACATTAGTGCTAATGTGGACATCCAATTTTTTGGAAATACTGAGAGGGGGGGTGAATCAGTATTCCTTCCAATTAGAGCATTAGTTAATCTTCAATTATTATCAGTGTTTGTACAATGATAGCAGCAAACAAGAGGAACACAAATGCACACATTTTTTAAGGTGGAAACCCACTCCGGGACAAAAACCACCTAATGTTTTTCTAATAATTCTTTAATATTCAACTCAAATTGAAAATAAAGCTCCAACTTCCTAGAATCTAGAAAAGAATTCCTCTCCAGCTCCCACTGGATGGACGCTCCAATGCCCAAGATTCTTCAGTAGTCAACTAAACGGATGCCCCAACACCCAATGAGCTACAACTCACCCTAGCACCACCCTACCACCCTATAGAAGAATAAAAGAAGAATGGACTCTCAGGAAAATGGTCCACTTTACAATGATATAGAATGATGCAGAAGAAGAAGATATAATAGACCATAACCCCAAATTTGACACAACCACCTAATGATTATCCTAGACTTCCCAACATTGCATCTTCAACCCTTGGCAGATAGACACTAGTAAAATTTGTACAGTAATGTATTTACAATGACTAAGTACAATGATACCTTTACAATGATTATATGCAGTGCTGCCCACTTGAAGACTTTATATGATGAACTTCTTGTTGCTCTTATGCACCTTGGTTGATGCTCTTGTCATGCTACCCTCTACTGCACCTTGCTTTGCTTTGCTGTTGTAGAAATTTTGGTCCTTTGCAGCCCTTGACAACACATGATCTAGCTTTTTCTTGCCTTCTAGGAGCTCGATATTGAATCTGGAATATCTATATTATTTCATATTCTCAATATCTGATTTTTGGTCCTGTAGTAGTCCTCTAAGTTATCTTTCCAATGCCACAGGTCAGACCCAATTTGGATTCTTCAAGAGATAGTTATACCCAATCTCTCACAATGCCCTAATTATGAACTATTTCAGAAAAGTGCAATTGTACGGCGTGCCACGTGTCATTGTTTCTTCATTTGGCTCTGAAATTGATAGGGAAAAAATTACAGACTATTCACTATCCATCACTTTTTACATAATTCCAATCTGATACTCAGAGAGAGATTTATGACGAATTTACCAAGGTCACTTCTTTGAGATGAATTTCAGGAGCCTGCAAAAACCCTGACTTCCACAGATCATATCTCCAAAAATTTTGCGCACCTTGATCTGAAATTTTTACAACAGCTTCCTCAGGATTTCGGCTTCACCTCTTAAAAATTTCAGCTTCTTAACCTTCATAGAAAAAAAAAATAGAGCAAAAATTCCACGATGACCTATTTCGGATGGCGAAATCCCTTGCCTAAGGAGGAAATGAAGATCACAATTTATATAAATGCTTAAGTTGAGAGGGGCTTCAACAAGTGAACGTGGGAGGGATTTTAGGAGCTTAAAAAATATTAATTATGACTTTTCAATGACCTATGCCCCAACCCCATGGGGTTTTAGCTCACTAACTGGGGGTACAAACTTCAAACATGAATATGTCTTAAACCGTGAAGAATTATAAAGAACAAATGCGATTGATCCGGGAAACATCTCTACACATAGAAACCATCAAAAGAATTATTACCCCAGAATACATTAATTAAGTAGGTCAAAATTCCCATGCAATATTTGGTTAGCCCCTGGTGCTTCTTGGGTTGACATCAATGACAACCACTGATCAACAATCTCCCCCTTTGGCATTGATGGCAACACAAGTACTCCCCCTGTGATCATGAAACCTCTTCCTACAACATTCTCTCCCCCTTTGACATCAATGCAAATGGTAACTCCCCCTAAAACACAACCATCCTGTGGACCTATACACACTTCCACTCCCCCTGACACACAACCGTCCTGCAGACCTCTAATCTACTTCCACTCCCCCTTTATATTCTGAAAAAGAAAAATCTAATGAGAACTTGGGAGAATCCCAAGCTTTTGATGAAGATATTCAAATGCTTCACGAGGTAAAGGTTTAGTGAAGATATCAGCAATTTTTTCTTTCGTACAAACATACTCAAGTTTGATATTCTTTTCAGCGACTTGTTCTCTAACAAAATGATATTTGATTGGAATGGGTTTTGTTTTTGAATGCATGACAGGATTCTTGGAGTTGCTGATGGCACTAGTGTTGTCACAGAATATGGGAATAGGCTCACTGAATTGTACTTGAAGATCTTGCAAAGTTTGTTTCATCCAAAGGACTTGAGTACAACATGATGTTGCTGCAATGTATTCTGCTTCCACTGTAGATAATGAGATTGAAGTTTGATTTTTGCTCAACCATGATACAAGACAACCACCTAGATAGAATGCTACTCCACTAGTACTCTTATGATCATCAGCGCTTCCTGCCCAATCTGCATCTGTAAAGGCTTGAATAATGAGATTTTTACCTTTGGGATACCACAAGCCGTATTCTTCTGTGCCCTTTAGATATCGAAGAATTCTTTTGACGGCAATAATATGTGATTCTTTTGGTGCTACTTGGAATCTTGCTACTTGTCCAACTACTTGCATAACATCTGACCGAGAGGCTGTTACATATAGAAGACTACCAATCATAGATCTGTACAACCTCTGAACCACATCCTTAGATGAGTCGTCTATGCTCAATTTGCAACCTGTTACCATCGGAGTAAGGACGAGTTTGCAATCTTCCATTTTGAATTTATTGAGCATTTCCTTGATGTACTTGGCTTGACATATAAATATTCCTTTCTCTTGCTAAGATATTTGAAGCCCTAAGAAGTATGTCACCTCACCAAGTAAAGACATCTCAAACTTACTTTGCATCTTTGTAGAAAAGTTCTTACTTAGTTGATCATCATTGCTACCAAATATTATATCATCCACATATACCTCAATGATTGTTAAATTATCTTTATCTATTTGTACATAAAGATTTCTATCAACAGTACCTTTCTTGAACCCTTGTTGACGTATATATCCATCAAGACGAGCATACCATGCTCTGGGAGCCTGCTTGAGACCATATAGAGCCTTCTTTAACCTGCAGACATAGTCTTCTTTTTGTGATAGTAGAAAACCTTCAGGTTGTTCGATGTAAACTTCTTCTTCTAATTCTCCATTCGGAAAGCTAATACTTAACATCCATTTGTAGACTTTGATTTTTCTTGAACATGCATAGGCGAGAAACATTCTGGATGGATTCCATTCTCAAATCGGTTAAAATGTTTCGTCAATCAATTCTTCCACTTACTTATAGCTTTGCAAACCAATCTTGCTTTGTTTCCCCCGGTAACC
The DNA here is from genome assembly GCA_034641835.2 of Pinus albicaulis. Classification (NCBI taxonomy): domain Eukaryota; kingdom Viridiplantae; phylum Streptophyta; class Pinopsida; order Pinales; family Pinaceae; genus Pinus; species Pinus albicaulis. Next base: position 1,491,908,415 of record CM076584.1, read on the forward strand.
TTCCATCTTCATTCAATTTGTTCCCGAACACCCATTTAGTCCCAATGACATTTTTATCTTTTTTGGTTAGACTCCCGTGCTTATTCTTCTCAATTTGATCCAATTCTTCATTCATAGCTGCTACCCAATGTTCATTCTAGCTGGCTTCCTCAAAACTACTAGGCTCAAAGGTTGCTAGAAAAGCAACATGAGCTTGTTGTGATGAACGAAGCTATCGACCTTCATTTTTATGTCACCAATGATTTGATTTGGTGGATGGTTCTTTTGAATCCACTCTTTTGTTCTCCTTGGAGGAGATTCTTGTTGTTGTTCTGGTATATCTTGATGATCATTTTTTACTTCTTCCTTGTTGATAGTTGCTTCTTGTTCTACAATTTTATCTGTGTCTTTTTCAGCCTCTGTTTCAAGTTTCAAAGATTCTATATCCTCATCATTACTCGCTAGAACACCATCTTCGTCAAATGTAACATTTATGCTCTCCATTATCTGTTTTCGTCTTAGATTATAGCATTTATAGGCCTTTCTTTTGCGTGAGTAACCAACAAAGATACCTTCATAAACACGTGATTCAAACTTACCCAAATTTTGATCTTCTCTTTTGATATAACATTTGCTTCCGAAGATTCTGAAATATTTTACATTAGCTAGTTTTCCTTTCCATAATTCATATGGAGTCTTGTTGCAATTATTTTTGAGAAGACTTCGGTTGATAATAAAGACTGCCATATCAATTGCTTGAACCCAAAAATTTTCATCCAATTTTGAGTCCTTCAACATTGTTCTACCCATTCCCTGTACGGTTATGTTCTTTCTTTCAGCAACTCCATTTTGCTGAGGTGTTTGTGCTGTTGAAAATTGCCTTTTTATTCCATTTTTGTCACAGTATTGCTGAAATAATTTGGAAGTGAATTCTCCACCATTATCTGATCTTAAACACTTTATTTTCAAATCAGTTTCATTTTCAACCAACTCCTTGTAGATCTTAAAGCACTGAAATGCTTCAGATTTTTTCTTCAAGAAACTAACAGTTGTCATCCTAGTATAGTCATCTATCATTAACATGAAATATAATTCTTTGTCTAAGTCTTTTTTTCTCACAAGACCACATAGATCAGTATGTATCAATTCCAATGGATGTGATGCAAAGTGTTCTTTTGTTTTAAATTGGAATTTTGTCTGCTTGCCATGTTGACATGCCTCACATAGTGTGTTGGAAGGTTTTGAGATTTTCGGCATTTCTTGTACTATTTTCTTTTTTATTATCCTGACAAGATTTTCAAAGTTTATGTGACCCATTCGTTTGTGCCATAACCAGCTTTCATCTTCTTTAGCTAGTATACAAGCTTTAGTTGCTTCATCCAGAACATATATGTCGTTTGGAGCTCAAATTGCTATAGCCACAATTTTACCATACCTGCCTTTCCTGATTTCACATTTTGTGGAGTTGAATAGCATTGTGTGTCCTTGATCACAGATTTTTCCAACACTGAGCAGATTGTGATTCATGTTTTTGACCAATAGAAAATTCTTGGCTATAACATCTTTGCTTCCAAGAGTGACGGTACCTGATCCTATAACATTTGAAGATCCATCATTTCCAAAGGATATGGTTCCATCCTTCTTCTCTTTCAAAGATACAAATTTCCTTCTATCTCCAGTCATATGCATTGAGCAACCGCTGTCAACATACCACACATCTTTATTTTTTTGAGCCTTGAGAGTGAGAGCACAATTATCAGTCTTCTTCTTCTTCCATGTTCATTCATTTTGTGGCTTCGAAAATTCTTCTGGAGGATTTTCAAGTCTACAGTCTATGGCTATGTGTCCAAAGTTTTGACATTTGTAAAATTCCATATTATTTCTTAAATGTTCAAATCTATTGATGTTTCGTTGAGCCCTGGGAGGTTCATATTTGAAGAATCTCTTGGAATTGTATTGGTTCCTAGGGTACGTGCAACATTCTACAGCTTTATGACCAAATTTTCCACATGAATAACAATAGCCATGAAAAATATGTTGGCACCTAGATGAAAATCTTCGTCGAGGAATCGTCTTCCAAGGATGTGCTTGTGAATCTTGTCCAATGAAGTCTACATGTATGTCAGATCTCATAGGTTCGTTGTATTTTGTTGTAGAAGGTCCTGCTTCTTCTTCTTTGTAACCGAAGCCAGTTCTGTTGTTGTAAGATCGTTGATTGTTGATGAGTTCTTCCAATGCCCTTGAGTTGTTGGCATAGTTTTGGACAGTTTTTCCCTTCTTCACTTCCCTACACAGTGAGACTACTTCGGCTTCTAATGCTTCCCTTTCTTGGTTGCTTTCTTCCAACTTCTTTTGAAGTGACTCTTCAATACATTTGTGTTCTTCAACCTCAATTATGAGACCTTGAACTTGTTCTTCAAGAGTATTGGAACAGATCTTCTCAGCATTGAGCTCTTTTATAAGCTTGATTTCCTCCTCATAAAATTCTTCTATGGTCAACCCTTCTTCTTCATTGTTTGATACTTTTTGTTTATTGTGCTTGGCCATAAACAATACTTTCTCATTGGCTTCTTCTTTGTTGTCACTTTCTTCATTGGATGATGAGCTATCTTCTTTAGAGAGAAAGTTCCTTTTGGATCCTTTCTTTTTGCCTTGCTTGTTGAATTTCTTAAAGCCTTTCTTTCCTTTTGAGTTGCCATCACTTTTGTTCAGACATTTTGCTACGAAATGCCCAACCTCACCACAACCGAAACATATCAATGGAAGTTTACCTTCAAATTTTCCCTTACCAGGTTTTAGTTTTCTCGTAAAGTAAGCATATTCTTCATCTGAAAGACCTTCTCCATCATCTCCCTTTTCTTCACACTTACAAGTGCATGTCATTTCAATTGAAGGTTGTTTGTCCTTATTGGTTTTCTTAGATGCAACGAACGCAATTTCTAGATTTGAAGTACCCTTTTCTTCATCAAGTCTCATTTCATATGCTATGAGAACTCCATGTAAATCTTCCTTGCTGAGTTTGTCCATCTTTGCACTGTATTCTAAGACCGATACCTTTGCGTTGAATCTCCCTGGTAACGTTCTAATAATCTTCCGTATAATAGTCTTCTCGTCAACTGTCTCTCCCAATCCTTCCAGAGTATTGGTTATTTCATCAACGTATTGGAACTATGCAGCGATGTTGCAATCTTCTTTCATTCTGAGTTGCTCAATTTTTTCTCTATAGATTTGAAGCTTTGCTTCTTTGACATTTGAGTCACCTGCATATATATTCTCAAGCTTGTCCCATACATTTTTGGAAATTTTACAACCCAACACCTTATGATAAGCAGATTCAATAAGTCCACTGATAATAATATTCTTTACTTTTGCACCATTTACCAAATTCTTCTTACCTTGTTCATCCGTGGTTGATGTAAATCCATTTTGAACAGTGTCCCATACTTCGTAACCTTGCACCAAGAGATAGACCTCCATTCTTCCTTTCCAGATTGCATAATTATTTTCATTGAATAGAGGTACACCATTCTTGGTATGCTCCATGACCTCCTTCCAGCTGTTAAACTGCTATTGAAGGAACCAAGCTTTGATACCAATTTTTGGAAATACTGAGGAGGGGGGGGTGAATTAGTATTCCTTTCAATTATAGCATTAGTTAATATTCAATTATTATCAGTGTTTGTAAAATGATAGAAGCAAACATGAGGAACACAAATGCACATAGTTTTTAAGGTGGAAACCCACTCCGGGACAAAAACCACCTAATGCTTTAATAGTAATTATTTAATATTCAACTCCAATTGAAAATAAAGCTCCAACTTCCTAGAATCTAGAAAAGCATTCCTCTCCAGCTCCCACTGGATGGACGCTCCAATGCCCAAGATTCTTCAGTAGTCAAATGAACGGATGCCCCGACACCTAATGAGCTACACCTCACCCTAGCACCACCCTACCACCCTATAGAAGAATAAAAGAAGAATGGACTCCCGTACCAGGGAAAATGGTCCACTTTACAATGATATAGAATGATGCAGAAGAAGGAAATATACTAGACCATAACCCCAACTTTGACACAACCACCTAATGATGATCCTAGACCTCCCAACACTGCCTCTTCAATCCTTGGCAGATAGACACTAGTACAATTTGTACAATAATGTATTTACAATGACTAAGTACAGTGATACCTTTACAATGATTGTATGCAGTGTTGCCCACTTGAAGACTTCATATGATGAACTTCTTGCTGTTGTTTTACACCTTGGTTGTTGCTCTTGTCTTGCTACCCTCTGCTGCACCTTGCTTTTCTTTGCTGTCGTAGAAATTCTGGTCCTTTGCAACCCTTGACAACACATGATCTAGCTTTTTCTTGTTTTCTAGGAGCTCGATATTGAATCTGGTGTATCTCTATTATTTCAGATCCTCAATATATGATTTTCGGTCCTATAGTAGTCCTCTGAGTTTTATTTCCAATCCCACAGGTCTGACCCAATTTGGATTCTTCAAGAGAGAGTTATACCCAATCTCTCACAATGCCCTAATTATGGACTATTTCAGCACAGCACACTTGTATGGCATGCCACGTGTCATTGTTTCTTCATTTGGCTCTGAAATTGATAAAGAAAAAATTACAGACTGTGCATTATCCTCCATTTTTTATGGAATTCCAATCCAATACTCAGAGAGAGAGCTATGACGAATTTACCAAGGTCACTTCTTTGAGATGAATTTCAGGAGCCTGCAAAAACCCTGACTTCTATAGATCATATCTCCAAAAATATTGCGCACCTTGATCTGAAATTTTTACAGCATCTTCCTCTAGATTTCAGCTTCACCTCATAAAAATTTCAGCTTCTGAAAATTCATAGAAAAAAAAATAGAGTGAAAATTCCACAATGACCTGTTTCAGATGGTGAAATCCCTTGCCTACGGAGGAAATGAAGATCACAATTTATATAAATGCTTAAGTTGAGAGGGGCTTCAAAAAGTGAACGTGGGAGGGATTTTAGGAGCTTAAAAAATATTAATTATGACTTTTCAATGATCCATGCCCCAACCCCATGGGGTTTTAGCCCACTAACTGGGGGTACAAACTTCAAACATGAATATCTCTCAAACCGTGAAGAATGACATGGCGTGCCATATATCAACGGAAACATCTTGACAAGTAGAAACCATCAAAATAATTATTGACCTAGAATATATTAATTTGGTAGGTCAAAATTCCCATGCAATATTTGGTTAGCCCTTAGTGCTGCTTGGGTTGACATCAATGACAACCGCTGATCAACACACTTTTTAAATAAATTGTAAAATTATCTCATAACAACCTGTAATAGTTAACTAAGTGTGATAGACTTAGTTAGCTCAAGAATTTCGAGTTGAGGTTCAAATAGTAGGCATGTAGAGTGATTCTATTATTTACAGGGTCCAGTTGAAGTTGTAGCACTAGTGTGGTGTGAGTGAAATCAGTTAACTCAAATTAATTGAGTTAAAATTAGTTTAGCTAGTTCTAACTGAGTGATGAGCTAGTGGAAGATTAAGTGAATTAAAATAGATTTAATTCACAAGTAGTGATCTACCAAGTAACTGGTGATTCACTATTAATATCCGCATGCATGTCAATTATGATGACGACCCAGTTGAGACAAAGGTTAAAGGCAAGTAAACTATCAGTTGTATATTAGCGAATTTCCCTAGCGCATTTATAAAGCCACGGGAATCCCATGATGGATTGGGCAGTCAAGGAAGGTTGGAATTCCTATTTAATAGGAATTATTTTTCCTATGGATTGCGTGAGAAAGGAAGGCTGGAGGTGGGCAGGAAATTGGCTATGTATTGGTCCAATTTTGCCTAGATCAGTGTGAGACAATTGGTAGAGTGTATGAGGTTGTGGTGAGAACACATGCATTTTATTGTTTCATGATTCCTTGGTTGATTATACAATAAATATGAGGGGTTTTGAGCAGTTGCTTTCCCCAGGAAAATCTTGTGTTGTGCGATTTATTTACTTCTTTCTCTTACTTGCATGTGATTGAGCCATCGTGATTTGTATTTCGGAAATATTGTAGAAGGATTCAGTATATTTTTTTAGTACATTGCATGATCGGATAGAATACATTGGTGTAATTTCTACATGGTATCAGAGTTGTGTTAGAGATTTTCTACAAACATAAGTAGCTTTGTAATCCATTTATCAATATTATTTTCCACCCTTTGTAGAACCACCTCCAAGAGCTCCTAATGGGAAGCCTAGAAGGTAAACAAGACGCTCAAACACATGAAAATTTGGCCTAAATGAATCAAGGACCAGTTGAAGGAGTCAGCTATTGAGGTATAAGATGTTGGTTTTTCTTTTATCATCGAGTCTTAGCACATTGAATCTTGGACCTGTTGATTATTAAATTGTCCCCAACTAGGAACCGCTTAAGAATGCATTCACTAAAGACCTCGTCCTCCAGTTATATGTGCTTCAAGTTCATATCTTATACACTATAAGGGGTATTCTCTAGCTACATATATACAAATTCTCAACTAGCGAATAGAATAGGACCAATTGTTAATAAAGAAGGGATGTTGCAGTAATTAGATGTCATAAACACAAGGAAATAAGTTTAGTTTTTTTTTTTTTTAAGAAATGTATCATTCGTTCAATGAAAACTTTCATACATCGATGACGAACGCTAAAATATAACAGTCAAATAAAAGAACGAAAATTTACACATGAGGCTGACAACATAAGGTATAAGTGCTTCAGATTCAAGCTATATGTCGAATAAACATAATGAAAAGTATTCCACAGCAAGTGCAGTCGTCATTAGTTCTCATATTAATCTATCGATAAGTTATGAATCAATAATATATATCAAAACAGTCATATCATATTCAACCTGTTTCGAATCAATGAGAACTAGTCTAATCAATTTGATGTGAAACTTGTTTCATAAACACATAAATAATAATGAAACGAGAAAAGACAACAAAACACATTAGTTGAAATCTATTCAACAAAGGATTGATATTTGGTTCCAGAGAAAACTCGTGGAAATTCAATTTCAAATCAAAAAACTCAATACTATAATCGACAAACCTCAATAATATATATATCATAAACTAAATTAAATTGATGTTAGAGAATACGAAACAAATCTGAATTCAAAACACCATGAACTGTTGTAAACACATAGAAGGAAGAAATGATTCATGAATGATGCATGCCATAAGTCACTCAATAAACAAAAAATTTATGTATCAGGTACATGCAGATCAAATAATGTCAAAATAGGTCCTTTTTTCATTAACCCCCTCTAAATGAGAAACAGGGCCTTAAATAATAGTTTACAAAAAATAATTGTCAATGCAATTGTCTTCAAAAATTAACGACTTTGAAATTTAAAAGACAATTAAAAGAAAGTAAATAAATAAATCTCCTACGAGTGCTTTCGTGCTTTAATAGTCAATTTGGATGCCTTCATCTTCTTTGATGTGGTGACAGACGATGAACTTTAAGATCCCCACATTTTAGCCTTAGGCATTTGAGGAGTGTTGACTGCCACTTCGGCCCAATCTTCTACTGGGTCAGTAATTGATTTCATAGGTTGGAATAGTTGGATTTCCTGTGTATTGAAAGTGGTTTGTTTCTAAAATTGTATTTAGGATAAAATGTCTCTTGACCTTCATAATTTTACCCCAGTAATATAGTGACAACCAAGGTCCATTATGGTACTTTGTTACTACCACTACTAATTGCGATCTGAGTTGGTAACGAAATGTAGGGAGGATTTGTATCAGCTTATCTATTTCAACCAATATATTAAAATCCTTTCATAAAGAATTGATAACTAAATGTGGAAAAATAGCTTCTTCACTGATGATCGACAAACATCCAAGATATTTTCCAGTGGCCTTTAGTTTATCATGGAATTCCACTTCTGATATCAACCAATTATCCTTTCCCCAAAAAAAGGGAACTGTGAACCTACCCATATAGTTCCATTCGCTTTTGAATTTTTCAATTTCTTTGTTAGCCTTTTCAAACTCCTCTTTCATAAGAAGCATAGAATTGTGCTTTTCTTTTACCATGCATAAGGAGAAAATACAACCTCCCCTTTTTAGGAAGACTCATGTGAGCCAAGGTCTCCTCCTAGAGAGTGTTGATGAGATCAATAAGTTAGTATACATATTTTAATCTCTCCTCGAGTATGGAATAAATATCGTTGACTTCAACATTGGCATTCTTCATTATTCCATTTTCACACTTTGTCAGAATCAACACATAAGATTGAACCGTTAAAATATTCTAATTTATTTCCCTCCATATTTCTTACTTTTCTTTAATGAGAAATTTCCTCCTATTCGAGGTTACTTTAATTACCTCTTTCAGGGACTCGAATTCATTTAGTTTCTCCTTAAGGATATTTTGTATTTGTTCAATCATCTCGTTTCTTCGTTGCACCTGTATTTTTCCCCTTTTATCAACTTGCTCCTTTTGTAGTTTCACCTCTTGTAGCTCTTGTTATAATTATGAGAACTTCAATTTCAAATCAAAAAACTCAATATTATAATCTGCAAACCTTGATAATATATATATCATAAAATAATGCAACTAAATTAAAGTGATGTTAGAGAATACAAAACAAATCCAAATTCAAAACACCATGAACTGTTGTAAACACGTAGAAGGAAGAAATTATTCATCAATGATGCATGAATAAGTCACTCAATAAACAAAAAATTTATGTATCAGGTACATGCAGATCAACTAATGTCAAAATAGGTCCTTTTTTCATTGACCCCCTCTAAACAAGAAATAGGGGCTTAAATAATAGTTTACAAAAAAAAAATGTCAATGTAATTGTCTTCAAATTAACGACTTTGAAATTTAAAAGACTTAATTAAAAGAAAGTAAATAAATAAATCTCCTACAAGTGCCTTCATGCTTTAATGGTCAATTTGGATGCCTTCATCTTCTTTGATGTGGTGACAGGTGCTGAAATTTAAGATCCCCGCATTTTAGCCTTGGGCATTTGATGAGTGTTGAGTGCCACTTCGGCCCAATATTCTAGTGGGTCAGTAACTGATTTCATAGGTTGGACTAGTTGGATTTCCTGTGTATTTAAAGTGGTTTGTTTCTAAAATTTTGTTTAGGCTAAAATGTCTCTTGACCTTCACAATTTTATCCCAGTAATATAGGGACAACCAAGGTACATTATGGTACTTTGTTACTACCACTGTTAACTGCGATCTGAGTTGGTAACGAGTTGTAGGGAGGCTTTGTATCAGTTTATCTATTTCAACCAAAATATTAAAATCCTTGCATAAAGAATTGATAATTGAATTTGGCGAAATAGCTTCTTCATTGATGATCAACAGACAACAAAGATATTTTCCAGTGGCCTTTAGTTTATCATGGAATTCCATTTCTGATATCAACCAATTATCCTTTCCCCTAAAAAAAGGGAACTGTGAACCTACCCATATAGTTCCATTCACTTTTGAATTTTTCAATTTCTTTGTTAGCCTTTTCAAACTCCTCTTTCATAAGCAGCATAGAATTGTGCTTTTCTTTTACCATGCATAAGGAGAAAATACAACCTCCCCTTTTAGGAAGACTCATGTGAGCCAAGGTCTCCTCCTAGAGAGTGTTGATGAGATCAATAAGTTAGTATACATATTTTAATCTCTCCTCGAGTATGGAATAAATATTGTTGACTTCAACATTGGCATTCTTCATTATTCCATTTTCACACTTTGTCAGAATCAACACATAAGATTGAACCGTTAAAATATTCTAATTTATTTCCCCCCATATTTCTTTCTTTGCTTTAATGAGAACTTTCCTCTCAATGGAGATTACTTTAATTACCTCTTTCAGGGACTTGACTTCATTTAGTTTCTCCTTAAGGGTATTTTGTATTTTTTCAATCATCTTGTTTCTTCATTACACCTATATTGTTCCCCTTTTCTCAACTTTCTCCTTTTCTAGTTTCACATCTTGCAACTCTTCTTCTAATTATGACATCTTCAGCCGTAGGAGGCTTAGGTTTTTAGTATTCGATGTTTTGGGAGTTTCTATAGCTTTATCTTTAGGTTGGGTTTTGTGGATGGCTAGTTGTATTTATTTTCTCAATTGTTCCACTGTTTAATCAAAAACTTCGGTGTCTATGTCTTGGCCCTCTTTAGCCTTTACATTGTGTTGGGCCTCTTCTAACTCTAGGGACTCTGACTTCCTCTTCATAACGAGAGGAAGTGTAGATGCAAAGGGCTGAGAAGATTCTTCACTGGCATCATAAGTTTTCATTGGTATCATAGCTTGATCGTCTCCCTCTCTCTTGCTTGTTTGTGCATGGTCATGTTCTGTAGACACCTGCATCGCTACCTAAATGGGTCCACTTTGTGGGGAAAGAGTATTATCCAACTTTTCAACCTTCATCCTGATCTCATGAGCATACACTGAAAGTCATGCCTGCTTTCTTAAACCAAAAATTATCTCGAGAAGGTCATAGTACTAACACTCGTCATGAATTAAACCAAATAAAAACATTTCTTTTCAATCACATTGACAACACCTTTATTTCTAGCAATAAGAGGTTGAATTGAATAAGGATAGCTAAAAGGTGCTCCATTTTTCTTTGAATCAAAATGTAACTCATTAACAATCATTATTTGTCTTAAAGCTTCACAATAAAAAATCAAGGGTGTGATAAATTTAAATAGTCAAAAAGTCTCTTTTTCGAAGCCATACATTCTAATTACGAAATAGTCAGGGTATAGGTGTTGGATGCAAGAATTACACTTAAGCAAACTCCTCAACACTTAATTTGTCAACTTGAGGGATCCGTAAACTTAGAGACAAAGCATAGGCAATGCCACATATGGTATGAATCTTCCTAATATAAATCCCTACTTTATTTAAAGGAAATATTGCAGAATCAAATTAAAAAGAGAAAAAAAGGAAACTTGAACCATCAAAATAATCTAAGACTGGAACATGGAAGAATGCATTTGCAATAGGGAATTAAAGATAAAAGGAAATAACTCTAGCTAATTATTGTTTAACTATTGAGTGTGTGATTTTCTTTAGCAGAGACACTAGCAGTCTCATCAGATGGGCCCTTAAACCTGCTCCTTTAGAGATTTCCTTCTTTCCTTAATCTGTCCTACACTTTCACAGTTTGCTTACACTAGTGCAGGAACAGAGATTTACGCAGAAGGTATAAATTGTGTCTTTACTAAAGGATTTTTACTTCATGCAAGGGCTTGAACTTTTCCAAGTTCAAAGCACTCAGATCCCGTGGAAAGAAACTAGTTATTACACCGGATCAGAGCTTCATGCACTTAGCATTTAATTCTTAAAATGAGTGCTTAATTATTGCAAGTGCTAGTATACTGTTAAATCAAATTGCACACATAAAAAGTGAATGTTTCTGATCTTAACAGAATGCGGGAATAAAGAATAAATCAATATACATTTATCTTGTCATAAGAATTTAATGAAAGAAAGAATATTGTGGGAAGTAGACTAAGAAGGCTTGCTACATCACACCAACATGTACTGGTGTAGGTTCATTTCTCCTGCTTGGACCAGGTGGGGAAAACCAATCAAACATAATTGTAGAAAAGGAGATATCACACCAACATGCATTGGTGCAGGGTTATTTCTCCTGCTTGGACCAAGCGGAGGAAAACCAATCTGAAATCAAGTGTAGGAAAGGAAATTGCAGGAAAAGGAAATTTATCTACTTCACACAATGGATCCGCTTTCACTCAGATAGGAATGCATGTGCTTAAAATTAAATCACACTTGACAATGTAAACACAAATTACAGGAAAACGGGAAATGGGGTAAACGTGCTGGGTTGGCTAAGCCCTAGCCAACCAGCGTGTTTCCCTTTTAAATAAAAACGTTGCTCAGTACCTTAATAAATTCATCAGCTCAAATACAAAAACGAAATTTGTGAAACATGAGGTGGAGCTCCATTTTATTAATTCACTGAGGCAAGTACATACATTAATACATCGTCCAGCCCAGATTCAGGCGATAACAAAATACAACAACCTATTACTGCCTCTCTAACTGTGTCTATGTTCTCTTCTGCTATCAAAACTTTTTTTAGTCCTATTTACATTCTACATTATATAGATATTTGGCCAAATGCCAAAATATATCATTCAACCAATTACATAACCAAACGCAGAATTTAGCTTTTCGGCTTTCAAAATTAGACAGTTAGCAAAACTGGTCGTAGCCAATCTCCAGCTTTCGTCCTTCGCAGATTCGGTCTCAGCTGCCTTTGGGTCGATCTTGCTATCGTGGCTGAAGCTGCTCAAAACGAGGCGGTGATCAAGGAGGTTCAAATCTGCTGCAAGGATTTGTTGCGCTGGCAACAGTGCAAGATCCGATCCTACACTAGGATCAGCGGTCACTGTAAGTACTCTAACTACCAAATAAACATTGGAGATATCAATATGTTACAAAGAGTGATTAAAAGAAAGAAATCATGTAATGAATAATTAATTAATGCTAAGTTGAATTAAAAATATGAAAAATAAATTTTATAGGAAATATGTCACCGTGCTTGGACTGGTGCAAGATGAGGGTGCATAAAAGAGGTAAAACAGCGGTAAATGGTTATGATTTAGGAAGGAAAAAATGGAAAAAAGAGAGCAAATTGTTGGGAGAAATACTGAGAGGGGGGGGTGAATCAGTATTTAGGGCTGAACTATTTTTCTTTTCTTTCTCTTAAAACCTTAAGTTACAGTACTGCATCCAACATGTATGTAAAGATATCTTATAATGTTTTTACTTAAAGCATTGCATCATATAAGAATTAAGCATGAACAGAACAAATCATCAAACATACACAACATATATGAACACCGGGATTTAAGGTGGAAACCCAATTTGGGAGAAAACCACCGCTGTTGTAATCTCAGTCTTCAATATTTATTATAGAGAAAACTTCTTACAATATATGCTGGTGCAGACTTATACCAGCACGCAGGCACCCACCTGCAGAAGGCTACAACCTTCTCTCGTTTACCAGATACCACTGGAAGGGAGCTACAACCCCTTCTCTGAAGGCTTCGACCCTCAGCCATACTGCGAACCTTGTTTCATCAATTTTTATACTGGATCCACCAATTTCCATACTACATACCTTACCGGTTACCAGATTTATTTATCTTCTGTATACTCACACCAGTTCTTCATGATATCGTCCGTCATTCAAACCAGAGATTTATCATCGTAAAATTATATTCATGGGTGCATCGTGGTCTCAGATTTATCAGTTAAGAACAGAGCTCGCCCATACAGATATTCCTTTTAGAAAATTTGTTCACAACGCTTACAATGCACACCTCGTTCTTTATTTTTCTTCTCCTTATATAGTTTTCCCTTTATTAAAACCATGAGTCAAAACCATGAACCGCTAGTGGTATTCCTTTTAGTTTGTCTCACGGGGCCTTTGATTTTTAATTTATTTATCAATTTTAAAGAAATTGATAAATAATTATATTTACAACTTTTTGAATTCCCAAGCCTTATATCTAAAGTTTAACCCTTCGGACTTTATAGAAACATCCAACACTTCCAAATAAATTAATCTTGCGATAAACCTTTGATCCCGAGCCCACATACATAGTTAATAGCCAATTCAATACGCCCATCGTACCACAGTAAACCTCGTGCTAGTCCAGCGTCCGATCACCATTAGATTAACAAGCTTCTAGATCAACGGCGTATATGCATATCGCTTCGACCTCCGATGTTGAACGTTAACGGGCAATGGCCCACCGTATTTATGTTAATCTTCATGCACCTTTAACAAATAATGACCGTCCGATGACGTCTTCCTAGATCAACGGCACTCAACAATATCGCTGGGCGTCATGGGTCAAACTATAACGCGTGATGGCGCACAGTAAAAAGTGGTTTTGTAAAATCGTACAGGGACGCGTGTCGAGTATTCTATGGAATCACTCCTCGTCCGGAAATACTGCTTGCTCCACATAGGTGGTGCGATGAAAACCGTAAACCACCTTTACTGTTCATATGGTCATGGTTCCGCTCATCCATGCAAGGTTCCGACGCCTTTTAAAAATATTATTATAATTAAATTGCTCTTTAATGATTTGCGTTTTGTCGTCACCAAGTGTTCCGCTACTCCATTAAACTGCGCCATCTCCCATCAACTCCCTCATCAGATACAGAGTATTATTCAACCCTTCCAATTACACAGAACATCATTCGACTCCATTACAGAGATTATTCACACAGAGGTTCAGGGGATTCCATACAAGGATTACATCAGTCAATACACATACATATCCTCACTCTGCAACGATGATTTCATTCTTCTCTGGGCACCGTAGGTATCTTCTGCCCATTATGAAATTGATCACATAGGTCATATATATTCTGAATTTACTCAAACACAATTCCACAGTTCTTCAACAATCATACACAAATCTTGGCCAGATATTCAATTTGTCTTTTGCAAACTGTATTAAACCCCTTATTCAACTCTACTGCTCTGTCTCATCTGCTGCCTCTGCTACCTTTCTGTCTCTTTTGCCTTATGGATAGTTTAGGTGTTGCGCCTGTCTTTGCCAATTCCTTTGCCATCAATGACAATATGTCCAACAATCTCCCCCTTTGGCATTGATGGCAATACTCTTCCTCTGATGGCCTTACAGAAACCCTTGGTTGCTTTTCCTCCCCCTTTGACATCAATGGCAATGATTTTGAGCAAGATCCTTTGAACCGATAATGCCATGCTCCCCCTGAGATCATACTGCATCTTCAAACATAATATGACCAACAATTCATCCTTTTCATATGACCAATTCTCCCCCTGAGCCTATGCATTCAGAGATGCCTAACAGCACCTCATAACCAATTTAATCTTCTGTATTTAAGTAGACCTGATCCTCTGCATGGCAGAGACTACTCCCAGTTTCTGTCTGAGATATTCGAACGCTTCCCTGGGTAGAGGTTTGGTAGATATATCAGCAACTTGTTCTTTGGAGGAAACATACTCCAATTTCACCTTTTGTTCAAGCACTTGTTCACGTAAGAAGTGATATTTGATGGGAATGTGCTTGGTCTTGGAATGCATAACAGGATTCTTTGAGATACTGATGGCACTTGTATTATCACACATAATGGAGATAGGAGGTGAACATTTGATTTGAAAGTCTTGTAGGGTTTGCATCATCCAGAGAAGCTGAGTGCAACATGATGCTGCAGCCACATATTATGCTTCTGCTGTAGATAAGGCAATAGAGATTTGCTTCTTGCTGAACTAAGATACTAACCGGGGCCCCATATAGAATTCACCACCACTAGTGCTTTTCCGATCATCAACACTTCCAGCCCAATCTGCATCAGTGTATGCATGAAGATTAAGATCAGCATTCTTTGGATACCATAGTCCAAAGTCTTGAGTTCCTTGTAGATATTTGAATATTCTTTTCACAACCTGAAGATGAGACTCTTTTGGATTAGCTTGGAATCGTCCAACAATACCAACTGCATGCATGATGTCTGGTCTTGTCCCAGTGAGATAAAGTAGACTTCCTATCATAGATTTGTATTCAGGTTGATTCACCGTGGGGGAATCATCATTAGAACTGAGATTACATCTGGTTATCATTGGTGTACTTACAGGTTTGCAGTCTTCCATGCCATACTTCTTCAAGATTTTCTTGAGGTATTTTGCTTGTGATAAGAATATGCCATCTGTTGCTTGTTGCACTTGCAAGCTAAGAAAGAATGTTAGTTCCCCAAGCAAAGACATTTCAAATTCTTGCTGCATATCATAAGCAAATTTCTGACTCATAGACTCTTTATTACTTCCAAAAATGATATCATCAACATATACAACCACAATCAATAGTTTGTCATTTTCAGTTTTTGTGTATAAGTTGCTATCAGCAGACCCTTTTGAAAATCCTTGTTGATGAAGATAATTGTCAAGACGATAGTACCATGCCCTTGGAGCTTGTTTGAGACCATATAGAGCCTTTTTAAGTCTATAAACAAGTTTTTCATCATTTCCCAAAATGAATCCTTCCGGTTGTTCTATATAAACTTCTTCTTCTAGATCACCATTGAGAAAAGCAGATTTTAACATCCATTTGATAAACTTTGAATTTTTGGAAGGTTGAAAAAGCAAGAAACATTCTTATGGCTTCAAGTCTGGCTACAAGAGCAAAGGTTTCTTCAAAGTCTATACCTTCTTGTTGAGCATACCCTTTGCACACAAGTCTAGCTTTATTTCTTATAACATCCCCATTCTCATTTAACTTGTCTTTGAATATCCATTTAGTTCCAATGACATTTTTGTCATGAGGCCTTGGTACTAATTCCCAAGTGTGATTCTTTTCAATTTGATCAAGCTCTTCATTCATGGCTTGAATCCAACATTCATCTTTTCTAGCTTGACTGACACTATGAGGTTCAATAGTGGACAGAAATGCCAGATTGCTAGAAGATCCCACAAGAGTCCTTCTTGTTTGTACACCTGATCCCTTTTCTCCCAAAATTTGAGATTCTGGATGATTCTTTTGAACATATCTAGATGGAGCCTTTTCAGGAAAATCCTCTTCGGGTTCTTCACTGGGTTCATTGTTTGTATGATTACTATTTGATGTAGAAGGATATGTGTCATCATCATCTTCATCGGTTGTTTGCTTTTCTTCTTTTGGAGCTGCAGGAGACTCATCAATAATGACATCAATACATTCAACAATCTTCCGAAGTCTTTTATTGTAACATTTATATGCCCTACTCCTAGAGGAGTAACCAAGAAATATTCCTTCATCTGCTATGGGTTCAAACTTGCCAAGTTTTTCATCATTATTCTTGATAAAGCATTTTCTCCAAAAAATTCTAAAATGCTTTATAGTGGGAGGATTACCATACCAGAGTTCATATGGAGTTTTATCACTATTTACATGAACATGTGCTTTGTTGAGAATGTTTACTGCTGTATGTGCTGCTTCTCCCCAAAATGTGTCAGGTGTTCCGGAATCATCAAGCATAGCTCTAGCCATTTTTTGAACTGTTCTGTTCATTCTTTCTGCAACGCCATTCTGTTGTGGAGTGCCAGCTACAGAGAACTGTCTTTTTATGCCATGTTGTTCACAAAATTCAAGGAATTCATTGGATGTATATTCTCCTCCTCGATCAGATCTGAGACACTTGATTTTTAGATCTAATTCATTCTCAACTAGTGCTTTGAATATCTGAAACTTCTCAAATGCTTCATCTTTGTGTTTAAGCAACCCAATCCAACACATTCTAGAAAAATCATCAATGAATAAGATATAGTATTCTTCACCACGTGGTGACTTTTTCCTCATAGGTACACATATGTCAATATGAATGAGTTCAAGAGGCTTACTTGATGATCCTTCCTTGGCATTAAATTGTACCCTGGTTTGCTTGCCGAATTGGCAGGATTTTCATATGATATTTTCAGGTAAGGTAATATTGGGAAGATCACGAACAGCTTTAAGTCTACTTGATTTGTTAATTTGAGAGAAGCTCAGATGCCCCAACCTTCTATGCCATAGCCAATTTTCTAAAGATTTACTCAAATAACATTGTTCTTTGGGGTTCTTCAATATATACAGGTTGTTTGGAGTTCTTTTTCCTTTTATAATTGCTTTACATGTATCAAGATCACGTACCACACATTCTTTTGAACTAAAGACAACTTCAGTTCCTTGATCACACATTTGACTTACACTTAACAAGTTATGCTTTAATCCATCCACATACATGACTTCATTAGATTTCACCTTTTCTTTTAGAAAAACAGACCCTTTTCCCTTAATGACCGCAGGAGTGTCATTTCCAAATGTAACATTTTTTTCTTTTTCTAGAGCACTATATGCAAGAAGTTTGTCTTTATCACCTGTCATGTGTCTTGAGAATCCACTATCAATGTACCATTGGTTTTCTTCATCTTCTGCAAATAACTCTATGCCACAATTTTCAACTTGTAATTCCTTCTTTTTCCATACTTTGGAGTTTGGAGGAACATGTTCTTTTGGCTGAACTTTGCTCCTGCATTCATATTCTTCATGGCCAAAGTTATTGCAATAAGCACATTCAACTTCATTTTGAAGAGGAGAAAAATTGTTACAAGGATTCTTCTTTGTTTCAATATCAATCGTGTTCTTTCTTGCTTCTCTGGTCATGATGGTTTTATATGCAACACATTGAATAGCTTTATGACCAAAATTGTGACATGAGAAACATTTTCCATTGAAGAAGAATTTATGCGATCATAAAATATTCTATATGAATTTACTTGTTGATTGGTGTTTCTTTGAAATACATTCCTGTTAGTGTTCTTTGAATTGAGATGTTCATGCGTTACCTTTGAAGATTCTTTATTCCCTTACTGAGTGGTAGCATGTTGTAAACCAGTTGTAACTGCTTTTAGATAATTTGATGTTGAAGCCTAAGAGGATTCTCCGATATATCCAAGACCTGTCTTTATAAGAGGAGAACGTTGTACCTTGATAATCTCATCTAAGGTTTCAGATCCTTTAGCAAATCTAAGATTTAGAGTCTTTACTTTCTCAAGTTCTTTTCTTAGACTTACTACTTCACACTCTAATTTCTCATTGTGTTTCTCTTTTTCTTCAAGCTGATTTTTCAGAGTTTCTATGGTTATTTTACTCTCTTCTAAGAAAATTTTGAGTTTATTGTTTTCATCAAGAAAATCATTGTCTTCTAGAGCATCCACAAAAATATCATTTTCTTCTCTATATTCTTTTTCAAATGCCATAAGAAGTCTAAGATCTTGTTCATATTCTTCCTCACTATCAAATAACCCATCACTATCTTCATGAGTATAGTAACTCTGCCTAGTGCTAAAACGATTCTTATTTCTTCTTGCTACTTCCTTCCCCTTTTTATGTGTTTCTTTATAAGGACACTTAGCAGCATAATGACCAATTCTTCCACAATCAAAACATTTGAAAGGAAGCTTACCTCTGAACCGTCCTGTGCCAAGTTGAAGTTTCTTTACAAAGTTTATCTCATCTTCTTCTGAGATATATCCTAATCCTTCTGGTTTTTGTACTTCCTTCCCTTTTGTAGAGGTTCCAAAGACTGCTTCTTTGACTTCATATGGTCCTCCTCTTCTCATTTCATATGCAGTTAGTATGCCATGAAGTTGCACCACTGTGAGATTTTGAAGATCCTGCTTTTCTTCAAGAGCTGAAACTTTTGACTCAAAATTTGGTTGTTAGTGATCTTAAGACTTTCTCAACCAAAGTAGATTCGGTTATTGTTTCTCCCAGATTTCTCATACGATTTACAATATCATCAAGACGTAAAAAGAAATTGGCAATGCTCTCTTCATTATCCATTTTTAGATTCTCATATTGAATTCTGAGAGTTTGGAGTTTAGCACTATTTACCTTTGCATCACCTTCATAACTTAGAATGATTTTTTCCCATATTGTCTTTGCTATATTCAGTTGCATGACTTTGACAAATTCTGATTCAGTTAGACTTCCCAATAGAGCATTGACCGCCTTTGCATTTGTTTCATAATTCTTTCTTTCCGTCGGATCTATTGGTACTGCAGCCGGATATTGATATCCTTGTTCAACAATTGCCCATACCTCTACTCCCAGAGACTGAAGATAGGACCTCATCCTTGTTTTCCAGAAGATTAAATTGTTTTCGTTAAAGAGTGGAGGCCTGATAGATGTTGTTCCATCTTGATTACTCATCTTGCTTGATCTTCCTTCTAGCGGCTAAGCTTTTTCAGAAGGACCTGCTTTGATACCAATTGTTGGGAGAAATACTGAGAGGGGGGGGTGAATCAGTATTTAGGGCTGAACTATTTTTCTTTTCTTTCTCTTAAAACCTTAAGTTACAGTACTGCATCCAACATGTATGTACAGATATCTTATTATGTTTTTACTTAGAGCATTGCATCAGATGAGCATTAAGCATGAACAGAACAAATCATCAAACATACACAACACATATGAACACCAGGATTTAAGGTGGAAACCCAATTTGGGAGAAAACCATCGCTGTCGTAATCTCAGTCTTCAATATTTATTATAGAGAAAACTTCTTACAATATATGCTGGTGGAGACTTATACCAACACGCAGGCACCCACCTGCAGAAGGCTACAACCTTCTCTCGTTTACCAGCTACCACTGGAAGGTAGCTACAACCCCCTCTCTGAAGGCTTCGACCCTCAGCCCTACTACGGACCTTGTTTCATCAATTTTTATACTAGATCCACCAATTTCCATACTACATACCTTACCGGTTACCAGATTTATTTATCTTCTGTATACTCACACCAGTTCTTCATGATATCGTCCTTCATTCAAACTAGAGATTTATCATCGTCAGATTATATTCATGGGTGCATCGTGGTCTCAAATTTATCAGTTAAGAACAGAGCTCGCCCATACAGATATTCCTTTTAGAAAATTTGTTCACAACGCTTACAATGCACACCTCGTTCTTTAATTTTCTTCTCCTTATATAGTTTTCCCTTTATTAAAACCATGAGTCAAAACCACGAACTGCTAGTGGTATTCCTTTTAGTTTGTCCCACGGGACCTTTGATTTTTAATTTATCTATCAATTTTAAAGAAATTGATAAATAATTATATTTACAACTTTTTGAATTCCCAAGCCTTATATCTAAAGTTTAACCCTTCGAACTTTATAGAAACATCCAACGCTTCCAAATAAATTAATCTTGCGATAAACCTTTGATCCCGGGCCCACATACATAGTTAATATCCAATTCAATACGCCCATCGTACCACAGTAAACCTCATGCTAGTCCAGCGTGCGATCACCGTTAGATTAACAAGCTTCTAGATCAATAGCGTATATGCATATCGCTTCGACCTCCGATGTCGAACGTTAACAGGCGACGGCCCGCCTTACCTATGTTAATCTTCACGCACCTTTAACAAATAATGACCGTCCGATGATCTCTTCCCAGATCAACGGTGCTCAACAATATCGCTGGGCGTCCTGGGTCAAACTATAACGCACGATGGCACACAGTAAAAAGTGGTTTTGTAAAATCATACATGGATGCATGTCGAGTATTCTATGGAATCGCTCCTCATCCGGAAATACCGCTTACTCCGCATAGGTGGTGCGATGAAAACCGTAAACCACCTTTACTGTTCATATGGTCATGGTTCCGCTCATCCATGCAGGGTTCCGACGCCTTTTAAAAATATTATTATAATTAAATTGCTCTTTAATGATTTGTGTTCTGTCGTCACCAAGTGTTCCGCTACTCCATTAAACTGCGCCATCTCCCATCAACTCCCTCATCAGATACAGAGTATTATTCAACCCTTCCAATTACACAGAACATCATTCGAATCCATTACAGAGATTATTCACACAGAGGTTCAGGGGATTCCATACAAGGATTACATCAATCAATACACATACATATCCTCACTCTGCAACGATGACTTCATTCTTCTCTAGGCACCGTAGGTATCTTCTGCCCATTATGAAATTGATCACATAGGTCATATATATTCTGGATTTACTCAAACACAATTCCACAGTTCTTCAACAATCATACACAAATCTTGGCCAGATATTCAATTTGTCTTTTGCAAACTGTATTAAACCCCTTATTCAACTCTACTGCTCTGTCTCATCTGCTGCCTCTGCTACCTTTCTGTCTCTTTTGCCTTACGGATAGTTTAGGTGTTGTGCCTGTCTTTGCCAATTCCTTTGCCATCAATGACAATATGTCCAACACAAATTAGGGGGCTAACATCCTCCCATCTCTAAGCTGTTGTGTGTCCTCACATAACTCTTTACCTTTGCAAAAAACCTTCAAAACTTTGAGCATTCCAGCTCAATCCCGCTCTGACATACTGACATCATCCTGCAATGTTTCAGACTTCTTCTTTCTGATGTTCTTTAGTTTCTTTGTCACCTTTTTAAGTCGCTTGAAACATCGCACAGCTCGATACTTCCAAAATCTAACTTCTCCTTTCTTTTTCTGGATCTCCACAGTTAATTCTTCTTTACTCTGCTCTTTATCCTGTTGCACTTTATCTATGAGTTGTTCTAAGTTTTGCACTTGAAGCTCTAGTTCAACAATCCGAGAATCAGGAATTACCAAATCTTATTCTTCTTCTTTCTTGACAGGGGTTGTGTCTTCCTCAGGGACCTCAGTATCCCTCATGGTTTCAGCAAACACTTCTTCCTCTTCTTCTTCTTCTTCTTCTTTTGTTTCTTCTTCTTGCACTGGTGCAGAAGGGGATTCAATGTCCTGTGGGGACTGTGGTTTTTTGCCTGCACCAAATTCTTCATTACTTTTATAGGGCCTTTTAATGAAATCAGCCAATAGAGTGTCATCTTCGACCTCTACAAATTTTTCTACGTCCGCAAGGACTGACAGGTTTTCTTCTTCGGGGGTCTGTGCCTGTACTGGTGGCATAGAAGGAGTCTCTTCAACAAGTGCACTAGTTGTCTTCTTATTTGGAGATGGGGCCCTTTCTTCTATTGATTTTTAAGGTCATTTCCTTTTTGCACGGGTGCAAGAAGGACTCCCCTTTACATTCTTACTCGGACCCTTGCTTGTGTTGGCGGGGTCCTCTGTCTCCTTTCCAGCAGCTGTCTTTTTATGTAGTTGTTTTAACAGCGCCTCCCAGGTCATGCCTTTAACTTCTAATTGTTTATGGACCAAAATCATTATCAGGTCGTGGTGATATAACTTCTTGTCAGCCTGATCTGCCCGTCCTTCCCGAACACCCTTGGCCATTTTTTCCAAGCTCTTAAGCAAAAAATGAGGGAAATTCATCCTCCACCGAGCGTGTCGGTCAGCTTCGAAACGCTACAACATCCTAAAATGGTACACAAAAGTGAGGGAGTACCTTCCCTCACAGGTTACGAATTTCTGTAGGATGAAAAGGAGGTCTCGCCACTGTCCCAACAGGGCACTGCACGGAATTCCTTTCTTCCAATCTACCTTCATCTTCTTTTCGACAACGAAACACTACCATCGCTTCCTTTCTATTTTCTGATTTTTAAACCACTGCTCACCAGTATTTTCCAAGCTTGTCGCTGCTGTTATAAACTCTTCCGTAACCTCAAATTTTAGAGGCCCAATTTTTACTCCGCCATTTTTGAAACTTCTGGAAAACTTTACGGCCACTTCACTGTTGTGCCCATCAAAATTTTTCAAGAATTGAAGAAAGCTCGAGTCTCGCAACAGTGCAAGACTATTGCGATACTCAGCAGTCTGTTCTACCCTACTGAGAGACGAAGGTTCGCTTCGAATAGGCGGCATCGTTGCTTAACGGTTATGAACAATCAATAATTTACATGCAACACCAAGAAAATTGGTTCTTATAGATAGGGATCCAACCGTCCACCATCCCTTCCATCTTATCACCCATTCATTCCACTGAAATAGCCGTGGATGCGAAGCATCTTTGAGATCGTTCCGGACTGGTACTTGCGGTGGTGTTTTAATGGCTAGGTGAGGTAATCATTACGAGTGAAGGACATCTAGGATTATGGCAGAAAGGGGCAATTATATCCAAGCAACGGTTAAACACTTCCACACTCCTTCAAAATTCAAAAAAAAAAAAAAAAAATTAACATTCATTAAAAAATGATCATGATTCTTAACTTAAAAACACCTTGTACTTTAAATAATTTTCTCCTAGTTAATATGATAGCAAAAGTGCTCATCGACTAAGTGAAAGGACTTCTTATATACTTTCATGATGACCACTTTCCTATGACGTATGCTAAAGAAAAAATTGTACTATGTTTCTAACAGGGTTCATGCTTGCACCGGTCTTTTTGCACCGCTTAAACTATGCTATTCTGTTGGTACCATTCTGCTTGCACTTATTATATAGGACGACATGCTTGCACTAGTGCAAGCATAATATCTGGAAAAAAAAAAAAAGAATAGGTAATTTAAGTAATATATAGGCTGGACTTCCAACATGGCTTCCTCAACTTATACTGGAAATTTACTTCGCCCTTTCTTAATGCTTCAGAGCATATCCTTTTGCTCTTTGTGCACAAGATCCTACAATGAATTCATGAGGGAACAAAGAAGTGGCAAAAGGGAAATTTCAGAATGGGAAGGAATTCTGTTATAGGGATTCCAGGAATAGTACCACAAGAGGGGATAAACAGAAGTGGGATAGGGAAAAAAATTCAAGGGTAAAGTGGGGTTTTTACGAAATGGACAAGGTAAATTCAGAAGAATATGGGAAGGTTAATAATTCTGGGATTGAAGAAGAAAACTGAGGGAATATTACGAAAGTGGAATATGAAGAAAGGCAGAAAATTTTTTGGAAGGTCTGCCTGCACTGGTGCAAGAAAAATAAATGCAGCGAGAATTAAGCGTTACTTGAATAAAAATATCCATGCTAATTACCCCAATTGTATAAAGGTTGGTTCTGATGAACCTTCTTTTACTTGGTGTTCGCTAGCATATCTAAAGATCAAGCAACATTCTCTTTTTATTAGAAATTTTTGATCTTCCTGCCAGCAAGTTGGTTTTCAGGTTGATCCTTCAGCAATCATGTCAGCGAACTGATTTTCATAATTATAGGAAAAAAAAATTGTATCTTTTTTTTTTCAAAGAAGAAGAATTCATGTTTTCAAAAGGTTGGTATTACCATTCACCACTACCATCCCGAATTGTTGTTGGACTTGCTGTGTGAAATATTTCCTGGCAAGTAGCTGAAAATACTTCTTTAATTTGTGTCCATTTACCAAGAATACTGAATTTTGTCCATCAATAGTTTTAACTTCTACTGCTTCATTCTCGAATACTCGGATCACTTCATAAGGTCCCATCCAACGTGTATGGAATTTCCCTTTAAAAATTTTAAATCTAGAATCATAAAGGAGCACCCAATCACCTGGTTGGAATTGCTTTTTCTGAATAGACTTGTCATTTACGTTGCTACTGAATTAGTATGTTCTGTTGAACAGCATCCCTACGAAATTCATCTAACTCATTTAATTGAAGAAGACGTTGTTGCTGTGCCTCAAAGAGATCTATTCCTAACTGAACTGCAGTTCTGAAAGTTTTGATCTGGAATTCAATTGGTGACAGAAACTGTTAGTGTCGGTATCTTCATCCCTCTGTCAGTGACCAAATTTCTCTTGTTGCATTGCATATTAGGTGTCTCACTCAGTCAGTTGCATTCCATTAGGAGCATGGATCATCTGATGGTAGTGGCTTGTTGCTCATGTCCCTCATGTCCTTTACCTGCTGGCCTATTTCTGTTCATTAAAATCATTTGCAGTCACTTTTGGTCTCATAGTTTGCAAAGAGTCATTTTTAGCATTTTAGTGTCATTAGGTCTAGGGTTTCATTAATCAGGTCTTCAGAATGCCAAATAATGGTCAGCAGGCACATGAGGAAGTTTGAAATAAGGTTTCAGTGCAAAAAATTTCATCATTATCTGCTTAATAATGTATTTTTCTTCAAAACTCTGTTTTGAAGAAAAATAGAGTATTTCATCTTTATGTATAAATGTAATGTGATTTTAAGTTTTCTCAGTTGTAATAATACTATCACTGGCAACCCTAGTTGCCTTTGTCAAGCTCAAGCCATCCATTCCCTACAAGAACAAACAGAAGGACATCATTCAGTCAAAAATCCAAATGAAGCAAAACAGAGTTTTTGAAAAGTGTCAAAAATTTGAAACATTGCAAAGTGGGTTTTTTAAAGAAGAATTAAAATCCTTGGTATATATATCATTTTTATGTTTCAAGACTTCATTTGAATGCCAAGAGAACAGTAGTGAACCAAGGATAACCCGTGAAGAGAAAAAGCAAGCATTTGAAGGCAGACTGTGTAAAATTTCCTTGTGCGACGCATTGGGTGGGTGTCGCGATGCATTGGGCAGGCGCGACGCATTGGGTCGGCCCCCACTATTGTGAAATTGTTCATGCGCGACGCATTGAAGCTGCGCGACGCACTGGATTTGTTGCACGACGCATATGGCAACAAGCAAATTCATTGCCATTTCTTCCAAATCTTCAAATCGACTCAGTCCCTCTTTGTTCAAGTAAGTCATGCAAACTCTCCATTGTCCATGAACCGGTGTTTTGTGTTGTTTATGAGAATTTAAATACAAAAAAAAAAAAAAAAAAAAAAATCAAACCCTATTATCTTGTTTGAAAAATACTCCTTTAGGGTTTATGAAATTAGTTTTGTGCCTATCACTTCCATTCTCCACCTTCTTTTTTCCCTCATCACTATCTATCTTGTTACAACAGCCCATTTTCCTATTCCCTCGTATCCCTAAAGCACTCATTTCCTATCCCATTCCCACTATTCCGCATCCCAATTATGAATTTTCCCAAACCCCAAGGCTATCCCTAGAAATCAAGTGACTGCCCCAAAACTCTTCAATTGACAGATTTCACTTGGTAATATTCCATCATCTCCCTTACCCTATCCCTCCATAGTCCCTCACTTGTTATCACATATTTGGCAATAAAACCAAAGACATCAAACTTCTCATATACATCCAAGACAACATAGACTTTGGAAATAATCGAGACCTATACATCTTATGACCAAGACAGTGACTCCAAAACTGAATTGCATGCACCTAGAAGACCTCATAAGAGTGGCAGACATGTGAGGAAGGAGCCTACTTCATTGGCTGAATTGTAGGCTTGTCCACTTGCTATGGCATGTTTTCAACAGCAGTCTTGTTATCAATTTTGTGAAATGGTTGCTAGGGTCCATCACCATCAAGAGTTGGCCCATTTGTTTGTGTTGCATTTACATGATGTTCAAGTCACCCTTGCCAGTGTGACATTCACTTTAACACCTGAAACTATCTCTCAAGCAACCGGAATACCAAATGTTGGAGAACAATGGAACAAAAGGCAGTAAGTTGACAGGGTACACTATGAGCCATATATCAGGCCTAGTTTGTGAGACAACTCAGCAGAGTGTTTCCCTTCCGGTTCCTAAAGGATTCATATGCTCTTCTGATGAAACTTATTATCAAATATTTCAGTTGTGAAGGCCGGTTCTCACGTCTCTATGCTTATTATATCAGGTTACTGATGCATTTTACCAGGGTGAGGATGATGAACCTCCCTTATTTCATGTGCCGCAATATTGAGAAGATGACCACTCTTGTGCAAAGGAAAACTCCTGAGCAGCAGCACAGAAGTATCTACCACTTTACACTTATCAAAATTGTGGTTATGCATCAGCTCAGCTTGCAGGGTATTTCATGGGAGGATTTCATTTGTAATGATTTCTTCACAGTTCCTTAGGTTCCTTCGGAGGTTGTTCATGAGGTAGGTGAACCTTCATATCAGCATGAAGGTCATGAGACATAGACCACTAGTGCGCCGGTGTTTGTCACTTATCAGAGAGGCACTAGAGGGTTATTTGCAGCAGCCAGGGGAGTATTATCTCCACCCGGGGTGGAAGGGGTCTCGTTTCCGTCATCAGCAGCACAGGTACAGGTATAGGACAACGGTAAGAGGCCCATGCAGGATGAGGGGCCTTCAGGAGGCCAGGATACCGATTTCATACTCATTGATGAGGATTTGGGCTCACCAAGCTTAAAGTTGAGAGAGATTGTTCAGGAGCAGAAGGCGGAAATAAACACTTTGACCGTCAAGTTGAAAAGAGCCCAATGGATAATCAACTACCTTGAGCAGCGAAACAAACAATTGGAAGATCAGCAAACTATCATGGAGTTGCAAAATATACGTGAGAACCGGCAAGCTGCCCAAAGGAGCCAAACCGAGATGACATCCATCGAGCAAGAGATTGAGGTTGATCGTGAAACTTGGCTTGAAAGGGTCAATATTCATTTGGAGAAGTTGTTGGAGAAGGCCAACAAGGAAAAGAACATGTTGAGGCACATGAAGAATCATTATTGGGCAAGAAATCATGTTTGCAAGGCACGAATCAAGATCCTGAAGGCTAAGTTGAAGAGGGCATTAAGGCATCGTAAAAGGAAAGATAGACTTCAGATTTTGGCCGAAGCTTCCTTGGCCCAGCATAGTGCATGATGGAGGACACTCAGCCCAAATTTCAAGAAATTTGGGACACATTTTGAAAATTTTGATTTTTTGGCCTAAACACAGATTTTTCAGCTCAACACGTCGCGCCACTTGGCGCGCGCTTATGATTGGGAGCTCATCTTGGGTAAAAATTTGTATTTTTGGATTTTTCATGAAAATTTATGCATCCCTACATATGGACAAGAGATTTTGACAGGTTTTGGGCTTCCAGAAGGGTCAAAAACACCCTAAAAATGACCTTTCTGCCCCTTTTTGGACACACAGGAAGCAGTGTTGGGAAAACTCATTTTTGGAGGGGAAAATGGAAACCAAATTCATAAATTCCACTTTTTTTGGAAATTAGACAGGTAGATATTTCCAACGAGCTATCTTGTGATCAATTTGGACACCGGGAAGGCCTTCAAAATCAGCTCTAAACTAGCACGACACATAGAGAATTCAGGTGCGGCGCATTGGGGATTTTGGCTCATTTTTCACTCAGTAACTTTGTTTTTCACCTAGTTTTGGCCAGTTTGAATTTATTACTTCCACATGTAAAACTCTTGATGTAATTTGATGTAATTTCATGGCTCTTGATGTAATTTTGGCAATTTTTTACTCATGAAATTAGATTCATTCATCAAAAGGTGAATTGCAACTAAATGAATCAGTTTCCTATCTTATAGAGGCAAGTTGTTCCACTGCCTATTTTCCATTTCTTAGTTTAGATCTTGTTGAAACAGCTCCTAAACTAGTGAGCTCGACCCCTAGAGGCATGGGGATGAGTTATTCTTGTCTATATCTTGTATTTTTTCAGTCATTTGCATGGTTGGACACTTGGGATTGCTTTGGGCTTCATTGTACATTTCATCTCTGCAGTTTGGCAAAGGAATAGACCAGGGTTTGCAACACTCCTTGGGATTCATGTGGCTCTTTGTTTTGATGATGTGTTTCTCTTTGTTAATGTAGGTTTACTGGTGCTTTATGTGTATCATCTTCCCTCTTATTTCTTCTTAAATTAAACAAACAAGGATAAAGGTGGAATTCATTAGATTTGCAGTGCTCTACCTTGAGTTTTGTTTAATTTTCTATGTTTTCAACTGTCTGAAGAGGATTCTTGAAAGTTTCTTGCCCTCTTCAACTCCTCACTGGTCTGAGCTATCCATTTCATTCAAAATTTAAACATCAAAACAGTTGCCTACCTTGCCCCATTCAGATCCCTGCAAAATTTCTCATTTCCTAGACCCCAAATCTGCCCTTCCCTTTGATCCAACAAACACCTTCAAAATTGAATCAAACTCTCTTACATATATACCTAGCCTAAAATCAGCCTTTATTCAAGTCATCTCAAGCCTCATTGATCATATTTTGCTGAGATTGACCGAGAGAGAGCCCTCTCCCGATCTGGTAGGGCTAGCTACCAGATTAAGCATGGTTTGTTGTTACCCTAGACTCTGCCTTTCTCAGCCTGAGGTAGATTTAGGCATAACAAAACCTATTTTCCATATACCAGCTCATATGGTGTATGTACCATGCTATTTATCCAAGTGGTTCTATATGCCCACAAATATTCTGGTAATCTTTCAGCCTAGTCTTTCCAATGCATATTTACTGTATTTTTAAGAATGGACTCGATCACTTTGTTTGTGGATTCCACCTCGCCATTTTCTTGCGGGTGATATGGCGTGGATTTCCTGTGCTAGATCTTGTATTGCTCCATCACACCCTGTACCAGATTAGAAATAAACTGTAGACCATTTTCAGAAACAATTTCTCTAGACACACCAAATCTACTAAATATTTCAGTAAAAAGAAAAAAAACGACTTTTTCTGTAGCAAAGGAAACATATTTAGCTTCTACCCATTTTGTAACAAAATCTGTACAAACCAAAATATGTTTTTTACTTAATGACATTGGATTTATTGGCCCTATAAAATCAATAGCCCATTTTTCAAACGGCTCAATCATAACTTGGGGGCATAAAGGCATTTCATTGGTTTGATTAGGCTAGCCCACTCGTTGACAGCTATCACATCGCCTGACATATTGTTTGGCATCCTTAAACAAGGAAGGCCAAAAGTAACCAGCACACAATAATTTATATGCAGTCCGCTTATCAGCAAAGTGGCCTCCACAAGGTTCATAGTGAGAAGATTTCAATATGTCAAACACTTCCTCCTCTCTTACACATCTATGGATAATCAGATCTAGACTAGTATAAAAGAGATCTCCTTGAATCCAGGAGTATGCAGCACTTTTCTGAATAATATTCTGCTTTTCATGAGTGGACAAGTGGGATGGTGTTTTCCCAGTAACGAAGTAATTAGCAATGTCAACAAACCATGGAGAATCTGTTGACATAGAAAAAATATGTTCATCTGGAAAATCATCATTAACAGGAGTTTCTTCACCAATATTATCTAATCTATAAAGAAAATCTACTACAACATTAGATTTTCCTAGTCTATCAACAATAGTAACATTAAATTCCTGCAACAATAGCAACCACCTAGTCACTCTACCACTATTCAATGGTTTTTTCATTAAATATTTAATTACAAAATGATCAATATGTACAAATACTTCATATCCTGTAATATATCGCCTGAACTTATTAATTGCAAAAATTACAGCTAAAAACTCTTTCTCTGTAACTGTATAATTTAATTCAGCGGAAGACAAATTCTTAATAATATAATATATAGCATAGGATTTCTTATTTTACTCTTGTCCTAAAGCTGCGCCAATAGCCAAATCTGAAGCATCAAAGGAAATGTGAAAAGGCAAGGACCAGTTAGGACCTCTCAAAACTGGTGCCTGTACTAACTTTTCCTTCAATGTTTCAAAATATTGTTGGCAAGCTATGGACCAAGAAAATTCACTATCCTTAGCTAGAAGTCAGAAAAGAGGGGTAGCTATCTTAGAAAAAATTTCAATGAATCTTCTATAGTAACCAGCATGTCCTAAAAAACCTCTTACTTCCCTTTGAGTTTTGGGTGCAGGAAGATGTAGAATGATATCAATATTTGTTGGATCAACCTAGATAACTTTACCAGAAATAAAATGGCTAAGTACCACTCCCTCTTTTCACATTAATCTACATTTATTTTCACTCAAGGCGAGATGGGCTTCTTGAAAATAGAGAAGTACTTTCTCCAGATTTATCAGATCTTCCTGAAAAGAATCACCAAACACAGAAAAGTCATCCATATAAATTTCTACAAATTCTAGATTAGGAAAAATGGCTAGGACTGCTCTTTGAAAGGTAGTCATGGCATTACATAAACCAAAGGGAAGCACTTTATAAGAAAATGTACCCCATGGACATGTAAAAGTAGTTTTATCCTCGTCTGCGGGTGTAATCTATATCTAGTTATAGCCACTGAAGCCATCCAAAAAGGAAAAATAATTCTTTCTTGTAGGGTATCAAGCACCTGGTCAATGAAATGAAGAGGGAAGTAATATTTGAGAGTGGCTTTGTTTAATTCTCGATAATTAATACAAATACACCATCTTCCATCTTTCTTAGGTACTAGCGCTAATGGAGAGACCCACTGACTGTCGGAAGTAGCATAGATAAAACCAACATCCAAGAGTTTTTGTACTTATTCCTTCACAATATCTCTTAGAGCTGGATTCATTCACCTTTGGGGTTTTTGGATAGGTCAGGTTCCTTCCTGAATATAGATATGATGTGTACAAGTTTCAGGAGGAATACCCTTCATATCTTCATAGCCCTAGGAAAAGGCACTAATATGGTTTTGCAACAAATTCACAAGCTTCTCCTGCTGAGATGAGTCCAAATCTGAACTAATATGCAAGGATTTACCAAGGCTAATCCCAAAAAGAGTAGTGTCAGGCTCAGGAGTACTCAAGGGAGTGGTCAAATGTAGCGGTACATAAGAATGAGAATCATGATCATCTTGAAAATCTAGGCTGAATATCTAGCTCAATGGCTCAAAATTAGGCATAGTGTCTAGATTATTCAAGAAATCTTGAATCTCATCTTCTTGTGAAGACCCAGTATAATGATGGATAAGTGAAATGGGCTGAGTCTCCTCATCATTACTATGATCCAACCATAAAGTATCTTGAAGGTATTGAATGGATCTAGCAGGGGGGTATAAGGGAAATTTCTTCCTAGAATCTCCATGTGAAATATACATATCACTGGAATGACATCCAATATATGCATCGGCCGTACTAAGCCATATTCAACCCAAGATCAAGCGATGTCCTCCTGCTGGGTTCTTTGGCTGAAGCACAATGAAATCAATGGGATATTCCCAAGAATCTAATGAGATGATAACATCATCCAATACTCCTTCTGGCTTAATTTTAGATCTATCTACTAATTCAAGCACAGTGGGAGTAGGGCGAAGATAAGATAACCGAAGTTGATCCATGGTTTGCTTAGTCATGACATTAATAGTTTCCCCCAGGTCTATAAGAACATTAGAGACAAGAACATTACCAATCTGAACTGAGACAACAGGGTTTTCGGGATGAGTATATTTTTCCATAGACACACATCCCGTCATCAACTCTCCTGCCCTACCAACAAATTGAATGGTTTTGGGTTCCAATCTCTTCCTCTCGGGTTTCTTGAGACAGAGTTCCTTAATAATATTGGTACAAATGGGGATCTCTTTAATGGCTTTAAGCAAAGGTATCTTAATGAAAATATTCTAAAGCTCAGATGCCAAACTAGTCTCAGAAATAGGCTCACTTCTTTCCATTACTAGCCTCTCTAGGAAGGGAGGCTGGTTGGAAGAAGATGGCAAGGATTCATAGGGTAAGGGATGCTTAACGAAAACTTTCGGAGAATGGTTAAGAGTTTCCTCTTCTCCTTTCTCTTCAACAATCACTATAGGTTTCTTCTGATTTTCTGAAGTTACAGTCCTTCCCAATCTTAATTGAATACCATGAACCCCAACTTGAATAGACTGGTACTAGAATGGTAAATGTGGGCTTGTTACAAAGATAATTTTCATTAATTTATTATTTTTATGATTGGGCATAGGTTGAGCAGGAAACTGAGGAAGTCAAAAGGGTGGAGGTAAAGGCAATGATGGAGTAGACTGGCTCAAAAGTTGAGGCATTGAATAACGCGTATGCATAGATGGATATGACTACATAGGTGGTTGGTAGGAGTATGGAGAATGAGTTGGCCCTCTCCAACCTTGTTGCCATGGTTGAGAAGGTTGCCCATGCTGATATCGATTCCCATACTACCACTACTGATTAGTGTTAGGATAAGAATATGCATGTGAATTATAACCAAAATAGTGTGGAGAAAATTCAGGAGCCATACTTGCACCTACCTGAGGCCAATTCCTTCTTTCTCCCATAGCATACAAGTATTCAACTTCAGGTTGTCCCCTTGTAAATATAGCTTTAAGTCCTGGTATAGAGGGACATTTTTCTGTGACATGGTCTTCTGCACAAATAGAACGCTTATTAGTTTCTTTCAAATTAAGAGGACACTCTTTAGGAGGATGCTTGTCTCTACATTTAGGACAGAAAATACATAATAACTCTTGTTCCTTCATGATTTTTTGCTGAAATTTTAAAGAGTCCTAATTTTTGGTAACAATATTCATTATATCAATTTTCATGCTTTCCATTTTATTTTCTAGTCCAATAATCATAGCATCAGTAGATTTAGTTTTTCTATTTCTATTTCGAATTCCTCTACCGGATCTATACTGATTTCTTGAAAATTTCCTACATAATTCACAAATTTGTTCAAAAGTTTGCTGAGAAATATCACCTTGTCCTAACAGATTTAAATTATTTTTAGCATTACCAATAAGTCTTCTTAAGAACAAGGTTCTAATAGTACTAGGATCAAACTTAAGTTTTGATCTTTGTAAAATATACAAAAAGCTTTCTAGGTAATCTTCAAGAGTTTCATCATCATCCTGTATGATTGTAAAAATCTCATCTTGCATGTCCCGAGTTTTGCAATATTATTGATATTTAGACAAAAACACTCTCTTCATCTGGTCCCAAGAGGTTATAGTGTTTCCTGCTAACCCCATAAACCAACGTAGATATGATTCCTTGAGAGTAATAGGAAATAATCTTAACTTCTGAGTGCTAGTTGAATAATCATAACTTCTACACATAATATCAAACTCGAATAGAAAAGAGTCAAGATCTTCATGAACTTTACCATGGAAATGAGGGAGAGCTGATGTTGGAATAATCTTCATTTGCGCCACAGTATCAGGATCCACAATTGGAAACACAAAAGTGGATTTTTCTTCACTTACCTTGTTTTCACCAGTCCCTTCCAAATGATCTTCATGGTCCACCATTGTTTCCCTTTTACTTGTACCGCTCTCAACAGGCTGAACCACACCTGAGTTGTTGTCACCAAAATCTAGGTGGATTGTTTTTGCGTGATGGGTTTGAATTGGATTGGTCTTCCTGCTGATAGAAGGAGACCCAATATGAGAATTTTTTTTAGAATTCTTTTGGTCCTTAGTGGGCTTCGAACCCTTACCTTTTCTAGGCATTCACTTAAAAAAAGAAAAATAACAAACAAATTCTAGTAAAAAATGCTGTCAGAAATAAATTAACACCAGTAAAATTCCTTCAAAGAATATTTTCCACACAATACTGCAAAAATAAAGGAAAAACTACCTCTATTGTATAATTGGAAAATTCTTACCAAATCAAATCGCCTCCCCGACAACGGCAACAAAATGTTGGCTGCAGGAATTACACTGAAGCAAACTCCTCAACACTTAATTTTTCAACCCGGGGGATTTGTAAACTTAGAGACGAAGCACAGGCAATTCCAGAGATGGTATGAAACTTCCTAACATAAATCCCTACTTTATTTAAAGGAAATATTGCATAATCAAATTAAAAAGAGAAAAAGGCAACTTGAACCATCAAAATAATCTAAGACTAGAACAAGAAAGAATGAATTTGCGAGAGGGAATTAAAGATAAAAGGAAATCACTCTAGCTAATTATTGTTTAACTATTGAGTGTGTGTTTTTCTTTAGCAGAGACAGTAGCAGTCTCATCAGATGGGCCCTTAAACCTGCTCCTTTAGAGATTTCCTTCTTGCACTAATCTGTCCTGCACTATCACAGTCTGCTTGCACTAGTGCAGGAACAGAGATTTATGCAGAAGGTATAAATGGTGTCTTTACTAAATTATTTTTAATTCATGCAAGGGCTTGAACTTTTCCAAGTTCAAAGCACTCAGATCTCGTGGCAAGAAACTAGTTCTTGCACTGGATCAGAGCTTCCTGCACTTAGCATTTAATTCTTAAAATAAGTCCTTAATTATTGCAAGTGCTATTATACTGTTAAATCAAATTCCACACATAAAAAGTGAAATTTTCTGATCTTAACAGAGTGCAGGAATAAAGAAATAATCAATATACATCTATCCTGTCATAAGAATTTAATGAAAGAAAGAAGATTGCTGGAAGTAGACTAAGAAGGCTTGCTGCATCACACCAACGTTCTCCGGTGCAGGTTCATTTCTCCTACTTGGACCAGGTGGGGAAAACCAATAAAAAAGAATTGCATAAAAGGATATATCACACCAATGTGCACTGATGCAGGGTTATTTCTCCTACTTGGACCAGGCAGAGGAAAACCAATCTGAAATCAAGTGTAGGAAAGGAAATTGCAGGAAAAGGAAATTTATCTACTTCACACAATAGATCTGCTTTCACTCAGACAGGAATTCATGTGCTTAAATTAAATTACACTTGACAATGTAAACAAAAATTATAAGAAAACGAGAAATAGGGTAAACGTGTTGGGTTGGCTGGGCCCTAGCCAACCAACGTTTCCCTTTTAAATAAAAACGCTGCTCAGTACCTTAATCAATTCATCAACTCAAATACAGAAACGTAATTTGTGAAACATGAGGCAGAGATCCCTTTTATTAATTCATTGAAGCAAGTACATACATTAATACATCGTCCAGCCTAGATTCAGGCGATAACAAAATACAACAGCCTATTACCACCTCTTTGGATGTCTCTATTCTCTTCTACTATCAAAATTTACCTTAGTCCTATTTACATTCTACATTATATAGATCTTTGGCCAAAGGCCAAAATAGATCATTCAACCAATTACATAACCAAATGCAAAATTTAGCTTTTCGGGCTTCAAAATTAGAGAGTTAGCAAAACTGGCCGTAGCCAATCTCCAGCTTTCATCCTTCACAGATTCGGTCTCGGCTGCCTTTGGATCGATCTTGTTGTCATGGTTGAAGCTGCTCAAAACGAGGCGGTGATCAAGGAGGTTCAGATCTGCTACAAGGATTTGTTGTGCTGGCAAGGGTGCAGGATCCAATCCTGCACTAGGATCAACAGTCACAGTAAGTACTCTAACTACCAAGTAAACATTGGAGATATTGATAAGTTACAAAGAGTGATTAAAAGTAAGAAATCATGTAATAAATAATTAATTAATGCTAAGTTGAATTAAAAATATGAAAAATAAAGTGTATACGAAATATGTCACCGTGCTTGGACTGGTGCAAGATGATGGTGCATAAAAGAGGTATAACAACCGTAAATGGTTATGATTTAGGAAGGGGAAAATGGAAAAAAAGAGAGAAAATTAGGGGGCTAACAATAGGATTGATATGTGAGGAGGTAGCAAGAGCTATTGTTGCTCTAGTTACTCTTGGGAGAGTATGGGCTAATTTTCTCCCATACATTACACTATGATTCAGAAGTGGTGGATGGAGACATCTCCTACCGGGATATGATCTCCTTGACTTGGACCCCCAAGCACAAGAGGGTCTTCTCTCCAGTCACATTGATTCCATGAGGACATACTGTACTATCTTGGAGGGATCCACTTGGGAAGGCATCAAAGAGGAGATGCAACATCACATGAGGAGAAGCATGGATTGTTTGGAGGAGGGACATAACTCTTTTATAGAGTTAACACAAGCACTTCCTTTATTGAATAGCTTCTCATATTATCCACAGTATTTTGAAGGTCCATCTATGAGCCACTTCACCAACTTTTTCAAGGTACATGGTAAGGATTATGTTTATGTGCATCAAGATTCAATTACTATGCTTTTGTATTTCTTTACAATCCATGTACAGGTCATTTCTCCAAGATGGGGCATTCTTTCTTGTAGACCTCATGATCCATTTTGGGACATGAGAAGTGATGGTGATCACCACTCTCAAAGAGATGTTGGGGAGGTGATATATTTTTTAGAGTGTTCTCAATGTGCACCTCACATCATACACATGCTCCAGGCATGTGTGAGAATTGGGGCAGAAAGCAAGTGGTTGGGAAACCACTCATCATATCCTATTTTGAGGCAATTTAGGGTAGAATTGCATTGGTTGTACTTGAAGGATCATTATCCTTCTCTAGTTTTAGATATGGAGACCAGTATAGCTCTAATTATGATCCCATATGTTGATGATGTCGTTATCAATTTTATGGGCATGATTGCAGAGATGACACATGGATTGAATGTCCTTATTAGAGATGATATTATCCACATTTCTTATGTTTCATACTTCAAGGAGAACATTGGACCATCAATGAGTACTACATTGGACCTCTTTTTTTCCTTATGGGATGATCCATTTGGGTAACTTGAGCATTTGGGAGGTGCCTCTCATTAGTGGTTGGGAGGAGTTTTTCTATGGATTACCACTCTGAAGGGTGATTCATTTTGTATGGATGATATATTGGAGGTTGGAGCTCCACATGGGAAAGAAGGTTCCCTCCAATTTTAGGTTCTATACTTGCAGGTTCTTAGGGACAAGAAACACTTGGGAGAGGAGGATTGTAAGATTCCTAAATTAGCGTATAACTAATTGCAATATTAAAATTTTGGTTTTATTTTTATTTGGAGGAATAAGAGGGTATGGATACCCATAAATATCCTTAGTAGGAATAAAGACACTTTTAGTTTGAATGGAGGTCATCTAAAGAGCTGGATTGAAGACCCTTCTGTGTGAAAAGGGGCAAGGGCATGAAGATTGGGTCAACTTTGACCAAATCAACAACATTGTTATGGAGGTGTGTTATTCATTGAGGGACATCGCTGTTTTGGTTGGAGACTCTTTGCATGGAAGCAGTGACTTAAATGAGTGGGGCCAAGGGTGAGGAATCTCATCACTTATATAAGGAAGCGGATGGCATCCATAGAGGTTATGTTTTGATTATTATTTTGTCTATGGTCTGAATGAAAATTTGCTCTCTTTAGCTGTTTAGCGAAGATTGCATTGCTATTTAGCACAAGATGCTCCCAAGCGAGAATCCCACCTCTTTCCTTGAGTGACCTCTAGGAAGAGCATTGTACTACATTCCACATTTAGGCATTAGGCCAAGGCTTCAGTCTTATGGTACAACGCAGTTCCTATTGAGGTTGTGCTGTGTTGCAGGGAGGAAGTTGTGGAGGGTTTGCAGATCCATTTTCTAGGCTTTTATTTCAGTGGGGAGGCAACCTTTCCATTGGGATATCAACAAGGATGCTCCTTGGACATTACATCTTTATTTGGCACTAGGCCAAGCTACCACCATCACCTACAGTGCAGTTTCAGTCCATATCTGCGTTATTTTTGAGAGCTATTGCAGGGGTGATTTCTGTGCATGATTTGGGGAGTTGTTTCTTCAATAGAGGGATCAGCCTTTCACCTGGAGGATCTATTAGAGAAGAGCCACATAATGTATATCATATTTAGCCTCATCGTCTAGCTATGTTGCTGTAGTGAATCTTCGGCCCTAGGGCTTGGGTTCACCATTTGTATTTTTGGGTGTATTGCCGGAAACCCTTGGGGTTGGCTAGGAAAAGTGATATAGAACCTTGTTCTTTATGTATAGCATCCCTATTGGCATATACCAGATATTTTATATCATTATATCATCTTATGTTGTAGTTATGACCTTTTTTATTGCATTGTAGCAGTGTCTCTGGTATTTTGTTTAGTAGCAACAACTCACCTTTTAGAGTGATGATTCATGGGAGTCTTGTTTTCTCCTATTGTATGATTTGTTCCTCAATGTATTATGTATTTTTGCTATTGATTTGCTGAATAAATTGGTTCCATATTGGTCTCCTATGCTTATATGTTGATTTACACTGCTATTTCCATTATTGTGTTCAAATATTTCTGATTCCTCATTTGGGAATATTACACAAAGATGAGGGGGCAAGTTTGGAAGCCTGACCCAAATGGGAAGTTTGGTGATGACTATCATGGAGGGATCGAAGTCTCGGAGCTAGGGGGTGAGGTATAGCCCTGCATTTCCCCAAAACCATGGACCACCAGTTAAGGCTTTTTGATAGTCCTCACTAAAGGAAAATACATCTATGAAGAAGCCTTTTGAGCAGAGGAACACCTTGCAGTTGTTTGTCCAGGTGGAGTGAATCCATTAGTATAGATCTGCGGAGCGAGGCCAAAATCCATTGAAACAGAAAATAATGGCAGATTCTACAAATTTTTTATGCTGGTTTTCAAGATCTGGGTGGGAAATTTCTATGGAGGGCACATCCTTCGATTTATCCACCAAAAAAGGCTTGGGGGCCTCCAGGTGTAGAGCAGTCTTCTTAGGAGGTTGTTCATTGACAACATCTTTGCAGGAGAAGGCTTGAGAAGAAGAAGGTTGTACTACATCTCCTCCTAGTAGGCGAAGGGACAGAACCATATAGGCATCATTTTCAATATGAAAATACGAGAGAGGTAAAGAGTACTCAAGTTGTTTACCTCCGTATAAAAGATGCTGAGAGGTTGAAGGAATTCCTAGCTTGAGTTCTAGAGCAAGCGAGAGATCTTTTACTAGATCTGTTGAATGAACCCGTAGCAGCAAGGATTTGCTGGATAGAAGTACTATCTAAATCTGAGAGGCAGTGGATTGGGAGCCAGGGGTTCCCTGTCCACTAGATCTCAATCGGGTCTCAATCGGAGGGCCTGAGTGCTGAGGCGGGACTGCAAGTTGAGGTTCAGTGGGAGCCGTCTAAGACTGTCGCAAGCCTTTTCCTGACTCCACACCTTGCTGATGTCCATCCACGTCACCTTGGGGAAGGGAGTACTCCCGATCTCGTCTACAGGGGAACTGTGATCCTTCAAATCACAGAGAGCTCCTTTCTTGTCCGGGGCGCCCTCCTTCAAATCGCCACAAGCTCGTTTCCTGTCCGCAGCACCCTCCAAATCGCCACAAGCTCCTTTCCTATCCGCGGTTGAGTGATTAGAAACAGAAATAGAAAATTTTGTAAGTCAGACTCCATGCAGCCTTGCTCTATCTCTAGGGCTGTTGATTACACAATGCGGCAAAAGGTTCTTCTATGGCGCATCTGATTTTAGCATGTTGCGGTCTTCAGAGGCACGCAACACTCTGACAGCAGCGAAGGGAAAGGGAGCTATGTCGAAAACCCTAGCGTTGTTCATCTCCGCTCCGATCAGAGGAACCAATAGGAACTTTGTTGTTGCTTATTCTAAATTAAACAATTAAAAAAACATATTAATATTTTTAAGAGAAGCAACTTCCTAAACCTTGAATTTATTGAAAAGATTGATTAATAGATGTAAATAAAAATTTTAATTATTTTAAGAGAAACAGTTAGATGATTAATATTATCAAATTTATTTTAACCATAAACAAATTTAAAGATGTTAATATTGTGAATTTTATTTTAAAATCAATAATTTAACAAATGTTATTAGTTTTTAATGTATATATGGTATAATATACTCGGATTAAAAAGTATTAAAATTAAATAATTTTAAAAATTAATTAATTTTATTAATTAATTAATAATTTTGTTGTTCTTTTGGGACACTCAAACTTTAAATTTATTTAAGAGTTTGATTAATGGATATAATAAAAAAAAGGTAATTGGTTTAAGAAAAATAGATAATTAATATTATGAAATTTATTTTGAAAGGTAAAAAGTTCAATAAATTTTAATGGTTTAGTCGAATTTTTAATAGATAAAATAGTCTTTATAATTGGAATCTTGTGATATAATTTCAAGTAAGAATAGCCTTTTTCATTAGTGTATTTTTTTGTTGGTTAAATATAATTTTGAATGCATAAATGGATTCAACGCCCTAACAAACTTCCAACACACTAAAATTCTAAAAATTAAACAACTTAAACTCAAACTTTTAAAAATATATATTAATTAACCAAAAAAAATTAATTAGCCCAAAAAAATATCTTCAAAAATCTAGTTGGTTTATAAATTAGACTGCACCTATTTTAATATTTTAAATTTTAAATATCATTTTCCCAATAACTTTATTGTTGCTTTGGGAAGACTTAAATATTAAATCTATTTTAAAGTTATATATATATGGTTAACCTTGCGAAATTTATTTTAAACAGTAAAAAGCTAAGCAAATAATTTTTTTTTTAAATGTATGTGGATATTTTTATAAAAATATTCAAATTTTTAATGAAAAATTATTTATATAAACTCTATTTTAAGTAATTTTTTTAATTAAAAATAATATAGATTATAAATAAAATTTTCCAAAACTGAAAAATGCTAATTATTTCTACACTAAGAATTTCTTTGTACCTCCCTTTTAGATTTCCAATTCTATAAGATTTCTTGAAAATTGAATATTTCCAAATCTGTATATGTCCTCCGGATTTATAACTATTTCCCTCTACATTGATGATTTCTTAGAATAAAATAATGCCTATGGGCGGAGATATGCATGACATCGTTCCCTATAAATAGAGTCCATTGCGGTTCTCTCAACATCTTCAGTAAAGGAAAACATGGACGATTTTATTCTGTTAACAAAATGAGCAAAGGAACTGCTTGTCTGTGTTGCGTGGCAACTTTTGGCCATAAAAAAGACTGCTGCAAAAATTGCGTTTGCCGGGACTGGGAGGATTGCATTAATACCAAAACGTGATTTGACTTATGAACTTTGAACTAACTGGCCTGAGCCGAGCCGACCCGAGCCGAGCCGCCTATTGTTTCTAAATAAGACTGCAGAATGTTTCTGGATTGAGTGGAGAATAGATTGCTATTACTGTGTAAATTCGTTGACACTTGTCCAATTCAAAGATTTATTATAATACCATCCATGCCAAGATTATATTAGTGGGCAATTTCATGTCACGAATTTAACGGTTTCTATAGTTTATGAAATTGCTATGCATATGAGCACTTTTAAGATGTTGTTTGAGTTAGATTTACATTGACTTCCAATTTAAGAGTTTGTGTTTAAAAAGTTTGAAACTCATATGACTATAGTATCGATATGTTTTGATAGTTATTAATTTTAACATTGGACGCTAAATGTTGATGACTAAGTATAGGAGATGTTTTTCCTTAGCAATTCAAGCACTAGTTTCAAAGAGGGAATATCACTCTCTAAGTATAGTTTGCACTCCATAAACCAATTCAAAATGGGTGAAGTTTATGGAAGTTATAACTAATGTTCCATAGGCCCATAATTCAGGAAAAGTATAAAATGTAAATTTCTCTTAGAATTCCCTACCATGTTTCAAATCATGGTTTTCAAGACACTATTAATGGCCTTACAGATAATAGGGATTTGACTATTCCTAACAAAACCTAACTTGGCTATTAATTTTGTCATCATACGATTGCATAACTGTGAACCGTGATTTGTCACAATCGTGTTGGGTACCCTAAACCTAGTAATGATGCAATTATATAGAAATATGTTGCAGTGGTACCATCATTAGAGAGTGTAGTCATGACCTCATTCCATTTAGTTAAATATACCACTCCTACAATGATGTAGTGGTGTGCATTGGCTAATTTTGGGTTACACTGCATAAAATCAATACTTCATTTAGCGAAACA
Source organism: Pinus albicaulis (assembly GCA_034641835.2). Lineage (NCBI taxonomy): Eukaryota > Viridiplantae > Streptophyta > Pinopsida > Pinales > Pinaceae > Pinus > Pinus albicaulis. The sequence goes on from CM076584.1 coordinate 1,491,951,282, forward strand.
TCCGACAACAACAAGGTGAAGTAGAGCAGGATGAGCATGTATATTCTTAGTAAAAGTTTGACATGGATGGCATTTTTGGGCCATTGTAATCTAATCCTTAAAGAGTGAAAGCCAAATGTAGTCGACATGCAAATTTTTTTAAGCAGTGTCATGCCTAGAAAAATGACTACCACATGCTCCTACATGGAAATCATTCAAAAGCCATTCAACATCCTCATGAGTGAGACATCGATGTAACATTGCATCATCTCCATGGTGATAAAATGTATCAATGATAATGGCATAATTCCTAGCTTGATGGTGTATACATTGGTGCTCATCGTGAGACAATTCATGCCAAAAAAATTGAGTTTGAAGATAGAGTAAAACATCTCCATACCATTGATCAAGTAAGCTAATGAGAAATAATGATTCATTAGGTAACAAGTTCTTAGCCACAACTCCTTCATCAAGTTGAGGTAACTTGGAAATTAACTTGGAAAATGCCAAATATTTCGTGGAATTAGAAACTACAAACAATCCACTTTTGGTATTCCCCCCCAATGATTTGTTAACTAAGGATATGTTTTATGGGCTTGGAGGTAGCAATTACCATGGTCTTTCACAAGTGTATGTAATTATGTAAATATTGGACAACAACAATAACTTCCAAAATTCAACATCTCAATATGGAAATAATGAAGCTCCATACCAATAAGACATTTGCTAAGGTAGTAATTGACCTTTTCATTGTGCATCTGTTCTTCTTGGACAAGAATCATATCAATGGTGCATTAGGGGAACTTTGAGGTCTAAAATGGGCCTCCTAAGAAAAATTTACAACCAAAATAAACTGCATAAGAACCAATAGGATTTAAGATGATGATGTCAACCATGGGGGATGATTCACCATTTTTTAAGTAAAAGGGTAAAAATATTTAAAAATAATAAAATAATAAAACTACTATTTCAACTCGTATTTTAAACTTATCTTCCAAATTTTTTACTCAAATTTCGAGCGAGAATACTCGTTAGATAAAAAATTTATTTCCTTATCCAAGGAGTACCCATGTTGTATACTTTCGATGCATCCTGCTACACAAAAAATGAGAAATACATGGAAAACGTTATTACTATCACATTTTTAATATATTTCTCATTTTTCGTGTAGTAGGATCCATCGAAAGTATCCAACATGGGTACTCCTTGGATGAGGAATTAAATTTTACATCTAACGAGTACTCCTACTCAAAATTTGAGTAAAAATTTTGGGAGATAAGTTGAAAATACGAGTTGAAAAATTATTTTTTTCTTTTTTCCCTCTAAAATTTGATGATGTAAACAAATCTTATTTTATTATTTCCACTATCATTTTATAATTTCCGTAGGAGGCCCATTTTAGGCTTCAAAACTTCCCAAATGGGATTCAGAGGTTGCGAGATAGAGTAAAATGAAATCATGATGTCTCAGTAATGGGGCAGATAACAAGGCTCATTTCAAGGCATTAAACGATCTCTGGGATTGTTCATCTCATACGAAAGGCACTAGTTTCTTCATTAGATGCATAAACCTTTAATTATATGAACATATTTGGAAAAAAACCTATGCAAGAAATTATCCTTCCCTTGGAGTGCTTCAAGCTAGTGAAGAGTAGTTAGAGAAGGAAAATTAATGATAGCATCGACCTTAGATGGGTCAAATCTATTCCCTTCCTTAGAAATAATGAAACCTAAAAACCTTATAGATACCACACAAAATACAAACTTATGTGGGTTCACATGAATACAATAATGACGACATCGAAAAAAAAATTAACTAAGATGGGTTGGATGATCCTCATGCCAGAGGGAATGAGCAGTAAGGTCATCTAGATACACCTTGATGATGTGTTTGATTTCATGGAATGCATAAGACATGACCCACTAGAGAGTGACATGAATATTTTTAAGATCAAAATGTATTTTTTTATAAGAAAATGTCACACATGGGTAGATAAAGGTGGTTTTGTGTCAATCCTATGGTTTTATCTAGATATTAGTATAGCCAAAAAAACCATCCATAGAGGAAAATATAACATTCCTCATGCAGTGATCGAGAATTTGAATGATAAAATGGGTTGGATAATTATTCTTTGGACAAGCCAAACCCATATTTCTATAATCAACACAAACCCTATTTTTTCCTTATTTCTTAATCATTGGAACAAGATTGGAAACCAATGTCATCAAGGGTACTAGATAAATGAAACTAGCATCTAAGAGTTTTTGGACCTCTACTTTGATAATAACTTCTTTTCAATGGTTTCTTGGCTGAGCCTTTGTCTTACTGACTTTTCTCTGTAACATTTCCTAATTTCATGTTCCATAATTTGAAGGTCAATTCTAGGAATTTATTTATAATACCAAGCAAAGAGACCACAAAATTATTTGTACAGGGTAGTGTAAACTTCAATTTCTTGGGGAGTACAATTCACTCTAATCATAATGTTTTCCACAAAACCTAGCTTCATAGAAATGCTCATGGGTATAGTCTTTGAAGTATTAACTAATTTCCCCTCTAAGAAGATATCATGCAAAATTATGGGGGACTGGGACCACTCAAAAAGACCAAAAGAAGCTAGGATTCTTGGTGACTAATCCAACCTCTATACCCAAGGGAGGAAAGATCATCAATTTTGTAGTTATCCCCAAGGGTGATCAAATATTGATATAACTTCCACTATTTCATCATCAGTAGGAATATCAATATCCACAAAGTCATGAAATAATGGATGGTCAACCACTCATATGGGTGCAAGATAATCATCAGGTGGTTCACTAGAAGTGTCAGCCCACTCAAAAGTGGCATATGTTATCTAAATTCATTTCTAATAAATCTCAACCGAGATTGAAGCCATGCATTTACCATACTAATCAACCTCCGAAGGAGAAGGCACCACCCAAGGGCTAGGTGATCGATGAGATCCACTAGTAATAGAAGAAATCATATGCATAGGAGTGACATAAGTAGATGCAACATATGGAAGGGGTATAGGAAAGACACTTATAAGTGATAATTTTTTAAACATACCCACATTGACACTCTCATAGGTTGAAGGATTATCTCGAAAGTTCAATAAATTTTAATGGTTAGTTTAATTTATAATAACTGAAGTACTCTTTTTCATTGGAATGCTATACAATTTTAATTTATTATCATTTTTTTCATTAGTCATACAATTTCAAGCAAGAATGTGATTATTTGTTTCTTAAATAGATTTTTTAATGCATAATTAAATTCAATGCCCTAAAAACCCTCTAAGGCACTAGAATTCTAAAGATTAAGCAACTTAAACTGAAGTTTTTAAAAATATATACTAATTCACCAAAAAAAATATCTTAAAAAATCTGGTTGGTCTATAAATTAGACTGCACCTATTTTAATACTTTAAAGTATAATTTGAAATATAATTTTCCCAATAACTTTATTGCTTCTTTGGGAAGGCTCAAATATATATATATATATATATATATATATATATATATATACATATAATTATAATTTTTAGAGAAGTAGTTATATGTAAATGGTTAACCTTTTGAAATTTATTTTAAAGAGTAAAATGGTAGGCAAATTTTAGTAATACAATTTTTAATATATGTAGATATTTTTATAAAAATATTCAAATTTTTAATGGAAAATTATTTATATAAACTTTATTTTAAGTATTTTTTATTTTAATTAGAAATAATAAAAATTATTAATAAAAAATCCAAAACTGAAAAATGCTAATTATTTCTACACTTATAATTTCTTATGTACCAAATTTTGAGATTTCCAATTCTATGAGATTCCTTGAAAATTGAATATTTCTAAATCTGTATATGTCGTCCAGATTTATAATTGTTTCCCTCTACATTGATTATTTGTTATAATAAAATAACAATATAAAATGGTTGTTATTGCCTATGGGCAGAGATATACTTGACATTGTTCCCTATAAATAGAGGTCATTGCGGGTCTATCAACATCTTTAGTGAAGGAAAACAAGGACGATTTTACTTGTTAGTGGGAGCATTTTCTATTCAATCAAAGTTGTTATCGTAATGGTTTTTTCTTCTTCTGTGAGAAAAATAATATTGCTTGTTTGTTTGTTATCATTCCTTCTACATTCTATTTCCCAGTCACCTTCTGAAGCACCTACATTGCAATATGGAGTTGACAAAATGACCAAAGGAACTACTTGCCTATGTTGCATGGCAACTTTTGGCCATAGAAAAGACTGTTGTAAAAATTGTTTTTGCCGAGAATGGACCATGCAAAATTTCCCCTATAAGAAGATATCATGGAAAATGATGGGGGGCTGGGAGCACGCAACAAGACCAAAGGAAGCCAATTTTTTTAGTGACTCATCCAACCTCTCTACGCAAGGGAGGAAATATGATTAACGTTGGAGTTATACCTAGGGGTGATCAACTTTTGGGATATTAACTTCCACTATTGCCTCATCAATAGGAATAGAAATATCCACCAATTCATGAAATATTGGATGGTCAACCACTCATATGGGCACAATATAATCATCAAGTGGTTCACTAGAGGTGTCAGTCGAGTAAAAATTGTCAGATGTTAACTAAATTCATTGCTGAGAAATGTCAATCGGGATTGAAGGCATGCACTTACCATACTAATAAACCTCCAAAGGATAAGGCACCACCCAAGGGTCAGGTGATTGGTGGGATCCACTAGTAATAGAAGAGATCATAAGCATAGGAGTCACATAAGTATATGGAACATATGGAAAGGGTATTGGAAGGCACATATAAGTGATATAATTTTAAATATCCCCACACTAACACTCTCATAGGCTAAAGGATTATATCCAACATAGTGCGTTGTAGTGCCCGTAGTGGTATTTTTAATTGTCAACAGACAATACTCAAGTTGATCAGTTGTGAAAATATATCCTTCAAGAGTAAATTGAAGCACATGAAACATTAATGACACAATATAAATCATGATATAAAACCAACAAAAACTAAGGAGAAAGTTATAATTAAATGGGTCTTTAACAACTTCAACATATAAAACCATATTTTCTCCCATAGCTTGATGGAAAATGTAGAAATATTTCCTTGAGGAACAAAGGAATGGCCATTCAAAGTTTAAAGTGTTGTACATGATTTTTTGAGAGCTAGAGAACCAAGGTATTTCTAACATGGCATAACCATAACACAAGTAGAAGACCCTTCATCTACAAGGGCACAACACACATCGCAATTATAGATGTGTATCGATATCTGGAATGTAACCTAATGAGAGATTTTATATCGATGGGAATCAACATCAAACATTATCAAAATCGAATCTAAGGGACCAACCCCTTTGATGGTAGTGAAAGAGGCTCTGCGTTTCATACAAATTTTTTGAAAAACATCCTAATGGTGACAAAATGACATGCTAGGAGGATGTAAAGAGATGTGTCATCAATTTATTTATTGTTTGAAATGTTATGACACATATTAATTGGAGGGGGTGAATATAGTTCCCCATTTTACCTTGAGTATGAGGCACACACTTTCAGTCTTATTTTGATTCCTGAGAAATATACTATGCCATACAACTTTCTCTTTGAGGACATCAAACATCAATTATATTTTTACAATTTCATGAGATGATGACTTATGGATTATATTTCTAGTGTATATTATAACTTTGGTTGAGATTGATGACCTTGATATTGATTATCAAGTATACATTGAGATGAATAATCTTTATAATCATATGTCACTAATAATTGTTTGAGTGTGGCAGGAGACTAAAGTAGTTTTCACGCACATGAGGAGACGATTATTCTAGATTCATTAGTGAGTACATTGATATTGGAAAAATGAATATGTGTGTGTGTTTGTGTGTGTGTGTGTGTGTGACATATTAGTGGACATACGAATAGGTTGTTTGTTTTATGAATGACTCGCTTATGGGTAATGTGGTTATATGGAGTTTATTTAATTTTCCTTGGAGGGGTCGGGGTGAGTGTTCCTGAGTCCACCTTCTATCACTCCAGTCATGGATTGGGTTAGAAGGTTAGGAACCTTCACCTTGAAGTTGAAAAATATCATGAGGGTTGGGTCGTGGATTTATTTACTCATGAGTTTCACTAAGGGGTATGTGTCAAATAAAATACCTTGATACTCAGTCACCATTAGTGTCACAACTAGGAGAAACTAAAGAGTTGATAGTTACTCCATTGTCGTGCCTATGTTCCTCATACCTCGTCAATGAAACTTGAAGGGATATTTTTGTGGCACCCTTGGAACTATAGGATAAGTTGTTTAAGGGAAGAACCAAATTGCAACCTTAGTATCAAGATGCCAAAGGATACCAAAATGCAAGAGTGGTGGGACCCAACTAGCTTGAAAGCCTTGGTATCGAGAAAGGTAAATTAAATTTCAAGATAAAAATAAAAGCATTAATGTTAAATAGTAGATGTTAAAAAAAGCTAGAAACATTATTGAGAATGAGAAAAACTTGGAAACAGAGGATTATAGGGATAGAATTCAAGAAAACTTTATAAAATCACATGAATTTTTTATATAACAATTAAGTATTCTAGAGCTTTGCTAAAACATGTTGAGAGAATATTCTAAATTGGAAACAATCACAACAAAATGTTGATTAAGAAAAATGAATTCATGAGAATCCTTAATGTGGATAAAAAGTGTAGAATTATGAATCTCTAATTAAATTTTGAAATTAATAAAAAGGAGGTGAATTATAGATGTACATATGACACTTGATAGTTAACTTTGGTTGAAGAAACACATGAACACTAGAATAAGAATCTAAATTGGGATCAAGTGACAACTAGGCTAATAAAAAAAAAATAAAGAAATTTAAAAGGAAAATTCTAAAATAAAGGAAGTTAAAAGAAAATAATAAAATAAATGAAGTAAAAAGAAAATAATAAATGGAGTTGAAATAAAAATAGTAAAATAAAGGTAGTTAAAAGAAAATAATAAAGTAAAGGAAGCAAAGGAAAATAATAAATAAGGGGATTTTGAGGAAAATAATAAAATAAGGGAAGTTAGATGAAAATCATAATAAAAAAAGGGATGTTAAAATAATAATAATAATAATAATAATAATGATGGGAAAAAAAAATCCAAAGGGTAGCACAAAAATCTTATAAAAGAAGAACAAGCTCTGAAATGCTCATCTTATGAATCTTACTTTTGGATAATGGACATAATACTAGAATTATTGTGTTAGTAAGTTGAGACTTGTTGTGAGTTTAGTTTATGTGGAGTTTCTTATTTCTAAGTGGGAATCTTTTGGGATTGACAACGCAACTCCACACTGCTAATGTATTCATCATTCCTATAGGCCCATTGTAGCTTGACGGCCTGCAAGGAAGAAGAGTTCCCAAGGGGAAACATGGAGGTTACCAATGATTCAACAATATTCCAAAATAATATAAGGAACCAAGGTTAGATTTCCTTCAACTGGTCTTGGACTACAATGACAACAAATTGAAACTCTTTCTTAGCATTAATTTCTACAATAAAGTGAGGGTGAATTATAGTATGTTGTTTATTTTTTTTAATTTATTGTACGCCTTATATAATTTCATATGTGTTAGTTGTATATGGTCTAGGCATTATATGGTTCACAAATTAAAGTTATACTCTATTTTGAATAATAAAAAAATAACTATCTTGATGAATTTTATTAGTATTGCATTTATTTATACCTAATTTTTTTAATTTATAAGGAGCTAAACTTTATGTGATATAATGATGATAAACGATCTATACTTATAACTATGAATATTTAATAGTTATTGAATGTTAAATCATATCTATAAAATGAAATAGTTTTGATTATCTCTAATTTTGAATATCAATTAGTTGATGACGACTAAGTTGAATTGGTAATCTCAAAATAGTTGATAAAATCTAAGTGTAAATATTAAATATTTGAGGAAGTCGAGTTGTGTATGTAATATGAGATCATCATTAGATTCTCAATGTAAATATTAATAAGCATGCATATCAACTATCATTGTTATTTCATTACCCCAATATTAACTTTGTGATCACATGAACAATAATGTAATTGCAATTGTTTACTAGAACCCATTTGTTAGTTAGATTGTAGTATATTGATTCCACTATCTAAGTGAGACAAAGAGTTACTTCCTTCTATAGGAATCTCATCCTTATTTTTGTAAGGTAATTTAAGTCATTAATATTGATCAATATTTATTTTTTATTGGTAAGGCTTGAACCTTTAACATCAAGTATCTATGCCAGAAAATCCATAGAGCCTTACAATGCATTTGATTGCTATCCATATTGGCATATCAACAACGTTGAAAAAACTAGTGTATAACACTTTACTTATTAGGATGATATCATAGATGACACTTGTTTTCATGTTTTTTTGTTGCTTGAATGTAATGACACTAGCGGGCTGACCCACCAAGATATTGATGGTATACCAATATCATATCCTCATCATATCCTTAACCATCAACTTTGATATGGGTTCTATTGTAGTGGGTGAAATTTTAACCAACAAGAGGGTACCTTATCCTGACTTATGGTTAGATGATACCTAATGAATTAGATATTGGCATCTCAAACAAAATGAATAAATAGAAAACATTGAGAAAATATCAATCCCTAAGATGGAACCTTGTGATGGAACCAAGTGAGAATGAAATCGTGATGATGATAGATAATGATGTCGAAATGTCAAGTGTACACCACATTTCACCCAAATTTAGTGATTTGGCATGTCAAGTAGGCATAAGTGTGTCTTGATTAAACAAGAAATTGTGATCCTAGTGAAATAAGCACCTATACTAGGATGGGGCCCTCAGGCTATTTTTAGGTGTATGTCTATTTATAGATGTATGTGCATATCTATTTATAGGTGCATGTCTATCTTTATTATCCCTTAATATAGATGGACATTAAAATGTAATCTATTCTCAATTTGGACTTGGAAATAGATAACTTAAGTGTAAAATTAGTTAGCTAAGTTAATTTCAAGTTCAGTGGTTGGTTTGTGGGACATGTAGCTTGACTTTAGTTGTAACTGAATGATTCGAGTTGTAGAAAAGTTGGAAGTGCAGCGGTGCATGAGTTGTGAAAGTTGTAAGTAGTTTAACTCGTTTAAGTGATTTAAACTCAGTTGTGCTAGTTGTAACTGAAGATAAACTAGCTAGAGATCAAGTGAATTAATATTAATTAATTCACAATTAGTGGTCTCACATGCAACTGAATATTTTCTATTATTAGTTGCATGCATGTCAGATCCGGTGGAGACCCAAATGAGTTCTAGGTAAAATGGAAGTAAACTATCAGTTGTGACATTATTCACTTGCACACAAGAAAGCACATACACATTAGATGTGCCCATGAGGATTGCGTAGTCAAGGCAGACAAGAAGGCATCAATTTAGGGTTTGCTTTCAACAGGGATTGTGCAGTGGAGGAAGGCTATCCGGAGATAATAAATTAAGCAAGTGATTTGCTATTTTTTGTATGATAGTATGAAACAACTAGCTCATGTACTAAGAGTTTTTGAGATTGGAAATTTCTTTGTAATTGTTTCATGATACATGACATAATATACAATAGAAGATAGTGGGGTTTTTAGCTGTAATCTTTCCCCAAGAAATTATCTATGTTGTGTGTGATTGATATTTCTTCGTGATATTGTAATTGGCGATTGTGTTTTTAATTCAACAAATATTTGTAGAAGTGATTCATTATTTAACTTTAGCATATTGTTATATCAGCTGAATCCAAGATATACATGCATATCATATAATTTCTACATGGTATTAGAGCATAGGAAATTGCAGAAGTGAAGTAGGATTTGATTTTGTTGGTGGATAGAATTCAAATTTGCAGAAAGACTTTCTTGGTGCTATAGTTGATTGAAGATCAAAATGGATTTCAATGGATTGAGTTTAGAGTATGCAATCGAGGGCAACTTGAACTACATTTCTTGGAAGGACAGGATGGAGGTGGTAATAGAAGACAATGGCTTGAAGGAATTCATTGAAAAAGATATTCCTAAGGCATATGATGTAGATGCTACCAATCTTGATGCATGGAAAGAGAAAGTGGAAAAGGCGAGGAGGATCCTGTTGGAGGGAGTACGCGACCACATTTTATCAAGCCTCAATCGGAAAGCGACACCATATTCTATTTGGAAGGCTTTGATGAATCTATTCCAAAGCAACAATGGCAATAGGAAATTGGCGCTCAAAGATAAACTCAGGAAGATCAAGATGGAAAAGGGCGACACCATTCCAAAGTATATCACAAAGTTTGTCCAATGTCGGGATGAACTGGGGAGCGTGGGAATAACAGTCACTGATGATTATTTGATGAGTTTGGCTCTCCTTGGACTTCCTAAGAGTTGGCACAATTATGAAGACTCTGTCAACGGATGGAAAATTGCCAGATTGGGAATGATTGTGGTCAGGTCTAGTGCAGAAGGAGTTTAGGCATAACACCATAGATGGCTCTTCATCAAAGCATGATGATGAAGAGGATTTCTGCCAAGGAGAAGAAGGGGAAGGGGAAGGGGAAGAAATTCCATTCTAAATATGAGTCTAAAGGAAAGAAGTAGGACATGTCCAGGGTGAAGTGTTTTCACTGTCACGAACATGGGAATTTTGCTACTGACTGTGCACAAAAGAGGAAGAACAAGAAGGCTTCTGGAGCTACAGCTAGTGAGGCCATTTTCTCACAATTTGAGCTTTACTTCTCCTTGATTGCAAGCATGTTGTCAAGTGCATTGGGATCAGTGTGGTATTTGGATAAAGGCACTTCCTTTCACATGATGGGAGATAAGGAAATTTTCAATGACTTGGAGGAGAAAGATCTCCAGATGCAGATTGAGATGGGTGACGATGGACGATATAGTCCTATCGAGATTGGTACCAATACTTTTCATATGGATTTAGGTAAACTATTTCAATTAAAAGATGTGGTGCATGTACCAAGTCTGAAGAAAAATTTAGTCTCAGTCACAATGTTGGAGGACAGAGGCTATGACGTTTTTAGTGATGGAAAAGCTTTCCTACGACATAAAAAAACGTGTCAAGCCAAGAGGATAGGGATTTGAGTTAATAATATCTACAAGCTGGAGGTAGATAGATGTGTTGCTATAGTAGGCAAGGCGAAGAAAATGGTGAACAAGGATGAGGGTGAATTATGGCATAGGCGATTGGGCCATCTTCATCATGGAGCCTTAAAAGTCATGCAGCAAATATCTACTGGACTTCCAATGTGAACACTTTCTCATTTAGATCAATGCAAGGGTTGTACCATGGCGAAGTATGTAAATTCCACCTTTCATGAGAAGGAGAACTATGCTTTGGGGATCCTTGAGAGAGTTCACATAGACATGTGTGGGCCATTCTCAGCTACTTCAACAACAAAACATAAGTAATATGTAATATTTGTTGATTAATTCTCTCATAAATACCGGATATTCTTCATTCATAAGAAAGATCAAACATTATCTAAGTTCTGTGAGTTTAAGGCATTGGTGGAGAAATAGTGGGGGAAGAAATTGAAGGCTCTTAGGAGTGATAATGGTGGAGAATACATATCTAACGAATTCAAGAAATTCTGCAACAAAGAAGGAATTAGAAGAAAACTCATAGCACCTTATAACCCACAACAGAATGGGGTCACGGAGAGGAATAATAGAACGATTTTGGGTGCAGCACGAGAAATGTTGCATGACCAGGGCCTACTAATGAATTTGTGGGAGGAAGCCTGCAGCACTACGGTTTATGTGAAAAACTATTGTCCTCATAGCGTACTTGGCATGAGTACACCTGAAGAATATTTCACTAGTAAGAAACCATATGTTTCAAACTTTAAGATTTTTGGCTCATCTGTTTATGTGCATGTGACCAAGGATGCCAAGAAGAAGCTGGAGCCAACTCCTAAAGCTGGGATTTTTGTGGGTACACAGAAACACCCCATAATTATCATGTGTATTTTCCAAACAACAGGATGATTGTTGTGTGACAGGATATAAAATTTTATGAGGGGAAATCCATGCAGTTGTTTCTTGAGAGGGAGTTGGACCTGCATGCAGAGGAGGAACTGTTAGTTCCCAAATATGAGTCTCTATATGTGGATCAACCACACGAGGAGGTTCATGGACTGGAGGAAGCCACTCATGTAGATCCATCAATCAGAAATGGAAGAAAGCACACCACGGAAGCTGATAGGATGATACTTGAGGCTACAGAGAATGTAGGAGCCCCTACTTCACAGTGCAGACAGAGACAGTCTCCTAACCGATTTACTGGATACATGGCTCTCATGAGAAAATGTATTGTGACTGAACCATCTTCCTTTCAGGAAGCAGTGCAGCAACCTACTTGGGTTCCTGAAATGGTGGAGGAGTATGACTCCATTGTCAAAAATAGTGCTTGGGACATTGTTCCAAGACCAGTTGATAAATTAGTGATAGGTTCGGGATGGATCTACAAGGTAAATCAAGCTGCTGTTGGGAGTGTGGATAAATACAAGGCTAGATTTGTGGCCTGGGGCTTCTCACAGATCGAGGGGATATATTATGATGAGACCTTTACACCTATCGCAAGGTACTCTTCCATAAGGACCATCCTTGCACTCTCAGCATAGATGGGCTAGCACATTCATCAGATGGATGTGAAAATGAAGTTTCTCAATGGGATCGTTGAGGAAGAGGTGTACATAGAGAAGCCTGAAGTTTTCGAGATCTTCAACAACGAGTCTCATGTGTGCCGACTCAAAAGAGCACTGTATGGGCTTAAGCAAGCACCTTGTGCTTGGTAAACTTGAATAGACAACTATTTCACTAGACTGAGCTTCACCAAAATTGAAGCAGATGAAAACCTGTACCAAATTGTGGTGGAGGGTAAGCTTTTAATCATCGTTCTTTATGTTGATGATTTAATATTGATTGGTGATGAGCAGTTGATGCACTCATGCAATGAGGATCTTGCAAGGGAGTTTGAAATGATTGATATGGTCCACCTTCATTATTTCCTTGGATTTGAAATATGGCACTGAGATGGTGAACTTTCTATGTCTCAAGGAAAATATGCAAAGGAGATATTAGGTAATTTTAACATGGAGGGCTACAAACCCATGGATTCTCCTTTATCGGGAAACTGGATTAAAGAGGATGCTACTTCTGGAGAGGTATTGGATGCTACTATCTATCGATAGTTAGTGGGTTCGCTAATGTGTCTAGTGAACATGAGACCAAAAATTTTCTATGCGGTTAACAAACTGAGTTAAGCTATGGTTAAGCCTACCCAATTATTTTGGAAGGTGAGGAAGCATGTCTTGAGATACCTAAGGGGCACATCAGAGTATGGTTTATGGTATAGAAATGCTGATGGAGTGAAGTTGCATGGCTTCATGGATGCAGATTGGGCTGGAAGTCCAACAAAAAGAAAGAGAACATTAGGTGGGATCTTTAGCATTGGATCTACAGTTTTTTCTTGGTACAACATGAAACATAGATCTGTGGCACTCCATTTAGTGGAAGCAAAATACATGGCAGCGAGTCAAGCTTCATGTGAGGCTATCTGGATGAGAAAGATCTTGGTTGGTTTTTTTGGTTCTCATATGGATCTGATAATGATTCATTGTGATAATCAGGTTTGCATTAAACTCTTGATTAATCATGTGTTTCATGATAGATACAAGAATATAGATATTTGGTACCATCATCTCAGAGATTGTGTGCAGAGGATAATTATGTTTCTTGAGTACATTCTCATGGCAGATCAGGACGTAGATATTTTGACGAAGGTGCTCACCAAGAGAAAATTCGAATACCATAGAGACAGGATCAGGGTGAAGGATAATTCCTTTCTTGTTGAGAGGGAGTGTTGAGATTCAACAAGAAATATTGATCCTAGTGAAATTGGGCACCTACACTAGGATGGGGCCCTCAGGCTATTTTTAGGTGTATGTCTATTTATAGATGTATGTGCATATATATTTATAGGTGCATGTATATCTTTATTATCCCTTAATATAGATGGACAGTAAATTGTAATCTATTCAAAATGTGGACATGGAAATGGTTAACTGAAGTGGAAAATCAGTTAGCTAAGTGAATTTCAAGTTAAGTGGTTGGTTGGTGGGACATGCAGGTTGAATTTAGTTGTAACTGAGTGATTCGAGTTGTAGAAGGGTTGGAAGTGTAGTGGTGCATGAGTTGTGAAATTTGTAAGTAGTTTAACTCAGTTAAGTGGGTTAAAATTAGTCGTTCTAGTTGTAACTAAAGATACACTAGTGAGAGATCAATTTAATTAATTATTAAATAATTTGAAATCAATGGTCTCACATGAAATTGAAGATTTACTATTATTAACTGCATGCATTCTAGATCCAATGGAGACCGAGTTGAGTTCTAGGGGAAAGAGAAGTAAACTATCAGTTGTTACATTATCCGCTTGCACACAAGAAATCACACACACATTGGATGTGCCCATGAGGATTGCGTAGTAAAGGCAGACAAGAAGGCATCAATTCAGGGATTTATTTCAGTAGGGATTGCACAGTGGAGGTAGGTTTTCTGGAGACAGTAAATTGAGCAAGTGATTTGCAAATTTTTGTATGATAGTGTGAGACAATTAGTTGATGTACTGTCAACTCTTGTGATTGGAGTTTTGTATGTAATTGTTTCATGATCCATGATATAATATATTTTTGAAGTTTGCAACAAGAAACAGTGAAATTGGCATCCAGAAACAACATCCTTGATCCTAGTGAAAATTAAGCACCTACACTAGGTGGGGCCCACATAGGCTATTTTTAGGTGTATGTCTGTTTTTAGAATGGTGAGAAAATTCTATTTATAGCAAGATTCTATTTATACATGGTTGAGCAAATTCTATTTATGAATAGGTGTCTATTTTTGGAATGCATGTGCAAAGTCGGTTTGTGGATTACATGTCTAAAAATGGAATGCATGTCAATTATTATTATCTCTCAATAATAATTAGACAATAAATAATAATATATTATCTTGAAGCCCTTGATTTCAGTTAACTGATGTGGCAAACTAGTTGACTAAAGGAATTTTGAGTTCTAAGGTTGATTTTTGGGACATGCAAGTGGACTTCGTTGTAACTGAGTGATACAAAGTTGTAACAGAGTTAGATGTGTAGTTATGTGAGTTGTAAAGTAGTTTAACTTAGTTAAGTGAGTTAAACTCAATTATGGTAGTTGTAACTAGTTGTAACTAAAGATACACTATTGAGAGATTAGTGAATTAAATATTAAATTAATTCACATGGAGTGATACCACATGTAACTAAATATTTACTATTGTTAACTACATGCATTTCAGATCCACTGGAGACCCAGTTGAGAGATAGGTGAAAGGGACAGTTTGACTATTTGTTGTGACATTACTGGGTGCACTCATGCAACCACACACACATTGGAGATGCCTATGATTATTGTGCATTAAAGGCAAGGCAAGATTGAATCATTCATAGTTTCTTGACCATTAGGGATTGTGCAATGGAGGCAGGTTGTCAGGAGGCAATAAATTGGCACATGTATTTTCAAATTTTTGTATGATAGTGTGAGACGATTTTATATTGTACCGAGAGCTCTTAAAGTAGAGTTTTGTATTATATTGTTTCATGATCCATGATATATATATAATATATTATATTGGGGTTTTTATCTTTATGCTTTATCGGTAAAAACTTCTGTGTTATGTGTGATTAATCTTTCTTCATGTGTTTGCAATTGGCGATTAAATTTCCACAAAGATTTAAGTAGAAGGATTTTGTATTTAATAATGTCATATAATTATTAGATCAGGAGAATCTAGGAAATAAATAATTCTATTAAACTTTCTACATGGTATCAGAGAAAAGAATATTTCAATTTTGAAGCAGTAGTTGAGTTTTTTGGTGGAAACAATTCGAATTTGTTGCAAGAATTTCTTGGTGTGACAGTTGAGTAAACATCGAAATGGCTTTCAATGGTTTTCGGCTAGAGTATGCACTCAAGGGAAGATCAAACTAAATTGCATGGAAGCATAGGATGGAGGCAGTGCTTTAAGATAATGGCTTGAAGGAATTCATCGACAGAGATGTTCCTAAGCCTACTTCGACAGATGTTGCATTATTTGACGCATGGAAAAAGAAAGTAGCAAGAGCAAAGAGGATTCTGTTGGAAGGTGTGTAAGGCCATATTTTCTCAAGCCTTCATGGGAAATCCACTCCATATGCTATGTGGAAGGCTTTGATAGATATTTTCCAAAGCAGCAGTGACCTTAGGAAATTGGTGCTGAAGGATAAACTCAGAAAGATCAAGATGGAAAAGAACAACACTATTCTAGTATAATTAACAAATTTTTTCCAATACAGGGATGAGCTTGCAAGTGTAGGAGTAAGTGTTTTTGATGATGATTCAGTAAGCTTGGATCTCTTGGGACTTCCTAAGAGTTGGCATAGTTATGAAGACTGTGTCAACGGATGGGAAAAACTGTCGGATTGGGAACGACTGTGGTCGAATCTAGTGTAGAAGGAGTTCAGGTGGAACACCAGAGATGGCTCTTCATCAAATCTTGATGATGAAGAGGATTGTGCTTTGGCTGCCAAGGTGAAGAATGGGAAGGGGAAGAAATTCCATTCTAAATTTGAGGCCGGTGAAGATGGCAAGGAGAACAACATGTCCAAAATGAAGTGCTTTCATTGTCACGAGTATGGACATATTGCCACAAATAGTCCACAAAAGAAGAAGAACAAGATAGATGTTGGAGATGTAGCTGGCGAGGTTCTTACCTCACAATTTGAGCATGACTTCTCATTGATCACATGCATGGTGTCTAATGCATTGGGATCAGGGTGGAACTTGGATAGTGGTGCTTCCTTTCACATGACAGGAGATAAGAAAATTTTCAGTAACTTGGGTGAGAAAGATCTCCAAATGCATATTGAGTTGGGCGATGATGGACGATACAGTGGGACCAACATTTGTATCATTACCTTCCAAAGGGTGTCAAGTAAACTCTTTCATTTAAAATATGTTATGCATGCTCCAAGTTTGAAGAAAAAATTAGTCTCAGTCGTAATGTTAGAATATAGAGGCTATGGTGTTTTATTTAGTGAAGGAAAAGTTTTCCTGTGACACAAAGAAACAGGGCAAGCCAGTAAGGTTGGGATTCGAGTGAATAATCTATATAAACTTGATGTAGATGGGATTTCTACTGAGTTTCCTACTGTTGGGAAGTGAGAGAAAGCCATGCAATTGACCCTTGAGAGGGAGATGGATTTGCATGCAGGTAAGAGTGAACCTCAAGATGTGGAGCAGCCACAAGATGAGGATCATGGAGTAGGAGCAACCACTCATTCAGAGAAATTTTGAGCCAGATGGGTAGAGGGAGTGCATGTAGCTATACCACCAGGTGAGAGGTGGGGTGACATGCATGAATAATCCCAAGAAGAAATTTTGGGCAGGATTAATTGAGATGGTGTGGATCTCATGAATTGAACCTGGCTACTAGGAGCCCACAGAGCAGTACTATCAAGATCAGTTGGATTGATACAGTCAATGTTGTGATGACATGAAATTAAAGTGACAGTGTCAGATACTGGAGTACAGATCAGAGTTGAAAACAAGTGCAGAGTGCATGGATGCAGAGGTAAACAACGCAGTGGTTCCTGAAGACATGTCCAGTTGGTACTAGTAGAAGTTAGAATACTTTGATGACAGATGCATTATACTAATTCAGTTGTTTGGAGGCTATTTAGTATAGGAAGTGTTGCATGTGCGAGAAACACTAGAGAAGTTTTGCATACAAGGTTGCAGGGTGAATGCATGGAGTTGCATGTCACATGCAAAGACCTTCCTTTCTTGTTGAGAGGGAGTGTTGAATTTTGCAATGAGAAACAGTGAAATTGGCATCCAGAAACAACATCCTTGATCCTAGTGAAAATTGAGCACCTACACTAGGTGGGGCCCACACAAGCTATTTTCAAGTGTATGTGTATTTTTAGAATGGTGAGAAAATTATATTTATAGCGGGAGTCTATTTATAGATGGTTGAGAAAATTCTGTTTATGGATGGATGTCTATTTTTGGAATGCATGTGCGAAGTCAGTTTGTGGATTGCATGCCTAAAAATAGAATGCGTGTTGAGTATTATTATCTCTTAATAATAATTAAATAATAAATAATAATCTATTCTCTTCAAGCACTTGATTTTAGCTAACTGATGTGGCAAACCAGTTGACTGAAGGAATTTTGAGTTCTAAGGTTGGTTGGTGGGACATGCAAGTGGACTTCATTGTAACTGAGTGATACAAAGTTGTAATAGAGCTGGATGTGTAGTTATGTGAGTTGTAAAGTAATTTAACTCAGTTAAGTGAGTTAAACTCAGTTGTGCTAGTTGTAAGTAGTTGTAATTAAAGATACAATAGTGAGATATTAGTGAATTAAATATTAAATTAATTCACGTGAAGTGATCCCACATGCAACTGAATATTTACTATTGTTAACTACATGCATGTCAGATCTAGTGGAGACCTAGTTGAGAGATATGTGAAAGGGATAGTTTGACTATCTGTTGTGACATTAGTGGGTGCACTCATGCAACCACACACACATTGGAGATGCCTATGAGTATTTCATAGTAAATTCAAGGCAATATCAAATCATTCAGAGGTTCTTGACCATCAGGGATTGCGCAATGGAGGCAAGTTGTCAGGAGGTAGTAAATTGGTGCATGAATTTGCCAATTTTTGTATGACTGTGTGAGACGATTGTATATTGTACTGAGAGCTCTTGGAGTATAGTTTTGTATGAGAATGTTTCATGATCCCTAATATCTGCATAATATATGATAGTGGGTTTTTTTTTTTATCTTTATGCTTTCCTGGTAAAAACATCTGTGTTATGTGTGATTGATCTTTCTTCATGTGTTTGCAATTGGCGATTAAATTTCCACAAAGATTTAAGTAGAAAGATTCTGTATTTAATAGTGGCATATAATTTTTAGATTAGGATAATGAAAGAAATACATAAGTGTATTAAAATTTCTACATATGCAATAGAATATAGTGGGGTTTTTAGCTGTAAGACTTCCCCTGGAAATTATCTGTGTTGTGTGTGCTTGATCTTTCTTCATGATATTGTAATTGTTGACTATGTTTTAATCCCACAAATATTTGTAGAAGTGATTCAATATTTAACTTTAGCATATTTTTAGATCAGGTGAATCCAAGATATACATGTATATTTTATAATCTATACAAAGTGAGTGACACGTTGAACATATCAGTAGTGCTACATGGTCAGGGACATTTCAACAAGATTCATGTGTTAGTTGATGATTGGGAGTTTGGGGTGAGGTGGTAGGCTATGATGCCACATCAGTATATCGACATAATGGAAGTTTGTGAGACAAAAGCCTTGGAAAAATGTTAATATCACAATAACCTTATATGAAATTACAACATATAAATGTGGGAAAGGATGTGCCACATTGTAAATATGTCACATAAAGATAACAATATAGGAAATGAGGTGGAAGTCTAAATTAACAAGCTAAGTTTATAAGATAATCTAACACCACCTCTCAACTTATTAGGAGAATGGAGTTTCATTGTTTTAGTATTTTTCCCCAAATATTAATACCCTGGTATGCTATATCAACATGTCGGAGATTTTGTGCCAAGATATATTGGTGGTATGGCCATGTCAACACATCACCATATCAAAAAGCTCTATGTTTGTATGGATTGTTGATATTATAATATTAACATGTCAGATGAAATGGAAGCCATGGTATATCGAAATATCAAATCAATTGGGATCCATAATATATCGACACATCAAATGAATGAAGATCCATGACATATTAACGTATTGGATAAACCATAGGTGCGTTATATTGGTATATTAGATGAATGAGAAATTGAGGATGTGCAAGGTATGACATTTATCGATATAAAAGTATCCATGGTATGACAATTGGGAAATGTCTTTAGATTGTGCATTATGACACATGGCCAAGGTATACCATGTGTCAAGCTAACTATACATTATGGGTTGATGATGTGTTCCTAAAAGGGGAAAAAAAATAAAAGGGTGTAACTTTGTGGTTAGAGCTCAATATTGATTGAAACTTGAGTGGGTCAAATGGTTAAGAGCATGTGTTTCCTCCTAAAAGGTCATAGGTTCAAAAACAAAGGGGGTTAGAGTATGTATTCCTTCGTATACTTCGTAGTCAAAATCGCTGCGTGAAGGTGGGTCCCTTGTCCCACAAACAAGGGGCTCTCATACAGCACTTTGGTATTTGTCTTGACCAAGAGCTTAAAATTGGATAATAATAATATTGTTGGAGGGATATTGACGAGAATAATTATATGGTGACAATGTTAGAGTTGTGATTTAAGATGATAAGAGAAAAATTAATCTTGATGACCCATTTATAAGAAGAACCTTAAGGGTTGTTCTAGTCAACCCCCCACATTGTTAATAAAGGTAAGCAGTTGGGTATGTTTATAAAGTTAGAGGTTGATTTTATAGAAAACTTAGGGTTTTTGTTACGGATTTATGTTCACCATATAAGTTATACCCATACTTCAATATTGCATCAAAAACCAATCCTTGAGTCCCCAGGGGTGATTTAATACCTTGAAGAACTAAATAAATGTCTAGCCTAGATAGTAGCACATTTACCTAGAAGCTCATAGTGAATGATTACATGAATCTTGAAAGATATATATTTTTTATTACTAATATGTCAAAGCATATCAAGTTACAATTAATATTTACAACCAATTGATTTATTAAGGTGTATGTCATTCAACCTTGTTATCAATAACAATAACAATAACAATAATGAAAAGGGTTATGTGTATGTGGTTAGATGAACTGAGTTCTTACATTTAATTAAAAGGATCAACTAAGAAGACCAATTACTTATTGCTAACACTTTTTTGATAAAAGAAGAAACATTTTCTACCACATCCATTGCATTAGCTAAGCTATCCACTAACTCTACAAAATGTCATATCGCATGTTTACTTATTCGTTAGGTGTTGTGTGGGACATGTGTGATGTTTGATCCTCATTGAAAGATATTATTGCCTAAAATTTTTATGGCTAGCTAAAGTCTATTAAACAAATAAACCATGTTAAGTCAGCTAAATATTAATTAAGCCATTAAATAAAATGTAACCACAAAGTTGACACACTATATACAAGAATATTTGATAATAATATAAGTTTGTGATGAATGAATCCCTCTTTTCTTTTCTTTTATGTTCGAAGCATAATTCCAAGAAATAATGACTTCATTTTAATGTGGCATAAGCATAACCATATTTCCATACCTTTTTTTTGAAACGAAACTTCACAACAAACACATCTAATACTTCTCCATGAACATGGATGAAAAACACTCTATACATCCCCAATATTCATAGGTGGTAAGCAAGGTAAATGGTTGGAGAAACCTAACTAAAAGATAAAGCAACTCAAGGCCATAAACTCCCTTAGATATTACATACGTGTGACATTAAAACCAATTAATTAACCACACTATTATACTTATAACAATATGACTTATTATTATTTCAATGTAGACTTTCACAACTATTGATATTATAATTATATTTATGAAATTGAATTATGTAAATAGTTTGAAACTTAAAGATCCTCAAACATAAAAGAAAATTTTTAAAATATATATATATATATATATATATAATTTACATAACTAACACAAACAAATAATTAATAATACTTGAGGTTTGTAAGGATACATAATGGTTATTATTTGTACTTTCACAGAAATGAATTTAAAACTTATGTTTTGGGGATTGGGATCATTGGAAAAGAGGACAGTGATAAGCTTAAAGAAAATTACTTTCTCAAAGAGTTATATATTTTTTATGTATAATTTTGTTCATCATTATCATTTACAAACATTTTTGATGATTAATTAATTATCATATAATTTTAATTAAATAAATTTTAATTAAAATATTAGAAATAATAATATATATAATTAAATTAATTATTTGTAATAATTATTTTAATTATGAAATTAATTATAATTGTTAATCATTAGTGTTTTTCACTATCTTTAGATGACTATAGGATTTTTATACATTTCTGAAAACAATATTTCTTGAGTATATTGAGTTTCAGAAATCTCACTGCCTTCATTATCCTTATAAACCTATTTTCACTATTCCTCAATTGGTCTTCCCAAAGCCACTGTGTTTCTCTTAAAAAGACTCATTATGTGCTTATACTTCTCATTTTCATCCTCCTTCCCTGTCTATAACCTCATTTCCCTATTTTCCCTTGTCACTGAACTCCACCTTCTCTCTTGAGTTTCCTATAGTTAACTCATTCCCATGTCTTTTTGGACATAATAACTTATAACAAATACTCTGTTTTCACTTGAAAATATCCGAGTAAAATTTCAGTCAAGATCAGGTCAAAGAACACTTCCACTAGGTCATTAGGGTTTTACATTGTTTAAGGTCATCCTTGGATGTTTCAAGCACTACTTTTCCTTTGCTAAAATCTAGCTCAGATGTAATATAATGTCAAGACATGGTTATTCAAGAAGTAACTAAAATTTCCAAAGAAGTTTGTCTTATCAGTTCAAAAACTGCAAATGAGTAAAATGGACAAAGTCTAGCACTTCTACAGGAGTGTTGAAAGATTTATCAGCAGAAGGTACTGATAAGGTAGACTATCTACTCCTGAATGAAAAAAAAATACAACAAAGGAAAGCGAAACAACTTGGTCTTGAATATGATTAGGGATTATAAACTTGATGGTCCAGTTGAGTGCCAAAACAATGATCACTTGTAGAAAATGACATGGAGGAAGCAAACAAGGCCAAACATGAAGAAAGTCTATCAAAAAATATTGAGGAAATATGGAAAAAGGTGTGGTGAACTGGACAGAAATGAATGAACTTGAAATGGCTATAAAGAACTTAGAAGAGAACATTGATGATTGTTGTAAAGAATGCAGACACCTAGGGTTTTGGAAAAGTGGCCAGAAAAGGTGTAAGAGTTAAGTTGAGCCTTATGGTGGAAAATGCAGGAGATTTTGAAGATGATGCTATGTTTAAACCCTAAAGTTGTCAAAATGAACTTGTTATGCTTCAATGACCAAAAGAAAAGTCAACTTCACGACTTTAGCAACCTGCAAGGAAAAAGTGTCAAAAAGGGTTAGTGAGAAAAGAAAAAGGACTTTTGACATTAGAAAATGGGTTGTTCAAATTAAATCAAACCTCCATTTGCCTATAAATTTCACCTAAAACTTCAAAAGAATCATTGTTGCCTTGCAAAGCATTATAATTTTCAAGGAGAGGAGAATTTGTGATTTTTCTAAGAGAATTTGGGAAAATTGTCTTGGTGTTGCACGCTTGGCTTAGTGATGCGCGCCTGGGAGTTGGCGTTGTGCATTTGCCATTTC
This sequence comes from Pinus albicaulis, assembly GCA_034641835.2. Lineage (NCBI taxonomy): Eukaryota > Viridiplantae > Streptophyta > Pinopsida > Pinales > Pinaceae > Pinus > Pinus albicaulis. The sequence goes on from CM076584.1 coordinate 1,491,974,761, forward strand.
TCCTCCATACAAATTCTGAAAGCGTTGTGTGCATGGGAGGTGGTGCTGGGCACTGGGAGTGGCGTTGCGCTCTTTCCCGACAGGCCCTCTGCTCATTTTCAAAGGTGTTGCACACTCATCACTGGCACTCTGCACTTGGACAGAGAGGGTTTCTAAGCCCTCCAACCATTAAAATCACATCAAAACTCCTTCAAAGCTTTTTTCAAGTCTTCTAAGGCATTAGTAAGAGGTAAGTACATTACACGAGCTCATCTTCAAGCTATTTTGGTCATCATTTAATGAATGGAATGAAACCCTAATCAAACCCTAAGTTTCAAGCTTGAAATCATTGCTTCATGCTTATTTCATCCTCTTAGACAGAGTATCAGTCATAACAAGGGAAAATGCATTAGTTTAGAGGGTTTCCATTCATCTTTCCTATCACAACACTCATTTCCTACACCTATACTCATTCACTCATCCCCTTCATTTGATTCAAGCTACCATTTCATTACCCTCCCTTCATCTCATTTCACATTAGCCCTAGGGTTTCCAAAACAGAGTTTACAATGTCTGACGGTGAAGACAGTGGTATGGAAGCACAAATTCCAAGGAGGCATGATCATAAAGGAGGAAAGATAAACATATTTGAACCCCTCAATACAAGGGAACTCATGGCATCGCTTCTTACTGTTTCATGTTTCAAACATGTAGGCTGCTTTTATTTTTGTGAAAAGGTACAGCAAATACAAAAACACCCTGAGCTAACAAGACTATTTATCGTTAATTTTCATGAAAAGAAAGTTAATATTGTCAGGGTCACCTTTGAGTTGTCTACAAGTGCCATTGCAGATGCTATAGGGATACCAAGTGTGGGATAAAAGTGGCTCAAGAGAGAAAACCTAGACATGAGTTATTTTGAACCATATCTTAAACCTAGGTATAAAAATCACCACAAATCCATCTTTTCTTTTTCTCATCCACTTGATAGATATGCACCCATGATGAGGATAATCATGAAGTATTTCACATGTGAGGGAAGGTTTTCCCACCTCTACTCATACCACATCTGTCTGCTTATGCATTTCACTAGGGTTAGGATGTTGCATATACCATATTATCTTTACCCAAGCATTAAAAAAATGGCCTACATAGTGCAAAAGAGAGACTAAAGTTAGCAAATGAAAAGCCTCTTCCATCATTTACTTATCAAGATGGTAGTTATGCACCAACTACAGCAGAAAAACATTCCATGGGAGACCTTCATTGCCAATGAGGTTTTCACTACTCCACATGGCCATCATCAACAAAATATCCCTTCCTCATCTCATCCTCCCATTCCTACTCCATCACATCCCACTACTCATGCATCACCATCCACTCACATTCCTTCACCTCATGATGACCGTTCCACATCACCTTTCCATAATCTCTCTCCCTCATATCATGATGACACAACATCAAACAGTGATGAGAAAATTGAGACAGATGGCACTAAAATGAGTGACATTGAGCCATTTCCTTTGACGTACCAGAGGGGATTTTGGCTTGTGTTTGATGCACTTGAGATGCAAGGGGTCATGCCTTCTACATCAACAAAACAACTTGATAAGGGTAAGGAAAAGGTTGCAGAGCATATCATGGTTAAAGAGGATGATAAACATGAAAATGAGCAAGAGTTTCAACTGATTGACCTAGAGGATGATGATGTGGAGAGGATCACCAACATGCTGCTCAAAAGCAAGGATTCCAATATTAGCGAGATTCAAGCTATCTTGAGTTAGAAAACCAACAGTTGGAAACAAAGCAGGCCATTAGTGAGGTCAGGGAAATCAGAGCTCGGAAGGAGGTCAGAAAGGAAAAGGCTATGCTAGATGGGACCTTGGGCACATTTTATGACACTAAATATGAGGAATGACATATTCCTAGGAAGAAGCCAAGGACAATTGGGTTGAAGAAGGCTTTAGCCCAGGAAAGAGAGAAAGAGATAGAATTGGCAGAGAAGCTCACTCCAAGTGAGCTTCTTGCCATGGAAATAAGATATGATTGATAATATTGGCTAGAGAGAGCCAATTTTAACCTAGAGGGTCAATTAGAGGATGCCTAGAGAGACACCGAAATGCAGAGAAAGATGGCAAGACATTATGCCATGACAAACAGAATTGCAAGGGCCATGCTCAAACGAGCCCTTACAAAGATTCAGGCCTTGACTGAGGAAAAGGAGAAGGAAAAGCTTTATATTCTTGCTGATGTATCCCTCCAAGCCTCACAACCATTATCAGCAAAGAAAAATCCAATTTTGGCACATTTTTGCACAATTTTGATTTTTGACAGTTTGGCTTGCAGAAAAAAGGGCCAAACGAGCAGTGCCACTTGTGATGCCCTCATTTTTGGGGAACTCAAATGAAAAATGGTTTGCATCCTCATTTTCCTCATGCCATGGACATCATCCTTAGAAAATTTTAGTGCATTTAGAGTAAAAATCATCCTTCAAAAGGGCCAAAAACCACCTAAAAAACACCTTTCTGCCCTCTTTTTAGCACTGGCACTGTGTCCTTAGAAGTATTGGGAAAAGCAATTTTTGACCAAAACAAATGGGCACCATTTTTCTAACTGAAGGCATATTTAGAAACTAGACAGGATAGGCTTTCCACTGAGCTATCATGGAGCTCATTTGGACACCAGGAAGGCCTCCAAAACTCAGTTGCAAAACAGGTGATTTTTCTAGTCTTGTTGTTGCGCCCTTGTACCTTGGCGCTATGCCCTTACCAAAAAGTCCAAAAAATACATTATAAGTTATTGGAAAATATATTTTGAAGGCCTTAAGGACAAATATCTCGAAATTTAGCTTAGAAGTTATGTTAGAAGTTATTTTTTCATTTAATGAGTTTTGGATATTTTTCCTTGGGCCTTGCATGGTCTCAAAGGTCAAAGTGCCTTAAATTTGTAATAAATGACATTTTTAAACCCTATCTAGGGTTTACCTCCTCATTTGGTAGTTAAATAATACTTGTATGCTTCATAGTTGTTGTTGGTTGATTATTGAGATGAATATTACATAGACTTGGAGTTGTGAAGAAACAGGCTTTGGAGCTTTGTGAATTTTTTGGATTGAATGTCAATGAAGCAAGCACATTCATAGGATTCATGAACCTGGTTAATGGTGATGTTGTTATAATTTAGTAATTAAATCCTTCTATTTTCATATTGTTTCATCTTTTCTCTTGCAATAGAACAGAAAATTTAGGTTAAAATATGTTGTTAGAGGCACCTTAAGTTTGTCTGCTCTTTGTTGCTCAATGTTTTCCTCTGCTAGGTCTGATTGGAGAATTCATGATTTCTCTTTGGTTCCACTTAGATTGTTGTCTTGAAAATGATTTAATGGATTCAAGCCAAAGAATTTCATGGTATGCCCTGTCCTTTGGTGTAGCTTGAAACATTGTTTTTGAGGTCTTTCTTTGAAGTATTTCTTATTAGGGTTTAGGCTAAAGAATTTTATGGTTTTCCATGTCCTTTGGTCTATCTTGAAAAGTCATTTCAAAGGTCTTTGAAGTCTGATTAAAGAACTTAGGAGTTCCCTGCTGTTTTATCATTCCTAAAAAGTTATCTTAAATGTTTTCTTTGTCTGAAGGTAAACAACTAGAGAATTTAGGAGTTCCCTACTCTCTAGGGTTTGCTGGATTGTTGTCTTGAAGTTTTCTTGATAAAGCTAGGTCAAAGAAGTTTATGGTGCACCCTGTCCTTTGATTCTTTCTTAAGTATAGTACTCTTAAAGGCTCTTCTTGTTATAGTATATGTTAAAATATTCTTAATTTCCCTTTAAACCTACTAAATTCACAACTTAATGTTCATTTTACACTCAAACAAGCTATTAAGATCCATTTGGCTTTGTTAACTTGCCCTATTAAACACCCTTGATTTATTGTTGTACTTTTCAAGCCTTTCACAGACACCATAGCCCAATGGTTTAAAATTATCTTACTCTATTTGTTCTTCTTGATAATCAACCCAAGCAAAAAAAACAAAAAAAACAAACCCTATCATTACAACTAGCCTAAAATCAGCATCCTAAATCAATCAAGTCATATCTTTTATCAAATATAGAGAGATCCCTCTCTCAGTCCAGGAAGGCTAGGTCCTAGGAGTCCAAAGTTGGTTTAATGTTACCCTTGTCTATTTGGTCTTGCCAATCTGACAAATTATAGGGACCTAACAATAGTCATGAAAGGATTCATTTTTACCTTGTTACTCAACCATTGGAATTACACATTTTAAGTTTGGATAGGAGGTAACCTCATGAAAAATTAACTAAATTACACATTTTAGGTTTGGATAGGAGATAAACTTGTGGAAAATTAACTTTGTTGTTACTTTGGGAAGATTCAAAATATAAAGCAGTTAAACCACGAACAAAAAATATTAATATTTTTAAGAGAAGGAATTTCCTAAACCTCGAATCTATTTAAGAGTTTATTAATAGATATAAAGGAAAACAACTTTCCAAACCTTGAATTTATTGAAAATATTAAGTTATAGATGTAAAGAAAATCTTTAATTATTTTAAGAGAAAAAGTTATTTCGATAATTATTGTGAATTTTATTTTAAAATCAATAATTTAATAAATTTTATAAGTTTCTAATGTATAAATGGTATAATATACCGGAATTAAAAATTATTAAAATAAATGATTTTATAAATTAACTAATAATTTTGTTGTTCTTTTGGGACACTCAAACTTTCAAACTTTAAATTTATTTAAGAGTTTAATGAATGGATGTAATAAAAAAAAGGGTAATTGGTTTAATAAAAGTAGATAATTAATATTATGAAATTTATTTTGAAGAGAAAAAGCTCAATAAATTTTAATTGTTTAGTATAATTTATAATAGGTGAAATAGTCTTTTTTATTGGAATCTCATGATACAATTTCAAGTAAGAATAGTCTTTTTGATTAGTCATACAATTTCAAGCAAGAATATGATTTTTTGTTGGTATAATACATTTTTGAATGCATAAATGGATTTAACACCCTAACAAACTTTTAGGACACTATAACTCTAAAGATTAAACAACTTAAACTCAAACTTTTAAAAATATATACTAATTAACCAAAAAAACGTCTTAAAAAATCTAATAAATTAGACTACACCAATTTTAATATTTTAAAATTTAATTTGAAATATAATTTTCCCAATAAATGGTTAACCTTGCAAAATTTATTTTAAAGAGTAAAAATCTAAGAAAATTTTAATAATATAATTTTTGATATATGTGTATATTTTTATAAAAATATTCAAATTTTTAATAGAAAATTATTTATATAAACTTTATTTTAAGTAATTTTATTTAATTAAAATTAATATAAATTATAAATAAAATTTTGAAAATGACTAAAGGAATTGCTTGTCTATGTTCCGTGGCAACTTTTGGCCATAGAAAAGACTGCTGCAAAAATTGTTTTTGCCCGGACTCGAAGGATTGCAATATTACAAAACATGATTTGATTTATGAAGTTTGAATTAACTCGCCTGAGCTGAAAGGCCTATTTTTTCTAAACCAGGATAGATCCATGTAAAGTACGGATGTAACATGAGTAGAGAGAGATCAAATTTCTTTTGTCACAAAATTATTTTTGAGTGCAAAAAACAATGTGAATTTTTTTACTTTTTAAATTGCTTTTTGAATATTATAAATATTAGTGTTGGAAATTAATTCCAACTACAATCTGATTAAGGAGGACAAAAATTCAATCTTTGATGGAAATTATCAAAGGACAACATAAAGTTTTGTTTTTGTTTGTACTCCACCTTGCATTAAAATCCTGTGTTTAAACCCTGCAAGTCCAAATTTTTGTATATGGTCGTAGCCCTTTTCTCTGATGTGTAAAACCGTGGTCAAACCACACCATCCCGCTTCATAAACCTACATCTACCGCATTAAATCAAACCACCAACAATATCCTTTACCACACACTTGTTTTGTATTTAAATGCCCCTACATCACTTTGTGTGGAGCCCATGACTCCACGTCAAATCCCTGCATCCAATCAATTCTCATTGCATTCCTCCGAAGCCTACATCATTAGCTCTTAACCCGTGTGATAGACGGTCCCCACCACCACTACCATGTCAACTGCATCGACCAATGGAAGGTGTATTGCACAAAAATGTGCCTACGTCACCAGGCGCTCAAATAGATGCGATAAACGCATAGAACCGTTTTGAATTATGTTTGAAATTTGCTAATGTGTTAAGCCCCAACCAATGAGAGTGTTATCACATCATTTGATGCATAGTCAGCAAGGACCATAGATGGATGTGATAACACAGTAAAACATTTTGCATAAAGTTTTTTGAAGTTCGCGAAATACGTTTTATAAAGTTTTTAACCTTAAGTTAAATTTTTAATGTTGTTTTTATTCACCGCGATAGTTTATGTTTTAATCTTAACTTATATATGATTTACATATATATTATAAACATAAAATGTTTATATATATATATATATATGCAATGTAATGTAATACATGTGGTGTGTGTATTTTGACTGTGTATGCCAGAAGGCAATAAGACTATGTGTAGAAGAAAAGGAAGAGTATGCCTAACTAGCCAGAGAGAAGAAGATAGAAAGAAGCACTGTGTTTGTAGCAGTCAAAGAAGCAATTATTGTAAAGCCAAAACTATAGTTCTAAGGAAGAAAATCTCATTTTGTAACAGTCAGTAATTTTGTTTAATGAAAAAGAGTGTTTACTCCACCTCTTTGTGCATATAATTTTATTATTATCTCTATATTTAGAAGAGGAGTTTTTTTCCTCTCTGTTGTTTGGAATAACAAGAAATTCCAACATGGTATCAAAGCTAGTCTAGGATCTTTACATTTGCTAAAGAAGCTGAAGGAAGGAGTTGTTGGAGCTTTTCACCAACAGAGTGGAAGTTCAGCAAAGCAAGGTGTTTACCAAAATAGAGTTTTGTGTTTGTTTTAAAGAGTGTAGTGCAGAAGAAGTCTCAAAATTTTTTAGAGATAGATTTTATCTCTCAGTAGTAAGAAGGTTTTTTTATAAGAAACACAATCAAGTTTTTTAAGTATAGTTCAGTAAGCTAGCTATGGCAGGAGCCAGCACAAGCACGAGTATGAGAAATACTCAACTCCCACAGTTCAATGGGAAGAACTATGACTATTGGACAATCACAATGAGAGCCTTGTTTGCCTCTTAAGATCTATGGGAGCTATTTGAAGATGCTTTAGAAGAACCAACAGATGAACAAGCATTTAATGCCTTAATACAGGCAGAGAAAGATTTGCTGAAGAGTAATAGAAAGAAGGACTCAAAAGCCCTCTTCTATCTTTATCAGGTAGTGCATGAAAGCATATTTCCAAGAATTTCAGCAGCAAAGAAGTCCAAGGATACATGGGATACCCTCCAGACAGCCTACCAAGGTATGGAGAAGGTAAATACATCAAAGTTTCAATTAATGAGAAGAGATTTTGAAGTCATTTACATGAAAGAGTCTGATACAATAGACTCACTCTTCACATTATTGATTGGGTTGGTTACCCAAATGAGATCTCATGGAGAGACCATAGAAGAGAGAAGAATAGTGGAGAAAGTATTGAGGAGCTTACCCTCAAGGTCTGATGTGATAGTAACAACCATTGAAGAGACAAAGAATCTCTCATTTTTTACTATCAATGAGCTTCATGCATCATTGATGACACATGAACAAAGATTGAGAAGAACAACAAACTCATCTTTGGAACATGCCTTCAAGACCCAAATTTCGTTTGGAAGAGAAAGAGGTCAAGGCATATCAAACTATAGAGGAAAAGGAATAGGTAGGAGCCAAAACAGAGAAAGAAACAACCCTACAATACTAGTGGAAGGGGCAGCAATCAAAGTCAGAATCAAAACCAATGAAGCAACCAACAAGGTGGAAAAAATCAAGCACATGGACAAAGGTATGATAAATCCCAAGTCCAATGTCATTACTGTAAGAAGTATGGTCATTATGCCAATGAATGTAGGAAGAAACAGAGTGACATGGGTAATAGACCCAATGCTAATTTTACTAAGGAAAATATCAGTCAAGAGAATTTATATTTAGCATGTAATATGGCTGAAGAGAAAAGTGAAGATATATGGTTTCTAGATTCAGGATGTAGCAACCATATATCTGGAAAAATTTATATGTTTTCCATGATTTATGAAAATGTGAAGTCTCAAGTAACATTGAGGACAAATAGTAAAGTATTTTCCATGGGAAAAGGAAGAGTAAGTGTTTTGACAATTGAAAGGAGAAATAAAAACCATATCAGATGTTTATTGTGTCTGGTATGAAGTATAACATTTTGAGCATTGGACAACTCATTCAGAAAGGCTACAATGTATTCTTTGAGGATGATTTATGTACCATCATGGACATACCACCAAGCAAGCAGAGGATTGCATAAGTGAATATGACAAGAAAAATAATGTTTCCTCTCAAGTTGAGTGCAAATTTGAAGAAAGGAGTTGCAATGACAACAACGATACAAGAGACATTCCAAAGAGAAGCAAAAGATGAAAATTGGTTATGGCATTTGAGATTTTGACATCTCAACTTTGGAGGTATGAATTTATTGCATAGGAAAGGAATGGTAAAGAGATTACCATTGATTGAAAAGACAGACAACCTTTAAGAAGGCTTCATCTTGGGAAAACAACACAAAGAAAGCTTTCCATTAGGAAAGAGCATAAGGGAAAAAGCACCCTTAGAAATAGTCCATTCTGATTTGTGTGGACCAATGCAAACACCATAATTATTAGGAAACCACTATATGCTAACTTTTATTGATGATTACACAAGAAAAACATGGGTTTAGTTCTTGAAATTGAAGAGTGAAGTGTTTGAAAAATTATTCCACTTTAAAGCTCTAGTTGAGAATCAAAGTGGGCAGCATATTAAAGTCTTAATAATAGACAGAGGAGGAGAATATATCTCCAAAGAATTTCTACATTTTTGCAGAGAAAATGGGATACACAAACAATATACAGCAAGGTATACACCACAGCAAAATGGAGTCACTGAAAGGAAAAATAGAACCATCATGGATATGGTAATAAGTATGTTGAAGACAAAACATTTGCCAAATAAATATTGGGCTGAAGCTGTACATTGTGCAGCATATGTGCTGAATAGATGCCCAACAAAGAGCATTATGAACAAAGTTTTGGAAGAAGCATGGAGTGGCATAAAAAAATTTGTCACCCACGTGAGAGTTTTTTGTTGTGTGGCTTATACATACATTCAAAAGAAGCTAAGCAAGAAGTTGGAAAGTATGGGGGAGAAGTGCATATTTGTTGGATACAGTGAAGAATCCAAATTATAACCCATCTACCAAGAAATTTATGATAAGCAGAGATATACAATCCATTGAGGAAGAATATAGGGATGGAAGCATTAAGAAAATAGTGAATGTAAAAAGATGTTTGTCTCATGATGAAGATGAGGAAGAAATGGCTGAAAGACATCCCTCATTAGTAGAACCACCTCCACCAACACAAGGAAATCAAGGGACACCACAAGCCGGTATGAGAACACCCTTGAGAAGTGATGACAGTGCTTGTCCAAGCATATCACAAGGAGCATATTTGAGTACTTCTACAAGCACAAGTTCAGCAAGTGAAAGAGGAACCAGATTCAAAATTTTGAATGAAATTTATGAGTAAGAAGAAGGTATGAACTCTTTATTTTCATTGTATTGTCATGTAGAAGATCCTATTCATTTTGAAGAAGCAATAAAAGATAAGAAATTGATAGATGCTATGGATGAAGAGATAAATGCTATAGAGAAAAATAAGACATGGTAATTAGTTGATCTCCCAAAAGGTAAGGAAGTTATTGCAGTGAAATGGGTTTATAAAACCAAGAAAAATGTTGAAGGTAAGATTGAAAGGCACAAGGCCAGACTTGTTGTCAAAGGCTACAAGAAGCAAAAAGGTAGAGATTATGAAGAAACATTTGCACCAGTTTCAAGAATGGAAATAGTAAGAGCAGTGTTGTCCATATCAGCGCAACATAAGTGGAAAATTTACCAAATGGATGTGAAATTAGCATTCCTAAATGGAATATTGATGGAAGAGGTTTATGTTGAACAACCTCTGGTCTATAGGCCAAGAGCACAAGGTATGCAGATTGAAGAGAGCTCTATATGGGTTGAAACAAGCACCAAGAGCATGGTATAGTAGAATAGATGTCTATCTACTGAAAAATGGGTTTGAGAAATGTGAAGGAGAACCCACATTATACATTAAGGACAAAGATTGTAATATGTTCATTGTTGTTTTGTATGTTAATGATGCTATATTTATAGGTAATGATGCTTACCTCGTTGAGAATTTTAAAACAGTCATGAAGGATGAATTTGAGATGACTGATATGGGATTGCTGAGATACTTCTTAGAAATAGAAGTAGAGCAAAATGAAAATAAAATTTTTATTTCTCAAGCAAAGTATGTTAAAGAAGTTTTGGAAAGATTTAACATGGAAGATTGCTGAGATACTTCTTAGGAATAGAAGTAGAGAAAAATGAAAATAAAATTTTTATTTATCATGCAAAGTATGTTAAAGAAGTTTTGGAAAGATTTAACATGAAATATTGCAAAGAAGCAATTACTCCTACAGTGATGGGATTGAAGTTAAGCAAAGAAGACAGAAGCAAGGATTTTGATCAAAGTTTGTATAAGAACATAGTTGGTAGTCTTATGTATTTTACTGCAACTAGGCCGGATATTATGCATGTTGTTAGTTTAATTTCTAGATTTATGGAAAGGCCAAAGGAGGCACATTGGCAAGCAGCAAAGAGAATTATGAGGTATGTGAAAGGAACAAAGAGGTATGGTATTTTATACACCACTTCAAAAAATTTTGAACTTATTGGATATACTGATAGTGATTGGGCTAGAAGTATAGATGACAGGAAAAACACCTCTGGATATTTTTTTCATATGGGATCAGGAGCCATTTCATGAGCTTCTAAGAAACAACCAATTATGGCTTTATCAATAGCAGAGGCAGAGTATGTAGCAGCTACAACAACGGCATGTCAAGTACTATCGATGAGAAGAAATTTGAGAATTTTGTGTTATGAATAGATAAAAGGCACAACAGTGTATTGTGATAATAGCTCAGTTATAGATTTATCCAAGAATTCAGTGTTTCATAAGAGAACGAAACACATTGATGCAAAATATCACTACAACAGAGAGCTAGTGAATAATGGAGAAATAGTTCTGAAGCGTTGCAGAACAAAAGAATAGTTTGCTGATATTTTTACAAAACCATTGGGGCAGAAAAGTTCTAGCTATCTCATAAAATGTCTAGGCATGCAAGAGAACAATAGTTGCAATTAAGGGGGAGTGTTGGAAAGTAATTCCAACTGCAATCTAAGCAAGGAGGACATAAATTCAACATTTGATGGAAATTCTCAAAGGATAGCAAAAAATTTTGTTTTTATTTGCACTCCATCGTGCATTAAAATCCCGTGTTTAAATCCTACAAGTCCAATTTTTTGTATATAGTCATAGCCCTCTCTCTGTTGTGTAAAACCATGGTCAAACCATGGCATCCCACTTCATAAACCTACATCTACTGCAATAAATCAACCCACCAACCATATCCTTTACCGCACATTTGTTTTGTATTTAAACACCCCCATGTCACTTCACGTGGAGCCCATGACTCCACGTCAAATCCCCGCATCCAATCAACGCTCATCGCATTCCTCCGAAGCCTACGTCATCAACTCTTAACCTATGTGATAGGCGGTCCCCACCACCACCGCCATGTCAACTACGTCGACCAATGGGAGACGTATCACACAAAACTGTGCCTATGTCACCAGGTGCTCAAATGGATGCGATAAATGCATTGAACCATTTTGAATTATGTTTGAAGTATGCCAGTGTCTCAAGCCTCGACCAATGAGAGCACTATCACATTGTTTGATGCACAGTCAGCAAGGACCGCAAATGGATGCAATAACGCAGTAAAACGTTTTTCATAAAGTTGTTTGAAGTCCATAAAATACGTTTTATAAAGGTTTTAACCTTAGGTTAAATTTTTAATGTTGTTTTTATTTGCTGTGACAGTTTATGTTTTAAACTCAAGTTATATATGATTTAACATATATATTATAAACATAAGATGTTTATAATATATATATATATATATATATGCAATGTAATGTAATACACGTGGTGTGTATATTTTGACTGTGTATGCCCGAAGGTGGTAAGACTGTGTGTAGAAGAAAAGACTGAGTATGTCTGACTAGCCAGAGAGCAGAAGACAGAAAGAAGCACTGTGTTTGTAGCAGTCAAAGAAGCAATTATTGTAAAGCCAAAATTGTAGTTCTGAGGAAGAAAATCTCATTTTGTAACAGTCAGTATTTTTGTTTAATGAAAAAGAGTGTTTACTCCACCTATCTGTGCATATAATTTATTGTTATCTCTGTGTTTAGAAGATGAATTGTTTTCCTCTCAGTTATTGGAATAACCTAAAATTCCAACAATTAGATAACATTTGTATTAGGCCATTTTATAATAATTCATATTAAAATATTTTATTCATAATTGTGAAATTATATTATTTAAGATAGATATCGAAATATTGTATTTATTATTTCAAGAACAAAATATTATATTTATTTCTTTAAAAATGAAAACGAAATATCAACAATTAATTTAATTATTTTGTTAATAAATTTTTAATTATTTATTTATATGATTATTTAATTTTTATTTGGTTAACATAAACTGAAATTATTTTAATTATTTTTCTAGAGATATAACATACTTACCCATGTCCCTAATAATAAAATAAACCTAAAAACTCAGTGAGCACACTACAACATGTTTCTGGATTGAGAGGAGAATAGATTGTCATTACTGTATAAATTCATTGACACTTGTCCAATTGAAAGGTTTATTATAATACCAGCCATGCCAAGTTTATATTAGTAGGCAATTTCGTCTCACGAATTTCATGTTTTCTATAGTTTGCTGTTAATAATCAACCAATTGAAAATAAACAAATTCTTCATTGCCGCAGTATCGTAACGAGTACAGAACCCAATGAGCTATTCAGAAACAAAGGAGATTGTTAATAAACGAAAAAGATAAGGACTTTATCTCATTGTGGTGAAGACAAGTCACCAAGAATGACCCATCAAGAATTTGCACACTGATAATCTTGTTTATCTGGTACCATATCTGAGGGAAGTTTTGATATTTTAACATTTCCTTTATATTGGTGTCCATCCATTGATCCCTCACCCAAAATGGAAGGAATCATAAGACTATTTTTTATTATTAAAAAATCCATCAACGAATTTCATTTTTGGCAAACGATTTTAATTTAAAATTGGAAATTCAGATTAACATAACGTAAAAATAATCAGCATGAAAAAATGAGGTTTTCTTTAAGGTTATGTTGGTTAATTTATTATATTTATTATTTTTTTAGTGTTAAATTTATTTTTTTAATGAGTTTTATTTAAAATTTAATAAACTAACAAAGTCATATGAATTAAATAATGGCTAAATGTAGAAGATCTTCGAGTGTCAAGTAGCAATTCAACTACTAGTTTTAAAGATGGAATATCACACTCAACCTTAAGTACAACTTTCATTCCATAAACCAAGTGAAAAGAAGTGAAGTTCATGGAAGCTTTAACTAAAGTTTTATATGCCCATAATGCCGAAAAAGCATAATATGTCAATTTCTCTTACAATTCCCTGCCATGTTTCAAAACATGGTTTTCAAGACATGATTAATGGCCAAGGAGTTGACTATTCCTGACAAAACCCCACTTGGCTATTAATTTTGTCAACATATGATTGCATAACTATGAACCGTGATTTGTCACAATCGTCTTGGGTACCCTGAACCTAGTAAAGATTTAGTTAAATACAAATATGTTGTAGCAATACCATCATTAGAGAGTGTAGTCATGCCCACATTCCATTTAGTGAAATATCCCACTGCTATAATGATCTAGTGGTGTCCATTGGCTAATGTTGGGTTATAGTGCATAAAATCAATACTTCATTTAGAAAAACATCTGACAACAACAATAGGGTGAAGTGGAGCAATATGAGCATGTATATTCTTAGTAAAAATTTGACATGGATGGCATTTTTGGGCCATTGTAATCCAATCCTTAAAGAGTGAAAGCCAAAAGTAGTCGGTATGCAAAAAAAATTAAGCAGTGTCATGCCTAGAAAAATGACCGCCGCATGCTCCTACATGGAAATCATTCAAAACCCATTCAACATCCTCATGAGTGAGACATCAATGCAACATTGCATCATCTCCATGTTGATAAAAAGTATCAAAGATAATGGCATAATTCCTAGCTTGGTGGTGTATACATTGGTGCTCATCGTGAGACCATTCAAACCAAAAACGTTGAGTTTGAAGATAGAGTAGAACATCCCCATACCATGGATCAAGTGAGATAATGAGAAATAATGATTCATTAGGTAACAAGTCCTTAGCCATAACTTCTTCATCAACTTGAGGTAACCTTGAAATTAACTTGGAAAATGCCAAATATTTCCTAGACTTAGCAACTGCAAACAATCCATTTTGAGTATTCCCCCCAATGATTTGTCAACTAAGGATATGTTTTATGGACTTGGAGGTAGCAATCACCATGGTCTTTCCCATGAATATGTAATTCTATAAACATTGGACAACAACAATAACTTCCAAATTCAACTTCTCAATGTGGAAATAATGAAGCTCCATACCAATAAGACATTTGCTAAGGTAGTAAATGACATTTTCAATGTGCATCTCGTATTCTTGGACAAGAACCATATCAATGGTGGATTTAGAGGTTTTGAGATAGAGTAAAAAGTCCTTATTGAAATCATGAGGTCTCAGTAATGGGGCATTATGGATTGTTGATATTTGAATATTAACATATCAGATGAAAGGGAAGCCATTGCATATCAACATATCAAATTAATTGGGAGCTACAGTATATCGACACATCAAATGAATCAAAATCCATGACAACATATTGGATAAATCAAAGGTGCGATATAATGGTATATCGGATTCTTGAGAAAATGAGGAAGTGTAAGCTATAACATTTATCGATATAATAGTATGCATGGTATGACAACTGGGAAATGTGCTTAGATTGTGCATTGTGACACATGGCCAAGGTATACCATGGGTCAAGATAAGTGTACATTATGGGTTGATGATGTGGCCCTAAAAGGGGAAAACATTTAAAAGGGTGTAACTTTGTGGTCAGAGCTCAATATTAAGTGAAAATTGAGTGAGCCTAATGGTTAAGAGCATATGTTTCCTCCTAAGAGGTCACAGGTTCAAAACCAAAGGGGGGTAGGTTATGTATGTCTTCGTAGACTTCGCACTCAAATCGATGGGCAGAGGTGGGTCTCTTGTCCCACAAAAAAGGGGCTCTGATACACCACTTTGGTGTTTGGCTTGGCTGTGACCTTAAAATTGGATAATAATAATATTGTTGGATGGATCTTGATGAGAAGAATTAGATGATGACAATGTTAGAGTTTTGATTTAAGATGATAGGAGAAAAAATAATCTTGACTACCCATTTATAAGATGAACCTTAAAGGTTGTTCTAGTTAGCGCCCACATTGTTAATAAAGGTAAGGGGTTGGGTATGTTTAGAAAGTTAGAGGTTGAGCTTCTAGAAATATTAATGTTATGGTTATGAATTTATGTTCACCATATAAGTTACACCCATACTTCAATACTGCATTCAAAACCCTATTCTTAAGTCCCTAGGGGTGAGTTAATACCTTGAAGAACTAAATAGATGTGTGGCCCATATAGTAGCCCATTTACCTAGTAGCTCATAGTGAATCATTACATGAATATTGAAATATATAGATTTGTTATTACCAATACGCCAAAGAAATCAAGTTACAATTAATATTTACAACCAATTGATTTATATGTGTGTATGGCATTCAACCTTGTTATCAATAATAGTAAAGAAAAGGGGTATGTGTATATGGTTAGATGAATTGGGTTCTTACATTTAATTACAAGGATGAACTAAGAAGACCAATTAATTATTGCTAACACTTGTTTGATAGAATAAGAAACACTTGCTACCACATCCATTGCATTAGCTAAGCTATCCGCTAACTATTTAAAATGTTAGCTCGCATGTCTACTTATTCATTAGGTGTTGTGGGACATGTGTGATGTTTGATCCTCATTGAAGGATATGTTTGCCTAAAAAATATATGGCTAAGTAAAGTTTATTAAGAAAATCAACTATGTTGAGTGAGCTAAATATTAACTAAGCCATTAACTAAGATGTAACCACAAAGTTGACACACTATTTACAAATCTATTTGATAATAATATAAGCTTGTGATGGATGAATCCATCTCTTTTTTTATGTTCGAAACATAATTCCAAGAAATAATGACTTTATTTTAATGTGGCATAAGTATAACCATATTGCCATACTTTTTTTGAGAACGAAGCTTCACAACAAACACATCAAATACTTCTCCATGAGAAACACTCTATACTTCCCCACTATCCATCGATGGTAAGCAAGATAAACTGCTAAATGGACCTAACCAAAAGAGAAACTTATAACAATATAACTTATTATTATATTATTATACTTATAACAATATGACTTATGACTTATTATTATTGGAATATAGATTTTCACAACTATTCGATATTCATATTATAGATAAGTTTATGAAATTGAATTATGTAGATAGTTTGAAACTTATCGTAAAAATTAAAAACTTTTTAAAAGTAAAAACTAATTAATTGTAATAAAACTTATATAGATAGATATATTATATTCATTTATATATATTATATCATATTATTTAGAATTTTAACTTACCTCAGCGACACAAGCAAATCATTAATAATACTCTAGGTTTCTAAGGTTACATTTAAAAAAAGTTATTATTTTACTTTCACATAAATGAATTTAAACCTCATGTTTTGGGGATTGGGATTTTTGGAAAAGAGGAGAGTAATAAGCTTACAGAAAATTACTACTCAAAGTTGTATATGTTTTATATATAATTTTGTTCGTCATTTTCATTCCCAACCATTTTGGGTGATTAATTAATTATCATATTATTTTAATCAAATATTTTTTATTAAAATATTAAAGAAAGTAATCAATATAATTAAATTAATTTTGGTAATAATTCTTATTATGAAATTAATTACAATCATGAGAGGAGTCGTTTTTACACAGTTACTCGACCATTGGAATTACATATTTTAGGTTTGGATACGACGGAACCTTATGGAAAATTAACTTTCTTGTTGCTTTGAGAAGAATCAAATCCTAAATAAGTTAAACAATTTTTTTAAAGGAGACGCAACTTGCTGTACCTTGAATTGAATATATTTAAGAGTGTGTTAATAGATATAAAGAAATAAATTTCCCAAACTTTGAATTGATTGAAGAGTTTAATAAATGAATATAATGAAAATTTTTAATTATATTGAAACAAACAGTTATAGGCAGAGAATTAATATTATCAAATTTAGATTAAAGAGATACAATTTGAAGCAAGAATGTGATAGTTATAAATGTAATAGTCTTTCTCATTAGCTAATTAGCTATAGAATTGATTTTTTGTTATTTAAATATATTTTTGAATGCATAAATAAATTCGACACCCTAAAAAACCCCAAAACAATAGAATTCTAAATATTGAACAACTTAAATTCAAACTTTTACAAATCTATATCAATTAACCAAAAAAAATATCTTAAAAAATCCTATTGATCTATAAATTAGACTACACTTATTTTAATACTTTAAAATTTGATTTGAAATATCATTCTTTCACTAACTTTATTTGTTGCTTTGAGAAGAATATTATTAGGAATTTGACTTTTGTGATTCATAAATTATGTATCCAATATTTCAGTGAAAATCACATTGGAGAAATTTGTGTCGACGGGTTTCGAACCAGCCAGTGTGGTTCATCATCAGGACAAGATACGAAATCTAATCTAGGACTCAGCATAAATAGAAAAATAAGCTCCAAATAGCCGTTGTACAATAACGGCTAGTTTGACCATAAAAAATAAATAAATAAATAAATTAAAAATAAAAATAAAAATAAAACTATAAAAAATAAAATAAAATAAAATACAAAATATAAAAAACTAAAAACTAAAAATAAAAAATAAATCAATAAAAATAAACAATAAAATTAAAAATTAAAAATAAAATATAAAAATAAAAAGTAATAAAAAATCAATAAATAAATAGATATAAATATGAACATTAAAGTAAATATAAATGTAAAAATAAAAATAAAAATATTAGAAACAAAATAAATAAAAAAATAAATAAATAATAAAATAAAATAAATAAATAAACAAAAAATAAAAATAAAATAAATAAATATACATTACTTACACAATTCAATATAATATTTTTTGAAACTAAATTAATTCCTTTATTTTTATTTTATTTTTTATTTTAAAAAGGTAATTAATTAATGATTAATTATACATAAATAAAAATTAGATTAAAAACAAATAATGAACATAACAATGCTAAATAAATAATAATTAATTACATAACAAAGAATAACAGAAAGGAGAATCGCTGATAAGCACCACCTTGAAGATGAGAAATCTCATCTTTTTAATGTTTTCCTTAAAAATGGTTATAGCAAGATTCAATGTCGTAGAGTTTTCCAAAAAGCAGAAAAAGGTCCTAGGGTTAAAAGTGATAATTATGACAGGTCTGTTGGTGTTCACCTCCCTTTTATCTAGGGAACGACTGATAAGATCGCTAGGATACTAAGGAAACATAGTGTTCCTTCGACCTTCAAGCCCCTCCGCACGATTCGGAATTCGCTCAGATCGGTTAAGGACCCAATTTGCCCTAAGGAGGGTAAGGGTGTTTACTTGATTCCGTGCTCCTGTGGGACCTCTTATACTGGTGAAACTGGTCGATCTATCAGTCAAAGAATTCATGAACATGCCGCTGACCTAAAGCATAATAGATCTCGCTCCTCTGCCTTAACAGAGCATGCTGAAAAGACAAAGCGTCACATTTGCATTGAAGATGCTAAGGTCATTGCGAAGGTGGACCATTTTCACCACCGAAAGTTTAGGGAGGCCCTTGAGATTGAAAAGAGGCCTGTTAATCTTAACAGAGATGATGGGTGAAGTGTGAGCAGATACTGGATCCTTGCCCTTCATTCTTAGTTTTTTGAGTTTTTTCGCTTCTGTTTGTTAGAGGTTCGTCGTTTACTCCCCTCTCGTTCTGTTTTACTTTTCTCCTTTCTGTTATTCTTTGTTATGTAATTAATTATTATTTATTTAGCATTGTTATGTTCATTATTTGTTTTTAATCTGATTTTTATTTATGTATAATTAATCATTAATTAATTACCTTTTTAAAATAAAAAATAAAATAAAAATAAAGGAATTAATTTAGTTTCAAAAAATATTATATTGAATTGTGTTCCAGTAATGTATATTTATTTATTTTGTTATTTTTATTTTTTTGTTTATTTATTTATTTTATTTTATTTTATTTTATTTTATTTTATTTTTTATTTTTATTTATTTATTTATTTATTTTATTTTTACAATGTTCATATTTATATCTATTTATTTATTGATTTTTTATTACTTTTTATTTTTATATTTTATTCTTAATTTTCAATTTTTTATTTTTTATTTTATTGTTTATTGATTTATTGATTTATTGATTTATTTTTTATTTTATTTTATTTTATTTTATTTTTTATTTTAATTGTATTTTTTGGTCAAACTAGCCGTTATTTTTATTGTTTATTTTTTATTTTTAGCTTTTAGTTTTTTATATTTTATATTTTATTTTATTTTATTTTTTATAGTTTTATTTTTATTTATTTTATTTTTATTTTTTATTTTTTTATTTTGTTATTTTTTATGGTCAAACTAGCCGTTATTGTACAATGGCTATTTGGAGCTTCTTTTTCTATGTAAGCTGAGTCCCAAATCAGATTTCGTATCTTGTCCTGATGATGAACCACACTGGCTGGTCCTGATGATGAACCATAATGGCTAGTTCGAAACGCGTCGACACAAATTTCTCACATGAAATTTACTTTAAAGAGTAAAAAACTTAGCAAATTTTAATAATAGAATTTTAGATGTATGTGGATAATTTTATAAAATAATATTTTTTTTAATAATTTTATATATTATTTATAATTTCGAAAATTAATAATATTAAGCAAATTTGCTTTAAATCTTTTTTAATTAAAAATAATAAAATTATAAATAAAATTTTGTAAACCTGAAAAATGCTAATTATTTCTACACTGAAAATTTCTTATGTGCTTCCTTTTTTAGATTTCCAATTCTATGAGATTTCTTGAAAATTGAATATTTCTAAATCTGTGTATGTCCTCCGGGTTTATGACTGTTTCTATCTACATTGATGATTTCTTAGAATAAAATATGAATATAAAACTGATGTGTTATTGCCTATGGGCGGAGATATGCATGACATCGTTCCCTATAAATATGAGAACTTTTAAGATCTTGTTTGTTTGAGTTAGATTTACATTGACATCCAGTTTAAGAGTTTGTTTTTAAAAAGTTTGAGACTATATATAATATAGATACGTTTTGATATTTACTACGTTTATATGGGTGTCCATCCGTTTATCCCTTATCCCTCAATCAAAATGGAAGGAATGATAAGACTTGCTTTTTATTATTAAAAAAACCATCATGAATTTCATTTTGTGCAAAGGATTTTAATTTAAAATTGAAAATTCAGTTTAACATAATGTAAAAATAGTCAGCATGAAAAAGATGAAGTTTTATTCAAAGTTACGTTGCTTA
The DNA here is from genome assembly GCA_034641835.2 of Pinus albicaulis. Lineage (NCBI taxonomy): Eukaryota > Viridiplantae > Streptophyta > Pinopsida > Pinales > Pinaceae > Pinus > Pinus albicaulis. The sequence continues at coordinate 1,491,995,641 of CM076584.1, forward strand.
ATTTATTATATTTATTATTTTTTAGGCTTTTTTTAGTTTTAAATTTATTTTTGAATGAGTTTGACTTAAAATTTAATAAATTAGCATAACTATATGAATTAAATGGTTGCTAAATGATAGGTAAATATAGGAGATGTTCTTCCTTGGCATAAGTGTTAAATAGCAATTCAAGCACTAATTTAAAGAGGAAATATCACTCTACATATAGTCTCCACTCCATAAACCAATTGAAAAGGAGTGAAGTCTATGGAAGTTTTAACTAAAGTTCTATAAGCCCATAATGCAGGAAAAGCATAAGATGCCAATTTCTCTTACAATTTCCTACCATGTTTCAAAGCAAGGTTTTCAAGACACTATTAATGGCCTTATAGATAATAGGGAGTTGACTATTCCTAACAAAACCCAACTTTGTTATTAATTTGTCATCATATGATTGCCTAACTGTGAACTGTGATTTGTCACAATCGTTTTGGGTACCCAAAACCTAGTAATGATGTAGTTAAATACAAATATGTTGCAGTGGTACCATCATTAGAGAGGGTAGTCATGGCTTCATTCCATTTAGTGAAATAGCCCACTGCTACATTGATGTAGTAGTTTCCATTGGCTAATGTTGGGTTACACTGCATAAAATGAATGCTTCATTTAGCAAAGCATCCGACAACAACCACAAGGTGAAATGGAGCAGGTGTAGCTATTGAGATTCAACAAGATGATGAGCTTAGTGAAAAGAGTCGCCTTCACTAAGTGGGCCCACAGGCTATTTTTTGTGCAAGTCTATTTTTAGACATGATGATCATATTTCAGAAGTTGCAGGATGCTATTTGTGGGTGGATAATCAAGTTGGAAAAATAGATGAAATTCTATTTTTAGAATATTGGGTGTAGTCTATTTATAGATCGTTGATCTAAAAATAGATGCATGTCGATTATTATTGGCTCTTAATAATAATCAAACTCTAAACATCAACTTATTCTTTTGGATTACTTTGTTTCAGTGCACATATGTGGTAGATCAGTGGACTGAGGGAATTACGCAATTACCAAAGGCAACTGGAAGTTCATGCATAGAGGATTCAGTTAAAACTCAAGTGGAAGTGTTATGACAGAGTTGGAAGAGTAGTTTATGGAGTTGTATTTAGTTTAACTCAGTTAGACTTAGTTGAGCTAGTTGTATCTAGTCTAACTGAATGATACACTAGTGAGAGTGGAGTGAATTAATTAGTTAATTAATTCACAAATAATAACTCATTAATCAAATGAAAAATATAACAGTTAACTACAGTACATGGAAATTCTAGTGGAGACCCAGTGGAGAGATAAGTGAAAAGGCAAGATGGACTATCTGTTGTGACTATAGTGATGCATTTATTGCATCACACACACATTGGAGTTGCCAATGAGGATTTCGCAGTCAAGGAAAGATTAATTCGAATTCATTCAGAGCTATTCTTTGGTAGGGATTGCGTAGTGGAGGCAAGCTAGTAGGAGGGCAGAGATCGGTGCATGGATTTGCAAGATTGTTCCTGATTAGTGTATGACGATTGTACTATACTAAGAGCTTGATAAGATTTGTATGAGGATTGTCATATGATTTCATGATACATAATATATAGTTGGGGTTTTCAGCTTCAGGCTTTCCCGTAAAAGAACTTTTTCATGTGCGATTGATTTTATTTATGCTTCACATGTGTGTGAAATTAATTTTCCACAATAGATTAACAGTGGAATGATTTTGTATCTTGTAAGAAGTTAAATATTGTGAGATAAAGGGGAATCTACGACATATGCATGCTTAATGTATATAATTTCTACATGGTATTAGAGCATTGTTAATTCTTGAAGATTGCAATTGTGAAGTGAGTTTTTGTTGGTGGACAATTTGAATTTTCTACAGAAGATTCTTGGTGCAGAAGTTGAGTATACATTGAAATGGCTTCCAATGTGTTGCGATTGGAGTATGCCCTTGATGGGAGATCGAATTACATACCCTGTAAGGATAGGATGGAGGCGGTGTTGGAGGATAATGGGCTGAAGGAGTTCATCGATAGCGATTTTCCTAAGCCGAGATCTGGCGATGCTGCATTGCTTGACGCATGGCAAAAGAAGACAGCAAAGACAAGAATAATTATGTTGGAAGGTGTGAAGGACCATATTGTGTCCAGCCTTCACGGCAAAGCCACTCCATTCTTAATGTGGAAGGCTTTGACAGACTTGTTCCAAAGCAGAAGTGACCATAGGAAGTTGGCGCTTAAAGACAAGCTCAGAAAAATAAAAATGGAGAAGGGCGATAGTATTCCAAAATACCTCACGAAGTTTGTCGACTGCAAGGATGAACTGGGAAGTGTGGGGGTAACTGTTGATGATGAATACTTGGTGAGCTTGGCTCTCCTTGGGCTTCCAAAGAGTTGGCATAGCTACAAAGACTCTGTCAATGAATGGGAGAAACTGCCAGGATGGCAGCGAATTTGGTCGGATCTTGTGCAGGAGGAGATAAGATAGGGTACTAGGGATGGCTCTTCATTAAAGAATGAAGATGAAGAGAATTTCGCTTTGGCTGCCAAAGAAAGGAAAGGGAAGGGGAAGAAATTTCCTTCAAAATCCGAATCTAAAGGCAAGAAGTAGGAATTGTCCAAAGTGAAGTGTTTTCACTGTCATGAACATGGGCATTTCGCCATTATCTTTCCACAGAATAAGAAGAAAAAGAAGGTTGTTGGAGCTGCAGCTGGAGAGGCCTTAGCCTCACAATTTGAACTTGGTTTTTCTTTGATCACATGCTTGGTTTCAAGCTGCATGGGATCGGTGTGGTATCTTGATAGTGGTGCGTCTTTCCATATGACAGGAGACAAGGAGTTGTTTAGTGACTTAGAGGAGAAGGACCTATAGATGCATATAGAGATGGGTGACGATGGTCGGTACAGTGCGACTGACATTGGGACCATTACATTTGAGAGGGAGTTCGGTAATCCATTATTTTTGAAGGATGTTATGCATGTTCCAGGTCTGAAGAAGAACTTGGTCTCGGTCTCAATGCTAGAAGACAAAGGTTATGATGTTGTTTTCAATGAGAGAAAAACCTTCCTTCAACATAAAACAATGAGTCAAACCAAGAAGACAGGGGTTCGAATTAAGAATCTCTACAAGCTGGAGGTAGATGGCTGCGCTACAATGGTGGGCAAAGAAGAAGTGGTGAGCCGGGATTAGGGTGAATTATGGCACAAGAGATTGGGCCATCTTGACCATGGCACTTTGAATATTTTGCAGTAGATTTCTACTGGAATTCCCAAGGGTACTCTTGTGCAATCAGATCAGTGCAAGGGTTGTACTATGGGTAAGTTTGTGAAGACCACCTTTCATGAGAAGGAGAGCCGTGCTTCGGTGATCCTCGAGAGAATTCACACAAACGTGTGTGGACCTTTCTCAGTTGCTTCAATAGAAAATAATAGGTATTATGTTATATTTGTTGATGACTATTCTCGTAGATGCTAGATATTCTTCATGCAGAAGAAGATTGAAACATTCTCAAAGTTCTGTGAGTTCAAAGCATTGGTGGAGAAGGAGTTGGGGAAGCAAGTGAAAGCTCTATGAAGTGATAATGGTGGTGAATACATCTCGAGCGAATTCAAAGACTTCTGTAGTAGAGAATGAATTCAAAGAGAAATCATAGCGCCTCATAACCCACATCAAAATGGGGTCATGGAGACGAAGAACAGAACGATCGTGGGTGCTGCATGAGCTATGCTTGAGAGAGAGCTAGATTTTCATGCAGTGAAGGAACTGCTTGTTCTGAAAGATGAGCCTCTAGATGTGGATCAGCCACAGGAGGAGATTCATGGAGTGAAGGAGTCCACTCATGCAAAACCAAACACCAGACAAGGCAGAAAGCGTGCCACAGAAGCTGAGAGATTGAAGCTTGATGTGGCATAGAATGTAGGAGTCCCTACATCACAATGCAGACAAAGACAATCACCTGACGGATTTACTGGATACATGGCTCTTATGAGCAAGTGTATCGTGAAAGAGCAATAATCTTTTGAGGAAGCAGTGCAGGAGCCCACATGGGTAGATGCCATGGTGAGGAGTATGACGCCATTGTCAGAAAAAGTGCTTGGGAGATTGTTCCAAGGCCGGTGGGAAAATTAGTTGTAGGATCAAGATGGATCCACAAGGTAAAGCAAGATGCTGATGGGAGTATCGAGAAGTATAAGCCAAGAATTGTTGCCAGGGGTTTCTCACAGGTCGAGGGGACTGACTATGAATAAACCTTTTCACCTATCGCACGGTATTCTTCCATACATACCATCCTTGCTCTCTCAGCACAGATGGGTTGGCACATTCATCATATGGATGTGAAGACTGCGTTCCTTAATGGGATCATTGAGGAAGAGGCGTACATTGAGCAACCTGAAGGATTTGAGATCTTCAGCAGTGAGTCACATGTGTGCAGACTCAAAAGAGCATTGTATGGGCTGAGACAAACACCACGTTCTTGGTACACTCGGATCGACAACTATTTCACTAGACTTGGCTACACCAAGAGTGAGGCAGACGCAAACCTGTACCAGATTGTGGTGGAGGGTAAGATTTTAATCATTGTTCTTTATGTTGATGATTTAATACTAATGGGTAATGAGAAGTTGATACACTCATGCAAGGCAGATCTTGCAAAGAATTTTGAGATGAAGGACTTGGGCCTCCTTCATTATTTTCTTGGATTGGAAATATGGCAGCGGGAAGGTGAGCTGTTTGTGCCTCAAGGCAAGTATGCCTGGGAAATACTGGAGAAGTTTCACATGCAAGGCTGCAAGCCTATCGACACTCCTCTTCCAGGAAATTGGAAGAAAGAGGATGCTACATCGGCAGAGGTAGTGGATGCCACTGTTTATCGATAGTTGGTGGTTTTGCTCATGTATTTAGTTAAGACAAGACCGGAGATATGCTATGCGGTGAACCAGCTTTCACAAGCGATGGTTAAGCCTACCAAGCTTTTTTGGAAGGCAAGCAAGCATGTCCTGAGATATCTCAGGGGCACATCTGAGTATATTTTATGGTACAAAAAGACGAATGAGGTGAAGTTGCATGGCTTCATGGATGCAGATTGCGCAGGTAGCCCAACATACAGAAAAAGCACATCAGGAGGGATTTTAGTATCGAATCTACAACAATTTCTTGGTACAGCAGGAAACAAATATCTGTGGCACTCAGTTCAGCGGAAGCAGAATACATGGCAGCAAGTCAAGCTGCATGTGAGGCTATTTGGATGAGGAAGATTTTGGTTGGTTTGTTCGGTTCACATTTAGATCCCACAGTGATACATTGTGATAATCATAGTTGCATTAAACTCTCAGTCAATCTTGGGTTTCATGATAGATATAAACATATTGATATTTGGTATCATCATATCAAAGATTGTGTGCACTTTTGGACTATTGTAATCCAATCTTTAAAGAGTGAATGCTAAAAGTGGTTGGCATGTAAAATTTCTAAGTAGTGTCATGCCTAGAAAAATAACTGCCACATGCTCCTCCATGACAATCATTCAAAACCCATTCAACATCCTCATGAGCGAGACATCGATGTAACACCACATTGTCTCCATGGTGATAAAGAGTATCAACAATAATGGCATAATGCCTATCTTGATGTTGTATAAATTGGTGCTCATCGTGAGACAACTTAGACCAAAAACATTGAGTTTGAAGATAGAGTAGAACATCCCCATACCATAGATGAAATGAGCTAATGAGAAATAAGGATTCATTAGGTAACAAGTCCTTAGCCACAACTTCTTCATCAACTTGAGGTGATCAGGTGCTCAGTATTTAGTTTGGTCAGTATTTAGCTCAAAAATCAAAGTTTTCAGAATTTCTTGAAACAAGGATGACAGTGTAAAGATCGTCACCAGGATTCCAACGCAACTCATTTCATAAAAATACAAGTTTGTATGATTAATTTATTGCTATTGGTCCTTTTTCTCAAGAAGCTAAAAAAATTGCAAAATAGTGACAGGTTGCTGACATGTTAGCCTAGACAGCAAAAAGGAATCTTCTGGGAATATTCTTTAGGTTTTTGCCAATGAGGTTGTGACAAGTGGCACTTTCGAATTCTTTAGTTTCGTCTATGTGGGTTAAATTTCCCTAATGGATCTAAGGTGGAAATTGTGAGTCCGTTAATCAAATACAAGGTCTGACTATAGTTCGATGGATTAATCATGCCAAGGTCCAAGGTCCATCATAATTTATATGGCAAAAGCATTGCATGGAAGTAGGGTTGGGTTTGAACCCCAGACCTCTGTCATAACAGGCCCGCTCCCTACCAATGGGCCATAGGTGGAAGTTATTTAAACCTGCAGATCCATTCATACTTACCCTTTACGTAGTGGGATCGGTAGAGCGTGAAGTGGGCCATCCCCTCCTGCCATATTACCTTCATGATATGACCTATGGCAATGCTTTAATTAAACCATGCCATTAGCATTAACCCAGAATTTAAAGTGTGCTTATCACTATTTAAACTAGCAATTAAGCCGAGTTTAACTTTGCAGAGATTCTAGAGGTGCCCCGAAATCCGACGGAGGTTCCAAATTTAGTGGAGTTATCTGGCAGATATCTAGTTTTAGAGGCAGTTTCATAGGGGAAAATTAAATGAGGCTTATCTGAATTATATTTTGACCATTTTTGGAAAATGAATAATCAATTTTAGATTATTTTGGCATTCCAGAGATATTGGCACAGGTTTCAGAGGCTGAAAACGACTTCTACATGCCATTTTTATGTAGGTAAGTTCAAGGGAGCTTAGGGCCACTAGGGAAGGAGGTCAAGTCTAGACTATCCAAATTTAATTTTTCGTAATTCGACAGCATTTTTAGATGCTTTGTATGTTATGAAGAGAATAGAACAGGTTTCAGAAGCAATTGAATAATGTACATAGCACTTTTACCAAATTTGAGCTAATACCAGAAGCCCAAGCAATGGAAGCTGGACCAAGGATATGTATCCTAGGAGGCGTGAACTCCTTCATCAAAATTTTTTTGTTGATGGCTCTGTTTATGGTTTGTTGTATATGTTAATTTTTTTGTTCATTTCTTACTTATGTTTTTTATTTTTCATTAATTTCAACATAAAACAAAAGAAAATTTTGTGTTTTGACACTCACCTGCACCAAGGAATCTAAAGCACCACAAGTAGACAATAAAAAAATAAATTATAATTCTAAACTTGTAATTAGCACAAAAAAACTAACATACAAGTTTAGATCAAGTGGTATCAGAGCATCAAGTTTCTTAAGGTTATTTTCTTGCTTTGCTAGCGTTTATGCAAAAGAGTTTTAACAGCTGCAATTTTGTGATGCTTACAAGGTTAAGATTGCAGAGAGGAGAAGGGAAACTATTGGTTTCTATTCAAGAGGTTAGGACCAGAAGAGGGAGAGGCACAAGGGCACCATCTCCACCTGAATTTTCACTCTCAGTTGCACCTGAGGCACCTCAAGTGTTATCTCTGTTTGAGATTGAGGAGGTCCAAATTACACCAGAAACTGAAGTTGAATTTGATTCTATCATGTCAAGTGTTGGAGATAACGAAGGACACTCAGAAGAGGAGGATGGTCAAGATTATGTTTGATGCATTCACTGCTGGAATGGTAGGAGTAGGTTCTAAGTTCCCACATGGAGAAGGAACTTCAAATGATAATATGGATGAAGAGAAGATTTCAAAGGGTAGGGGAGGAAATCCACCTCCATCTCCACCATCTTCATAATCCTTAACATCACCATCATCTTCATCTTCCACTTCCACCACAAAAACCACCCATACCCATACTCAGTACAAGACCCCAAGAGGAAAAAATCCATTACTAAAATTGGACATAAAGTTTGAACTACCCATGTACAATGGCAAGGTAAATGCAGATAAGTTGGAAAATAGAATTCGTCAATTGGAGGTGTATTGTAAAATTGATAACCTACAAGACGATGAAACAAAGGTCTAGTTGGCTTCATTGAGGCTAGAAGGAGCAGCACTAGTCTTGTGGAAAGAAAATACTGAAGAGGAAATGTTAATCCATGGTAATATATCCATCACTTGGGTTGAGTTTATTTCTTCCATTAAAAGACATTTTTTATCCTTTAGCTTACATGCAAAAATCTATTATGAGTTGGAAAAATTTTAGGCAGCTCAAGGGTCAAACAGTTCAAGATTATACCCAGGAATTTAGAAAGAGGGCTTTTTTGTTAAGTGTAAACTTGCAATCCCAAGACACACTCTCAAAATATATTGGAGGTTTGCATTCATATTTGAAATATATTTTCCTTATTTTTAACCCAAGAAAATTAGATGAGGTTTGTGTGCAAGCCACCCACCTCGAAGCTAAGGGAAAGAACATTCAGGAATAGGGTAGTAAGAAAACACCATTCAAAGGAAAGGATAAAGGGAATGGGGGAATGGAAAGGAAATAAGAATTCAAGCATTAAGAAAGAAGGGGAGAAAACCACATGCACACATTGTTCCAAATCGGGGCATGATGAAGCCCATTGTTGGAAACTTCATCCTGAATTAAGGCCTAAAAAACCAAACAATAAGGGAAAACAAAAGACGACTGCTACCACACAACATGATCTTGGATCTGATTCTGGTGATGAGACCAATTTTATAGCCATGGTCAGAAAAGGGAAAGAAGTCATAGCAAGCACTAGCTCGTCTACCAGTCACAATAACACTCCAAATGAAGAAACAAGGATAGAGTTGTTCACTGTGAGAGTAATCTCAAAATCACACCAATATCTACGCACTATTTGATAGTAGGTCACAAGAAAATTTAATCTCAGAAGACTTAGTCAAAAAGCTTAACCTTGAGACTGTACCTCATCATAATCCATACCCTTTGGTTTCGATAGTTAAGAATGAAAATTTGCAGGTTACAAGGAAATGTACTGCAAATTTTATTGATGAAGTCGAGTTAGATGCTGTTCCACTTGACATTTCAGGAATTATCTTGGGAATCCCATATTTGTATGACAAGAAAGCTGTAGAAATTATACAACATTCATGTATATCTTGGATTCACCCAATCTAACAATATGATAAAGTTAAATACTGAATCACTTCTACAAATCTTTGTGGAATTAAAAAACGCAATTGCCAATCACAAGAAGCAAAGAAGAATAGATCAAAACCAAAACACCAGATATTTCTGGGGAATGATTATATCTAAAAACCCCTATATCATATATTTTATATTCCACAAGGAATCATGAAACAATTACATACAAAACTCTAATCACAAGAGCTCTCAGTACATCAGCTAATTGTCTCACAATGTCATACAAAAATTGGCAAGTTCCTTAGTCAATTTACTATCTCCAGACAGCCTGCCTTGCTGACATAGTTCCTGATGAATGAAATCCTTAATTACAAATAATTTCAGCCTTCCTCAATAGCGTTGAGTATCATGGGAATCATATGGTGTTTTAACTACACCTGGGTAGCCTGCTAATATCACAACTGATAGTTACACTTCCCTTTCACTTAGATCTCAACTGGGTCTCCACTGGAACTGAAATGCATGCAACTAATAATGGTAAAAACATCAGTTGCATGTGACATCACTACATGTTAATTAACTAATATTTAATTCACTTGATCTCTCACTAGTGTATCTGCAGTTACAACTAGCACAACTGACTTTAACTCACTTAATTAGGTTAAACTGATTTTCAACTTGCACAACTCATGCACCACTACGCTTCCAACTCTGTTACAACTAGAATCATTCAGTTACAACTTAAGTAACTCTTCATGGTCCACCAACCAACCTCTTAACTCGAAATTCACTTAGCTAACTGAATTGCCACTTCAGTTAACTATTTCCAAGTCCTCATTGAGAATATTTCTTTAGTTTATTGTCCATATAATATTAAGGGATAATAAAAATGCACATGCAATTATAAATAGAAATGCATCCATACATATGTATGTACATACATCTATAGATAGACATACACCTAAAAATAGCCTATGTGGGCCCCACCCTAGTGTAGGTGCTTAATTTTCACTAGGATCATGGATGTTGCTTCCAAATGCCAATTTCACTATTTCTTGTTGCAAATTTCAACAAAAGCGATTTTTGAGGAGGTAAATCCCCTCTGCGGACAGAGGCAATCCCTACTAGCCCAGCAGGGGTCTAGCAACAATCAGAAATGTTACGACGCAAGTTCCTAGTTACGAATGAAAAGACTAGAGATAGAAGCCTACCTGGATTCCAATGCTATGATCTAAAGAAGAGAGTGTTCCCGTTCCTCAGCCTCGGCAGATCACAATCCTCCACGATCTCCACGGATGGATACCTGCACATGCAAGAAACAAACAGATACAAGCATAAAATCCGGCATACGTAACTAAATATCAGTCAGAAAGGATATTACTCATATTAACATCATTGAAAACAGAGTGGAACCATAATCGTAATCATTCATTAAATAACGATCGAAAGAGATTACAACCAAAGTTCTGACGTCGTGGTCTCCTTCGGATGGGTCTCCAGTCGTTCACGTCTCGCAAAGCTCGCCAGGGAAAGGGAAAACCTCTCCTGAGTCTCTCAACAATAGTCTCCTTACTTGAGTCGGCCTTAAGGGAAGAAAGAGGGCTCTTACAGCATAAAGGCTCTTGGGAATTTGGAGATTCAAAGCTTAGGCACTTCAAGACTAGCTTGCCATGGAATTGAGCAGGCTTTTATAGATGGGGAAGGAGGGAGTTGGGATCCCTATTATCGTGGGATTGGCCCTATCAACAAGGAAGGTTCCATGGGAGGTGGAAAAACCACTTCCCTTCCATAGAACTCCCGCAGCCAAACCTCCCAACTCAAGATAGGCAATGGTTTCTGAGTTTGTTGAAACTCAACTTCCGCCATCTTTATTTAAAAACACTCCTTAAATTGGCTGGCGCAACTACTGCTCTGGGACAGAGCGCCAGTTGGCGCGGCATCTTTGCAGGATTTTTCCCATTGGCGCGAGTGCTGAACTGTCTGCCCGCGCCAATGCAAAAAGAGATGTTTTTCATGACTTTTGCAAGGAAATGTCTTTAGGGAAAATGAAGCTCATGCTTAGAGGAATGCATTGATGATGTTTTCAAGGCATGACAATGTTCACAGGTCACAAAATGGGTCCTCCATTGTGCGGGACGGGGAATGGTAGGGACGGTGACAAATTACCGTGTAACAGATGCCCCCTAAAGTATGAGGCCCGAGAGAGAGAGGGGTGAAATGCTTTACGAGAACATGTTCAACTGAAGGCCCGCCGTCAGAAAACCTGCGCAGAAAAATACAACTGATATCTCAAGTACATGATGTATATGTGGTATGGGCGCAGCCATCCGAAATAGAGTACACTATAATCCGGATCCAGGGTATGGGCGCAGCCATCCAGCGAGGATCAAATAAATAGACTCAGGTATGGTCGCAGCCATCCAAGCAATGAGTCATATACATAATGATAATAATCCACAATCGCAGCCTGGATTACAACAGACACAATCCAGGGTCTTGCGCTCCATCTCGACCCAAACAAAGTACAAGTTTGAGCATGTGAATATGTGAGCTGAAGTCGAACATGCAAGAACATCGTCTGATTACCAGCCAATGATGAAAGTTGTTAACAGACGCGAGAGGAACCACCAATAATGACAATGGCCCTCAAGGTACTACAGGTACAATCTACGGTGTGTGAATCAATGAGTTGGCGTCGAACACCCGCAGAATCACTCGATCGGAGGCCAATGATGAAAACCTCACGTCGAATGCGACGAACCTGCCATTGAGGCATGCAGGCTCCAAGGTACCATAAAGGAGTCTCTAGATCAACTTCCTGGATAATGAGCTGATGTCGACAGGAAGTGACCTTGATCGAAGGTGGGCCATAATGATTCCAACATCATCGACACGAGACAGAGGAACATGATGTTTTGTTGTGAATCAGGATCATATGAGAATCAGAGGAAGGTTGATACAAGCAGAGGCCAACTTCTCTTGAACATATAAACGGCACGACAGTGGACTTGGCAGTATTTGACATCAACGGATCAGAGGTCATGGTGACAAGGCAATGAGCAGACGAGAGGTCAAAAGGGATTATCCAAACCCACGGAGGCAAAGTGAAGAAACGAGATGAGATGTCCCCAACCCGACACGAATGCAGACAAGTGCCATGTTCAAGAGTGACATACTGCCGATGACAACGACGATGGTTCCATTTTTCCCCCACCATTTCTGGCGAGTACCCCAATTATTTTTAATAACAAGCTTGAAGGGGATAGCATATGCTTGCAATATAAGTCTGCCCTTCGGGCGAATCCATCCTAGTGCATTTAACGAGTCCTAGGAAGGAGGAACTCGGAGAACGTCATTTCGACTGGGTCTGATGTCATCAGGGTTTAACGAGTCTAACAAAGGAAGAACTCGGCGTCTTTTCATGTTTAGAGAGTTCGAAAAGATAGCGGAAAAGTAAACTCCACAGGTCCCTTTTCGTGAATAATTCCTCAGATCCGAAAAGGTAGAAAAAAATATCCGAGAAAACCTCCTAGTCACGATAGGCTAGGGTATTCCTTTTTCGTAATCAATCCATCCCAGCCCGAAAAAGGGTTAAACGTATAATGGGTAGATTTCGATTCATGTCCAATTTAACGAGATCGAAATGATAAGACCCTCGACAATCTTTTCATGTTTAGAGAGTCATAAAAGAGCTAAAAGATGACTCCAAAGTGACTTTTTCGTGTATTTACCGAGTCCGAAAAAGTATAAAATACAACTCGTTTCCATCGTTAAAGTCACAAAAACCTGCTACTGCACATACCAAGCAAGCGTAAAATCCATTTTCGACATAACATATAAAAATATTCGATAAAAATGACTTTTTACAACTCATTTCATGTCAAAAAGTTATAAATATGTCAAATTGGTAAAAATAAAATTATATTTACTATTTACCTTGGTAAAAAGCAACAGTGGTCCATTTGGAGCAGAAACTTCTGACGGTGATTGCGACAAATCCAGTTGACCATTCAGCTTCTCGTCTGTCACAGGTAAGAGGCGCTCCCTTGCTCTTCATTTTCATCCAAATTTTAATAGTTTTACCCTGTAAATTAGTTTTCTAGAGCCATTTTTTGAAAATTTAGGACCGGGCTCATTAGCGCGGGTATCGGGCTCGAACCCGCGCCAATGAGCTCTTTCATACAAAGGGCCCGCGCCACATGGTGCTACTGTTCATGAAACAGCCGCGCCAGCGGCCGAACCTAAAAATACGCCTAAAATTTCGACATTTAGACCAAATTGTATGGAATTTGAGACTCATCAGAGACCTAACTAAGGGTTTATGACCATATGAATGCAGGTAATCAATCAAAATGGCAATTGAATGGAAAGAACGAGAACATGGAGAAGAGGATGAACAAGCCATGCAAAGTCAAGCTTGCATGAATGCACTTAGAAACTGTTGATTGAAAAAGTTCTTCCTCACACCGTGTCTACGAGCTCAGCCTGAGCTCCTACAGTATTTAATCAGTATCTGGGATGAACGTGAACAGGTGTTCAGGTTACGAGACCAGGTATTAGAGCTAGAGGTTTCCGATGTTTATTTTATCACTGGCTTGTCCCGCAGAGGTCCGATCCCGGTGTTGACTGGAAGCAGACCATCTGGGGAAAAGATGGAAGAAGTGATGGCACGAGTGTGACAAGGAGCTCAAACGGGATCAGGTAGCAAGAAAGTGGATATCCACACTATCCCTGATATGGCATTGAGAGTGGTTCTCCATACCATTACGCGGGCTGCTGGGTCGCAGGCACCACACGAGGCCACAAAGGCCCAACTCCTGCTAGCTTCAGAATGCATGAGTCCCCTGCTGTTCGACTGGGCAACAACAGTAACAATCAATATGAAAAGGCAGCTCACGAAATGCAAACAGGGTAAACTGAAGCAGTTCGGTTATGGTTCCATCTTGGTATCGTTCATTCTGGAACGCTTACCAATCTTCTAGGGCCAAGGGGCCGCAGTAGCAGACCCGATACCACGAGAGCCAAGAATGGCTCGCTGGGCAGCATTGATGCCCAGATCTGGAGGCAGCCAACAGATGTCTTGGATGCCGGAGTTCTTTAGGTGGTTACGACGCCAGTTGATTGTCGTGGAAGACTGACCCTATGCAGGAACTGACTTTACCAGGGACCCAGATCTCCCACTACCAGAAGGAGACGACTGGGACGAGGAGTTGGGTAAGACCTCATTTTTTTTGATTTTATATTTATATGTTTTTTTTGTTAATACATATTCGTCTTAACACATTTTATATATGCATGCAGATGTGGGACCTGAGAGACCAGCTGGGATGTCTCCTATCTCACGGAGGACACAACTCACCCCTGATCCTCAGGGAGAGGGCACCGGAGGAGAGGAGCTGATCCAGAATCTCGAGGGCATTGCCCATGGGATCCCAAACTATGCTCGGCTAGCAGACGTACCGATGGCATACCAGCGCCACACGGTGGGATTTCCGAGTCGGATCCACCGAATCCTGAGGTGCTTAGTGCGTGCAGTCACGTGCTATCATGAGCACCATGCGGATTAGCTCTTAGGATTTATACCACACCTATTTTTTGAGAGACATATCGTCTCTGGATGTATTTAAGACGACTATGTATATTTTTGATTTTCGCGATGCACACTGTGCAGACATTTCGACACACACACACACACACACACACACACACACACATATATATATATATATATACATATGACTATTTGGATGGATCTTTCACATGTGATGATGTTTTCTATATGTCATGCAAATGTCTAATACAAATGTAATCTAATGTATCAGTTACATAACAAACGACCCAATGCGAAATTTATTCACACAATGTATCTACTCACACATTTCATTTTTATGCAAGCTTAAAAGCACACATGAACACACACACATATGAAAACTATGCTTGAAATGAGGAAGACGGGCATGACCCCCAGCATGGTGTCTCAATTCGAGGTGCATGCCCCCCAAGCTTCAGTCCATTGAAAATGGAGTGAAGGTTCGAAACAAAAAGTCGAATTGAACATGCTCGTGTTTCAATATTTTAACGAGGTTGACACACTTAAAAGAACTGTCCTCAAACAGCTTGTTTCATTGTTTTTAGGAGCTCGACACAAGTGGAGGAACTATGCTCCGAGAACCTGGTTTCATTTTTTAAAGAGCTTGACACAGGGAAGAAACGGTGCTCTAACCGACTTACATCAAAATGAACAAGAAGGCGGTGCTTCCAAGAGTTCCACTCCCGATGGAAGGAAAACATCCTGGAAGTCAGGACCCAATGCCCCCAGTACACTATGCACGACGGTGTCTTCATTGAGTATAGGCACGGGGTAGGTGGCCACATAGTTGACCTGCGGTGAGGCGGATACAACGGGTGGATAGAAACCAGGAGGGGGTGATGGCGGGCCAGATGCTGCATTAGGACCAAAGAACGAAAGCTGATCAATGGTCACGATCCGTCCTTCATGTGGAAAGCACATCACGCGAAAGAGGGAGGAGACAAGCGCTCCCATGGCGTAGGTGTAATCGTGCCCCAAAAGAAGATTGAAATCCAAGGGGCCTGGAACAACCATCACGTCCATATGGACGGTTTTACCTCCCAAAGTAACAGGAAACCTTGGAAGGATCCCTAATGGTTCACTCGTTCTTCTATTGAATGTCAACAGATTCTGCGTAACGAGCGCAAGCGGTGGCGAACCGAAAGCTTGCCGGGTAGTTGAAGAAAGAATACTAACAGAGGCACCTTCGTCTATAATGGTGCTGGGTACAACCAGACCAAGAGCCTGTACTGTGATCTCGAAAGGCACATAAGACGGAAGGCGAAATCCTGCAAATCGATTCTAGTCAAAGGAAGCGACCAAACTACTAGGAGGGGCTACCATCGAAATGCGAAGGTCTTCCCCTGATGTTACAGAAGCAGAAGCCTCCTCCATGACCTCCATCTCGAAGGCGGGAGGAATATCCTCCGTAGCCTCCATCTTGGGAGGCGGAGGAGCAGCTTCTTGAAGTACAGGGACAGGAGAATATTTCTCCAAGTCTGAAGAATCTGAAGAAATCAGAAGGACATGGGGGGTGTGAGGTCCACTCTCGACAGAAAAGACCTGGTGCACCGTGGACGGGGCCAGTTCAACCGATCCTACGACCAATGGTTGGTCAGGGATGGATTCGTGAATTTAAATTTCTGGGGGAGTGGGATCGACCAAGGATGACTCCTGACCAATCATAGGATCAGCTGGCAGAGGACTCAAAGAAAGCCGATTATAACCAGGTGGAAGGCGTGGTGTAGAACCGGTTGGGTTGTCCAAGACTTGCTTGGCTTCATCCATATAAGGACAAAGGTGAATGGCATGGTGCCCTTCACACAACTTACAGGGATTGGTGATCTTACCCTGCTTCTTAGGAGCCTTATCAGTACCAGTTGAAGACGTGCCCCCAACTTGGCTCCCGGAAGTCAAAGGCAACGGCGGATGGCCATCGGACCATGCTTTGAGCACCTTGGGGATGCCAGGGCAGTCTCGAAGAAGATGGTCTCCCTTGCACAACAGGCAAGGGAACTTGACTTTCCGTGGAGGGTTGGAAGGTTTATCGGGAGGAGATATTTCAGAAACAATGGCTACACTTTTAGCCTCTCGCTTATCAAACTTCTTCTTCTTTGTCTTCTTCTTCTTCTTCTTAGCCACCTGGCTACTTGAATCCAGACTTTCACCAGGCGAAGTAGAAGAGGAGGACGCAGAAACATGCGAAGAAGGGGAGAGGTCCACCTTGGAATCAACATGATGTTGTTCAGGTGGAGAAACCGATTGAACAGTAGTGGAGACATTCGGGACAACAGAGGTTGAGAACAACCAAACAGGCAACCCAACAGCTAACCCAGGAAGGGACAACGTCGCCATGTAAGGAGCACCAACATTTCCAAAAGGAGGAAGATGACCAGGATTCCCTTCTGAGGGGATTCCTTGGTTGGTGAACTCTGAAAAAGTTGCCATCAAAACTCAAAACCCCACACGGGCTGAAAATGAGTTAAGACACACGATCAAATGGTCAACAAGCAATATCTAACCGGGCGTGTAATCGTGGGTGATTAATTTTTACCACATTGAAAAGTAAGAAAATCTATCGTTTCATATTTTAAGAGTCAAGAAACAATAGGAAGATGACTCTATCTCTTTCAGATTTGATACAAGCGTGAAAGGACAAGCGCTCGACGGTCTTTTCAAGTTTAGGGAGTCAGAAAATACCAAATGACTACTCAGGAAAAACTAGGCACAAAGGGTGTACCAAATATCCGTGAACTGCCATATACACCTTGGTTTCAATAATGAAACAGAAATCGACCAAGGACTTTCCGTACGTGCAGGTAGTCTCCCCGAATGCTGTGTTCGGTGTATCACGGGTATAGGGCGGCAGACTCGGCTTCTTGTGGATAAAGGATTGAAAACCTAGAGGGGTCTCCCTTTATATACGCGATGGTACGGGGAGCACAAGTCCATACTAGCGCTGTCTAAAGCCAGAAGGCGAACGACAGCTGCTAGGTTTACAGACGCCGGAACACGTCTCTAGCCTAGACCTCTAAAAATATTTCGTTAAGTTCCAATGCTGCCTTAGGTTAATTGAATAGATTTTAAAGTTGATCTTCGATTAGGTTTCAATTTTCAGGCCCTATCGTATGTAGTGTCTTAAAAGACTCCTAAATGCAAAGCTACATGCCACAGTCCAACATTTCATTCGATGAAAACTAGTTAGAGAAGAGTTGAGAGCTTTTACACAAATGAAATGAACAGAAGACAAACAACGAGATCTCTAATGCAGCTAATGAAATTGAAAACTTTTCATTCAGATCACTAATCACTAGCAAAATCGAAAAGATCACAATTTGCACTAATTCAACCAAAAGCACAAGAGATTTTTTTTTGCAATTTTCAATGTTTGATAGCTAATATGCACTAAACAAGCTTGAAAACAAATGGAACAACTTGAGAAATGATATTCGAGAGAGAAAAACAAACAAATTTCACTCAACAACGCAAGAAATCAGATCCCAAATCGACCAAAGTCTCTCAAAACCAAGAAAAGACTCAAAGGCTCCAATGGGCTGTGTGATCTAGGCCCAATGCAAGACCAAACGAAATTTGAATGAAGGAATGAGAAATCACCCAAAAATCGTAACAAAACAATGAACAACTACTAAGAGGATGTGGAGAATCAATCAGAAAGTCGACCGGACAAACAAAACACCAAAACTCCCAAGGAGGGCTCAATACACTAGGCCACTAGATGCCCTAGGGCTCAAAACGTGAAATCGATAGATAAAAGCAAACAACCAAAGGACAGAGGTGAATTCCCAGTCAAACAGGATTCCAACACACTCAGGCAGTCGGAAAATCAAGAAGAAAAACACTGACCAGACCCAGAGAGCTCAAAAATGAAGAAACTCAAAAACCTTACAGGAGTGGCGTGACTGTAAGGCTGAAACTGGTGCCAGAAAGCAATTGGCGCGAGCTAAACGAAAGCAACATGCGCCAATTGGCATGACTGTCGAGCTAAAAAGCGCGCCAGTCGATTTTCTCAGCCAAAAAAGAAAAAGAACTACTCCAGAAGCAGATCAATGCATACTAAGCAAACCAAGAAGTAAACCAAGAAGTAAACAACAGCAAAAGAACCCAACCCAAAAGGCTCATCAAGCAAGGAAAAACATAAAATAATCAAAACGAGACAATGAAATCTAGACGATCCCCAGTGGAGTCGCCAAGTTGTTGAGGAGGTAAATCCCCTCTACGGATAGAGGCGATCCCTACTAGCCCAGCAGGGGTCTAGCAACAATCAGAAATGTTACGACGCAAGTTCCTAGTTACGAATGAAAAGACTAGAGATAGAAGCCTACCTAGATTCCAATGCTACGATCTGAAGAAGAGAGCGTTCCCGTTCCTCAGCCTCGGCAGATCACGATCCTCCACGATCTCCGCGGACGGACACCTGCACATGCAAGAAACAAACAGATACAAGCATAAAATCCGGCATACGTAACTCAATATCAGTCAGAAAGGATATTACTCATATTAACATCATTGAAAACAGAGTGGAACCATAATCGTAATCATTCAATAAATATCAATCGAAAGAGATTACAACCAAAGTTCTGACGTCGTGGTCCCCTTCGGATGGGTCTCTAGTCGTTCACGTCTCGCAAAGCTCGCCAGGGAAAGGGAAAACCTCTCCTGAGTCTCTCGACAATAGTCTCCTTACTTGAGTCGGCCTTAAGGGAAGGAAGAGGGCTCTTACAGCACAAAGGCTCTTGGGAATTTGGAGATTCAAAGCTTAGGCACTTCAAGACTAGCTTGCCATGGAATTGAGCAGTTTTTTATAGATGGGGAAGGAGGGAGTTGGGATCCCTATTATGGTGGGATTGGCCCTATCAACAAGGAAGGTTCCATGGGAGGTGGCAAAACCACTTCCCTTCCATAGAACTCCCGCAGCCAAACCTCCCAACTCAAGATAGGCAATGGTTTCTGAGTTTGTTGAAACACAACTTCCGCCATATTTATTTAAAAAAACACTCCTTAAATTGGCTGGCGCGACTACTGCTCTGGGACAGAGCGCCAGTTGGCGCGGCCTCTTTGTAGGATTTTCCCCATTGGCGCGAGTGTTGAACTGTCTGCCCGCGCCAATGCAAAAAGAGATGTTTTTCATGATTTTTGCAAGGAGATGTCTTTATGGCAATTGAAGCTCATGCTTAGAGGAATGCATTGATGATGTTTTCAAGGCATGACAATGTTCACAGGTCACAAAATGGGTCCTCCATTGTGCGGGACGGGGAATGGTAGGGACGGTGACAAATTACTGTGTAACAGCGATGTTTTATTGCCATGAGAAAAATATCATTTGTTCAAGAATGAGGTGGAGTATATTGTGAGAACTTATTGCAAAAAGATGAATATTTCTTTGGTTAATGTAGGGCAGATGAAGAGACTAGTTATTGCAAGTAAAAATATTGTGCTTCTAATGATCAAGAAAAAGAATGACATGGATTATGAATATTTTGAAGGCTTGTTGGGTATGTGTTATATTCTTTCCACGACTAGCCCCACGCGCTATACGTTGCGTCAGGCGCAGCAGGGGGGTCACAGGGGGAGCGGAAACCCCCCCTGTTGGGGTCTGGGGCAGCGCCCTGGTAAAAATTTTTGGCGTTCGGACCAACCCATGTTTTGTGCATGATTTTGCACATGGTTTTGGGGTATGATGGTTTTTGGCCCCTGGTATTTTGTAGATCTGGTCAAGGGAACTATGGTTATGTTCTAATCGAGGGTTAATGGATTGGGGTTCATGTATTCTTCGGCATGTATATATATGTATTGTAACACTAAAAGGAATATAATGAAAAATCAAGCTGGTCGTCCCGATTTGGGATCTAGGGGAAAAATCTTCGTGTTTATCTGTTTTATGTTTTATGATCTCACTATTGTTTATTTCCTGTTATAATATTTGTGTGTAGATAATTTTTGTTCAGGGTTAAAACCTACATTTGGTATCAGAGTTGTTTCGGCTTCAAGGGGACGCCTTTGCTGCTGAGGGTTTTTTTCTCGGGCTTGAGGTAGACCCTGTTTAGTGGGAGATCTACAGGATCGATTCTTGTGGTGAAAGGAGATGGCAAGAAGCGGAAAGATAGAGATTGAGAAATTTAATGGTCAGATTTTTGAGTTGTGGAAGCTCAAGATGGAGGATTTTCTGGTGGATAAATATCAGTCGATCGTGGTACATCTAGGTACTAAACCAACAAAAATGTCAGATGAAGACTAGAAGAAACTAGATTGGAAGGCTAAGAGCACAATACGGTTATGTGTCTCAGATTCAGTATTTTTGAATGTATCTGGGGAAGCTACGACGAAGAATTTGTGGGAAAAACTTGGGACTTTGTACCAATCTAAGTCTCTGGTGAATAAGTTGTTCCTGTGGAAAAATTTGTATAACCTGAGAATGAAGGATGGAGACTCGGTGACAGAGCATTTGAATTCCTTCAATACTGTGGTAAGTTAGCTGTCATCTACTGATATTAAAATCTCAGATGAAGATAAGTGCATTAGTTTGTTGTGTTCTCTACCAGACTCGTGGGACAGTCTGGTTATTGCAATAGGTAGTAATACAACTACCTCGAATTTTGATGACATTGTCTCAGCCTTGCTGTCAGAGGAAATGAGACAGAGAAATATGGAGGGTCAAAATGGAGATTCCTTATCTGTACGAGGAAGGTCCCAAAACAGAAACAAGAATAAGGTTTCGAGTGGGAGATCTAAATCTCCTGGAAAGTTTGTAAAGGTGTGTTGGAAATGCGGAAAGGAAGGACACTACAAAAGGGACTGCAGATCTAAAGCTCCTAAGAAAGGAAAGGGATATGATGATACTCCTTCTACAGAGGCAAAAACCACCTCAGATGAAGGTGGGGATGTGTATTTGGCTTCTTCTTAAAATATACATGTAGATCATGAGTCATGGTTGATTGACTCAGGTGCATCCTTTCACTTCACTCCCCATAGGGAGTGGTTCTGCGAGTATGAGAAATATGATGGTGGCGATGTCTTCCTAGGGGATGATAGGAAGGCCAGAATCGTCGGACGTGGAAAGGTCAAGCTGAAGCTGCAAGGTGGGAGGATTAGAACACTTCCTGGTGTTCTGCATATTCCTGCATTGGCCAGAAATCTGATTTCTGTAAGCAAGATGGATGATGCAGGTGTAAAAACAGTGTTCGAGAAAGATGTCTGCAAGATGGTTCGGGGAGCACTGGTATTAATGCGGGGAGTTCGGACTGGAACTCTGTACAAGCTACAAGGTAGCACTGTTATTGATGGGTGTAATAGTTATGTGGTTCCTAAAAGTGGAGCGGAAAGCCTAGCTGTCTCTGGAGAAAAGACCATGCTATGGCATCAAAGGCTTGGACATATTGGAGAGAAGGGCCTTCGGATACTACATAGAAATGGTATGGTAGAAGGTATGTCTAATTTCTCTCTGGATTTCGATTTCTGTGAACATTCTGTATATGGGAAGCATAATCGGGTGAGTTTTCCTTCTGGTGCTAAGAGGGCAAACAAGATATTAGAACTTGTGCACAGTGATGTGTTTGGGCCTGTGTCAGTTCCATCACTGGGAAAGTCTGTGTACTATGTTTCATTCATAGATGACTTCTCAAGGAATACATGGATATATTTCTTGAGGAAGAAATCTGAAGTCTATGACAAATTTAAAGAATTTAAGGCTTTGGTGGAAAACCACACAGAGAAGAAGATAAAGGCATTGAGGACAGATAATGGTGGGGAGTTCTGCAAGAAGGAATTTGAAGAGTTCTGTAAGAAGTGTGGTATAGCACGGCAGAAGACTACTCCATACACACCTCAGCAAAATAGAGTTGCAGAAAGAATGAACAGAACACTGATGGAAAAGGCAAGAATCATGCTTAGTGGTACCGGGTTAGGACAAGAATTCTGGGCAGAGGCAGTGGAGACTGCATGTTACTTAGTTAATAGATCACCTTCATCAGCGTTGGAGGATAATACTCCACATGAGGTATGGACTGGTAAGAAACCCTCACTTTCACATCTAAGGGTATTTGGATGTGATGCATATGTACATGTTCCAAAGGAGAAAAGGACCAAGTTGGATAATAAATCTGAAAGGTGCATCTTTATTGGGTATAAGGATGGTTTAAAGGGTTACAAGCTTTGGAACCCAGAAACAAGGAAGGTTTTGTATAGCCGAGATGTGGTGTTTAGAGAGGTGAAAGATGTTGTTACACATGAAGTCATGCCAAAGGAACCTAAGAAGATAGAGTTTGAGCTAAAGGAGGATGAATCAAACTCTACAACAGAAGAAGACTCAAAAGAGGAAGAGCCAAAAACTCCAGTTGTGAGAAGATCAGTTCGGGAAAGAAGGCAACCAGAAAGGTATAGTCCATCTGCTTTCTATTCAGGTTTTTCCTTAACTATAACTGATGATGATCCCAGAACTGTTAGGGAGGCAATAGATTCAGAGGATGGAAAACTCTGGAAGGAGGCCATGGTTGGTGAAATGGCATCCTTGCATAAAAATGAGGCATGGGATTTGGTGGAGTTGCCTGCTAGAAGGAAGCCCATCAGGAGAAAATGGGTGTTTAAGAAGAAGATGAATGTAGAAGTCAAAGTGGAGAAACACAAAGCTCGGTTGGTAGAAAAAGGTTATTCCCAGGTGTCGAAAATTGATTTTGGTGATATTTTTTCTCTTGTTGCCAAATTTACTTCTATTAGATTACTTTTATCTATTGCTGCTGCATTTTATTTTGAGATAGAACAGATGGATGTGAAGACAACATTTCTTCACGGGGATCTAGAAGAGGAGATCTACATGAAGCAACCTGAAGGCTTTATGGTGAAGGGTAAGAAAGAACTAGTATGCAGGTTGAAGAAGTCTCTGTATGGGTTAAAACAATCACCAAGGATGTGGTATCAGAAGTTTGATACCTATATACGGGGACTTGGATTCACCAGAAGCAAGGAGGATCATTATGTTTATTTTAAATTAATTGGTGACCATGTTATTTATTTGGTCTTGTATGTGGATGATATGTTGTTGATTGGAAATGACAAAGGAATTATCCAAGATTTGAAGACCCAACTATTCTCCAAATTCGACATGAAGGATCTTGGTGTTGCAAACTATATTTTGGGCATGGAAATTAAGAGAGATCGGATAAAGAGGAAGCCCTGGTTAAACCAGAGGAAGTATGTCGAGACTATTTTGCAGAGGTTCAATATGCAAGATAGTAAACCGGTGAATGTTCATATTCCTGTAGGTGTAAGGCTGTCTACTAAACAATGTCCCAAGACACAAGAAGAGGAGGAGGATATGTCCTGTGTTCCATATGCAAGTGCAATGGGTAGCCTGATGTATGCAATGGTCTGTACTGGACCAGACATTGCACATGCAGTGGGAGTATTGAGCAGGTTTATGTGAAACCCAGGGAAGGAGCATTGGACAACAGTGAAGCGGGTTTTCAGATATTTACGTGGCACTAGTGATTATGTCTTGTGCTACTAGGGAAGACTAGGATTGAAAATAATGTTGGAAATTCATGGTTTTGTTGATACAGACTGGGCTAGAGATCTGGACCAAATAAGATCTACAAATGGGCATATGTTTAGCCTATTTGGAGGTGCATTTAGTTGGATGAGTAAAAGACAGACTGTAGTGGCTCTTTCAACTATAGAAGAAGAATAAATGGCAGCCACTCATGCAAGAAAGGAAGCAGTTTGGTTGCAGAGATTGTGTTCAAGTATGGGGTTGGTACAGCAAGCTATAACGATAGACTGTGATAGCCAAAGTGCAATTTTCTTGGCTAAAAACATTGCTTATCATTCAAAGACAAAGCACATTGATGTTCAATATCACTTTGTTAGAGATATCATTGAGGCTAAAAGGGTGTTGCTGGTAAAGGTGGACACCTCAAAGAATGTTGCAGATGCATTGACGAAGTCTGTGAGCACTCAGAAGTTCTCTTGGTGTAGAGAAACAATGGGTGTTGAAGAATTGGCCCAATGACTAAGCTCTCATGTGGCCCCCTATGGAAAGAAAACAATAAGTGGGAGAATTTTGGGTATGTGTTATATTCTTTCCATGACTAGCCCCACGAGCTGCACGTTGCGCCGAGCATAGCAGGGGCAGAAACCCCCCCTATCGGGGTCCGGGGCAGCGCCCCAGCAAAATGTTTTTTGGTGTGTGGACCCACCCATGTTTTGTGCATGATTTTGCACATGGTTTTGGGGTACAATGGTTTTCGGCCGCTGCTATTTTGTAGATCCGGTCAAGGGAACTACGGTTATGTTCTAATCCAAGGTTAATGGATTGGGGTTTATGTATGCTTCGACATGTATATATATGTGTTGTAACACTAAAAGGAATATAATTAAAAATCAAGCTGGTCGTCTTGATTTTGGATCCAGGGGAGAAATCTATATGTTTATCTATTTTATGTTTTATGCTCTCATTATTGTTTATTTTCTGTTATAATATTCGTGTGTAGATAATTTCTGTTCAGGGTTAAAACCTACAAGGTTGTGATGATAAGTTAAAATCTGATTTTTTTGATTTGGTAAGTCAGTATGGTGAGATGTTTCAAGAACTGGATGGGTTACCTCCCAAGAGGGGAATCCAACATGAGATCCAACATGTATCGCATGTCAACTATCGAGAGTTTGGAAATCAAGAAGAAAATTCAAGGATTTTTGAACAAAGGTATCATATGCCCATCTACTTCACCATGTGGTTCACCAATTTTTTTGGTACTAAAGAAGAATGGGACTTGGCGCATGTGCATCGATTTCCATGCATTGAATAAAATAACGGTAAAGAATTTCTACCCACTCCCATTCATTGATGATTTGCTTGATCAATTGAGGTATGCAAAGCATTTCACTAAGTTAGAATTATGAAGTGTTTATCATCAAGTTCGAATAGATGAAGAGGATATATGGAAGACTACTTGTAAAACTAAACAAGGATTGTTTGAGTGGCTTGTTATGCCTTTCGGTCTTACAAATGCTCCATCTACTTTCATGAGAGTTATGAATGTGGTATTGAGTATTGTGAAACCAGCTCCAAAAATAGAAGAAAAGAGATATGAACACCTTATAAATAAGCCACTTCGAGGGGGAAAACTCCAATACATTACATGAATGAACAATTATTGGATGATACAAATGAAAAAACCTCCTTTCTATATATAGGATTCCATGGGGCCACAATGTAATCCTAGTGGGACCACAATGTAACCCTAGCCAACCTAACAATAATAATGTAAGGGCACAGTAATAAGAATATGGGGGTTACAAGGGTACAAAAATAAAAATAACAGGGGCTACACTAACATAATAAGGGACTACACTATTAATATAGGGACTTAACATGCCCCTCTCCTTCAAAAAAGTGTTTTCCTCAACGCTTGATTATTTCTTGATTCTTCTGTATAAAATTCTCATCCTCCCATGTGGAATCTTCTATAGGAAAATTATTCCACTTGTTGAGATACTCTTAAATTGATCGTCCTTGTCGAGTTCTTGTTTATGTGACTGCTTCATAACTTCTTTCGATGTGATGTTGATCTTCTTCTTGTCTCATTAGATTTTGCTCCAAAGTTAGGTTATCCTTTGAGAGTTGGAGAACTTTTTGTAGATGCTCGATGTGATCTTCCACTAATTTATCATCCATATTAGCTATTATTTGATCCTTCAAACCATCCAAATTAGCCTCCATTTCTACTTTTAAACCATCTATTGTCATCTTCGATTTCTCTTCATAAGATCGAAATCTGTTGCACTTGGTACCGTAATTTTGATATCTCGTACTGCAATTCTTTCTCTTCATGCACCATAGTATATCTTTTTCCTGCTTTTGTGAAGCTCGATATTGAAATTGAATTATCTCTGTGATTTTGTATCCTTAAATATCTAAAATTTGTCACTGAGGTAACCCTTTGAATTCTCTTTCGAATGCCACAAGTCTGACCTAATTTGGATTCTTGAAGAAAAATTTGTGCCCTATCTCCTACGATGACCTAATTATGGACTAGTTCCATAGAGAGAACTTGTACTACTTGCCATGTGTCATTGTTTCCTCCTTCAAATCTAAAATTTATAGACAAAAAACTACAGTCCACGTACTTCCAATCACTTTTTACATAATTCCAATTCGATGCTTAGAGAGAGATTTATGAATATTTTCAAACGATTACCTCTTTGAGATGAAATTTGGGAGCCTGAAAAAGACCTAACTTCCATAGATCATATCTCCTAAAATATTGCGAACCAAGCTCTGAAAATTTTCAATGATGTTCCTCAGAATGTCAGCTTTAGGCTCTAAAACTTTCAGCTTCTAATCCTTCGTAGAAAAAATGTTATAGAGAAAATTCCATGCTGACCATTTTAAGTGAAATTCAGGAGCCTACAAAAATCCCTAACTTCCACAGGTCATATCTCTAAAAATATTGTGAACCAAGCTCTGAAATTTTGCGATGATGTTCCTTAGGAGTTCAGTTTCGTACTCTAAAAATTTAAACTTCTTAACCTTCATAGAAAAAAAGTTATAGAGAAAATACCACGATGACCTGTTTGGAGCAGCGAAACCCTAGAATCCAAAGCTCTGATACCAAATGTTGTGAAACCAACTCCAAAAATAGAAGAAAAGAGATATCAATGCCTTATAAATAAGCCACTTTGAGGGGGAAGCCTCCAATACATTACATGAATGAACAATTCTTGGATGATACAAATGACAAAACCTCCTTTCTATATATAGAAGTCCATGGGGCCACAATGTAATCCTAGTGGGGCTACAATGTAACCCTAGCCGACCTAACAATAATAATGTAAGGGCACAATAATAACAATATGGGGTTTACAGGGTTACAACAATAACAATAAGGGGGGCTAAATTAACATAATAAGGGACTACACTATTAATATAGGGACTTAACATTGAGAGAATTTCTGGACGATTTTTTCATTGTCTACTTAGATGATATTTTGATTTTCAGCAAGTCAAGAGATGAACATTTCATGCATGTGAACAAAGTACTTAATGTCTTTAGAAAATAAAAGTTGTTTTTGAAGATGTCTAAGTGTGAATTTGGCAAGATCTATTTAGTGTATTTGGGACACATTGTTGGAGGAGGTGAGTTGAAGATAGATACCTCTAAATTTGAGGTCATTATTAATTGGCCGAAGCCCAATATAGTTACAAAGGTAAGAAAATTTTTAGGTGCAGCACAGTGTTGGAGGAAATTCATTGCTATTTTTTCTTCCATTGCAGCTCCATTACATGCATTGACTACTGCCAAAAGAGCCTTCCAATGGGGAGACAAGCAACAAAAAGAATGTGATGCTTTGAAACAAAATATTAGTTAAGTACCAATGTTAGCACTTCTGGATCTTAGACAACCATTTGAGATCCAAACATATGCGATTCATTATGCCATGGGAGCAGTGCTCATGCAGCATGGTAAGCACATTTCATTTCATTCTGAAATTTTTAATGGAGCTGTAACTAATTGTCCCAGGTATGCCAAAGAGTTATATGCATTGGTACAAAGTGTGAGGAAATGGAAACACTACTTGATGGGGAAGGAGACCATTATCCACACCGACCATCAACCATTGTTGTACTTATAGTCTCATTCAAAGTTGCAGCAGTCAAGATACTTCATATGGATGGGATTTATACAACAATTCCTTTTTGTTATTAGGTATAAAAAGGGAATTTACAATAAGTTAGTTGATACGCTCTCTAGGCGTATTGTAAATTCATCTATCATACTCAAGCATAATTCAGTTTTACATGAAAGTTACATTGAGAAATATGCACATGGTAGTGATTTTCAAGATGTGTATGCAAGCTTGAGTCAAGGAAACCGAAGTGAGGAGTTATATTACCATGTACATAACAGTTTTTTGTATCACTTGGGAAAGTTATGTATCCCATAGGGAGAAAGAAATAGTATCATAAGGGAGGCACACACATCATTGATTGCTGGACATTTTGGTGTAGGAAAGACAATAGCGAATATCCAAAGGTATTGTTATTAGCCACACATAATTGATAATGTTTCTTGTTTCATTAGAGGATGTTATTTATGTGCAACAAGTAAGCCTAGCAATAGGAAACTTGGATTGTACACTCCACTTCTGGTTCCTTCACTTCCTTGGGAGAGTAGGTTAATGGATTTTGTAGGTGGTCTTCCTATGTCAAGGAAAGGTCATGATTATTTATATGTTGTGGTAGATAGGTTCAGAAAAATATTTCTTTTGATGGCATGTAAGAAAACAATTATAACTCAACAAACAACTCATCTTTTCTTTCAAAATGTTTGGGTTCATTTTGGTCTTCCTACTTCTATTGTAAGTGATAGAGGTTCTCGATTTGTTGGGAATTTTTGGTCTAATTTGTGGGACATGACGGACACTAAGTTGAAGAAAAGTACATCCTTTCATCCAAAAACAAAGGTTCAAACCAAATTCATCAAAAAGATCATTATTTATTTTCTTTGAGGATATTGTAGCAAGCATCCTAAGTTGTGGGATGAACAGTTTCATTACATTCAGCATGCAAACAATTGGGCAAAACATTCTTCCACAACTATATCTCCATTTGAGGCATGTTTTGGTTACTTCACAAGATCGCCTTTGGACCTCATATTTGAGAAATATGTCGCTATAGATGTTCATAGTGACATAGATAAGGTAAGGAAGTTCATTGAGCAAATTCAGTTGATACATCACACAGTGCAAGCGAAACTTGAAAAGAGTCAAAGAAACTACAAAGACAAGGGATGACAAACACCATGTTGACCACAAATTCTAGGTTGGAGATGAAGTTTGGTTGTATATCAACAAAGAAAGATTGTAAGGGGAAGGTAAAAATCTCAAGCCAATCCGTTATGGTCCATTTAAAATTCTGGAAAAGATTGGTACTAATGCATTTAAGCTGAATTTCCCTCCTTATATGCAAATGTATTCTGTTGTTAATGTTGAGAATTTGAGATTGTTTGAGCCTCCATTGATTGATGATCAAGGAGAGCATGTTCAACTACCATCAATAGATGATTTCTTGCCAGAATATATCAATGAACTTCAACAAGATCTCATACTTGACAGAAGAATCAGAACTTCAAGAAGAGGGAATGTCAAATACCTTAGAGTGGGACTCAAGGGAGAAAATCCTTCAAAGGCCAAATGGATGGAGAGTGAAAGGGTGAGGGAGTTGTACCCTCACCTGCTTAACAATTAATAGTATATTTTGGGGTCCAAAAGGCTTCTAGTCGGAAGGAATGACCAGGTGCTCATTATTTAGCTCAAAAATCAAATTTTTGAGACTTCCTTGAAACTAGGACAATAGCGTAGATCTCATCACCAAGATTCCAACGCAACTCGTTTCTTCAAAATCCGAGTTCGCATGAGTAAATTATGGTGTACTGTTTGTTTTCTCAAACAACTAAAAAAATTGCACAACAGTGACAACTTGCTGACATGGCAACCCAGTCAGCAAAAAGGAATCTTTTGGGAATATTCTTCAAGTTTCTCCCAATGAGGCTATGACAAGTGTCACTTTCAAATTCGCCAGTTTGTTATATGTGGGTGAAATTTCCCTAATGGATCTAAGGTGGAAATTGTATTTTTATGTATTATTTAATTACGATATATATCTATATCTATATCTATATATATATATATATATATATATATATATAATATATTATATGTTATTACATATTATATATTTTATATCATATAAAACATAATATATATATATGATATTAATTATATTTAAATTTTAATTAAACCATAGTTAAAATCCCAAGTCCATTAATAAAATTCAAGGTCCTACTATATTTCGATGTATTAATCATGGCAAGGTCCAAGGTCCATCAGAATTTATATGGAAAAAGCATTGTATGGTAGCGGGGTTGGGTTTGAACCCCAAACCTCCATCCCCGTAGGCCTACGCCCTACCAATGGGCCATGGGTGGAAGTTGTTAAAACCTACAGATCCATTCATACTTACCCTTTATGTGGTTGGACTGGTAGAGCACGGAGCGGGCCAACCCCTCCTGCCATATGACCTTCACGATATGAGCTATGACAAAACTTTAATTAAACCAAAAAATTAGTGATAACCCAACATTTAAATAGCCCACTTGTTTGTTCTGTCGGGCGCAGAAGGTGGCTCATAGGGGTTTGCATGGGGAAAGTAGCCCCCTGTGTAGGGTCTAGGGTAGCGGCCTAAGAAAAAAAAATTAGACCCTATTTTCAGTGGGTGAACCTGCCTATGTTTTTGTGCATGGGTTTGCACATGGTTTTAGGGCATGATGGTTTTTGACCCCTGGTATTTTGTAGATCCGGTCAAGGGAAATATGGTTATGTTCTAATCCAGGGTTTATGAATTTTTTGGCATGTATATATATGTGTTGTAACACTAAAAGGAATATAATTAAAAATCAAGCAGGTAGTCCCAGTTTTGGGATCCAGTGGAAAAATCTCTATGTATACATGTTTTATGTTTTATGCTCTCGCTATTGTTTATTTTATGTCTTTAATAATTTGTTTGCAGATAATTTCTTTACAGGGTTAAAACCTACAATTGGTATCTGGGTTTTTTCGGGTTCAAGGGGACACCTTTGTTGCTGAGGATTTTTTTTCTCATTCCTGTAGTAGACCCTATTCAATGTGAGATCTGCGGGATTGATTGTTTTGGTGAAAGAAGATGGAGAGCAGTGGAAAGATGGAGATCAATAAATCTAATGGTAAAATTTTTGAGTTGCGGAAGCTCAAGATGAAGGATTTGTTGGTGGATAAAGATTAGTTTTTCATGGTAGATCTAGGTACTAAACCAACGAAAATGTCAGAAGAAGACTAGGAGAAGTTGGATCAGAAGGCAAAGAGCACAATACAGTTGTGTATCTCAAATTCGGTATTGTTGAATGTATCTCGGGAAACTATGACAAAGACTTTGTGGGTCAAGTTAGGGACTTTGTACCAATCTAAGTCTTTGGTGAATAATTGTTTCTTGTGGAAAAAGTTGTATAACCTGAGGATGAAGGATGGATACTCAGTGATAGAGAATCTGAATGCCTTTAATGTTGTGGTAAGTCAATTTTCATCTTCTGATATTAAAATCTCATATGAAGATAAGTGCATCAGTTTGTTGTGTTCTTTACCAGATTCTTCAGATAGTCTGGTTATTGCAATAGGTAGCAATACAACTACCTTGAATTTTGATGAAATTATCTCAGCCTTACTATCAGAGAAAATGAGATGGAAAAATATGGAAGGCCAGAATGGAGATGCATTATTTGTATAATGAAGGTCCCGGAACAGAAACAAAAATTAGTTTTTGTGTGGGATATCTAAATCTAGAGGGATATATAAATCTATAGGAAATCTCATAAAGTTGTGCTGGAAATGCGAAAAGGAAGGGCACTACAAAAAGGACTGCATTTCTAAAGCTCTGAAGAAAGGAAAAGGATCTAATGAATCTCCTTATATGAAGGTAAAATCCACCTCGGATGAAGGTGGGGATTTTTACTTGTCTTCTTCATCAAATACACGTGTAGATCATGAGGCATGGTTGATTGAATCAGGTGCATCCTTTCACTTTAGTCCCTATAGGGAGTGGTTCTTTCAGTATGAGAGTATGATGGTGGTGATTTCTTCATAAGGGATGATAGGAAAGAAAAAATATTCGAATGTGGAAAATTCAAGCTGAAGTTGCAATGTGAGCAGATTATAACACTTCCTAGTGTTCTGCATATTCATGCATTTGTGAGAAATCTGATTTATGTAAGAAATATGGATGATGCAGTTGTAAAAATAGTGTTCGAGAAAGACACTTGTAAGATGGTTTAATGAGCACTGGTATTAATGCGAGGAGTTTGATTGGAACTCTATACAAGCTTTAAGGTAGCACTGTTATTGAATGATGCAATAGGTTTTTGGTTCCTAAAAATGGAGTGGAAAGCCTAGTGGTCTCTGGAGAAAATACCATGCTATGGCATCAAAGGTTTGGACATATTGGATAGAAGGTCCTTTTGATACTTCATGGTAATGGTATGGTAGAAGGTATATATAATTTCTCTATGCATTTCGATTTCTGTGAACATTTTGTATATGGGAAGCAGAATCGGGTGAGTTTTCCTTCTGGTGCTAAGAGGGTGAACAAGATATTAGAGCTTGTGCATAATAATGTGTTTGGACCTATTTATGTTCCATCACTGGTAAAGTTTGTGTATTATGTTTCATTCATTGATAACTTCTCAAGGAATACATGGATATATTTCTTGAGGAAAAAACCAGACAAAGAAGAAGATAAAGGTGTTGAGGACAGATAATGGTGGAGAGTTATGCAAGAAGGAATTTGAAGAGTTCTACAAGAAGTGTGGTATAGCACGACAGAAGACTACTCCATACACACCTCAGAAAAATGGAGTTGAAAAAAGAATGAATAAAATGTTGTTGGGAAAGGCAAGAAGCATTCTTAGTAGTACCGGGTTAGGATAGGAATACTAGGAAGAGGCAGTGGAGACTACATGTTACCTAGTTAATAGATCACCTTCGTCAGCGTTGGAGGATAAGACTCCACATGAGGTATGGATTGGTAAGAAACCCTCTCTTTTACATATGAGGGTATTTGGATGCGATGCATATGTACATGTTCCAAAGGAGAAAAGTACCAAGTTGGGTAATAAATATGAAAGGTACATATTTATTGGGTATAAGGATGGGTTAAAAGGTTACAAGCTTTGGAACCCAGAAACAAGAAAGGTTGTGTACAGTCAAGATGTGGTGTTTAAAGAGGTGAAATATGTTGTTAGACACAAATTCCTACCAAAGGAACCTGAGAAGATAGAGTTTGAGCTAAAGGATGATGAATCAGACTCTAGAACAGAACAAGATTCAGAAGAGGAAGAGGCACAAACTCTAGCTATGAGAATATCAGTTCAGGAAAGAAGGCATCTAGAAAAGTATATTCCATCTATTTTATATTAATATTTCTCTTTAACTATCACTGATGATGATCCCAGAATTTTCAGGGAGGAAGTGGATTCAGAGGATGGAAAACTCTGGAAGGAGGCCATGGTTGATGAAATGGCATCCATGCACAAAAGTGAGGCATGGGATCTGGTGGAGTTGTCGGCTGGAAGGAATCCCATCGGGAGAAAATGGGTGTTTAAGAAGAATATGAATGTAAAAGGAACGATGGAGAAATAAAAAGCTCAATTGGTAGCAAAAGTTTATTTCCAGATGTTAGGAATTGATTTTGGTGATATTTTTTTTCCTATTGCCAAGGTTACTTCTATTATATTACTTTTATTTTTTGCTGTTGCATTTGATTTTGAGGTAGAATAGATGGATTTGAAGATAAAAATTTTTCATGGGGATCTCGAATAGGAGATCTACATGAAGCAAATTGAAGGCTTTTGGTGAAGGGTAATAAAGAACTGGTATGCAGGTTAAAAATTCTATGTATAGGTTAAAACTGTCACCAAGGATGTGGTATCATAAATTTGATACCTATATACAGGGACCTGGCTTCACTAGAAGAAAATATGATCACCATGTGTATATTAAATTAATTGATGACTGTGTTATTTATTCGTTCTTGTATGTCGATGATATGTTTCTGATTGGAAATGACAAAGAAATTATCCAAGATTTGACAACCCAATTGTTCTCCAAATTCGACATGAAGTATCTTGGTGCTGCAAACTATATTTTTGGCATGGAAATTAATAGAGATCAGGAAAAGGGGAAGCTCTAGTTAAACCAGAGGAAGTATGTCGAGACAATATTGCATAGGTTCAATACACAGGATAGTAAACCAATGAAGGTTCCTATTGCTATAGGTGTAAAGCTATTTGCAGAAAAATGTCCGAAGACACAAGAAGAAGAGGAGGATATGTCTCGTGTTCCATATGCAAGTGTAGTGGGTAGCTTGATGTATGAAATGATTTTTACTAGACCAGACATTTCACATGCAGTGGGAGTATTGATCATGTTTATGTCAAACCGAGGGAAGGAACATTAAACAATAGTGAAGTAGGTTTTCAAATATTTGCGTGGCACTAGTGATTATGGTTTGTGCTACCAGGGAAGACCAGGATTGGACATAGTTTTGGACATCCATGGTTTTTTTTATGCATACATGGTTGGAGATCGGGCCAAAATAAGTTCTACAACTCGGTATGTGTTTAGCCTATTTGGAGGTGCAGTTAGATGGATGAGTAAAAGATAATTTGTAGTGGCTCTTTCAACTACAAAGGCATAATACATGGTAACCACTCATGCAAGCAAGGAAGTAGTTTGGTTGCATATTTTGTGTTCAAGTATGGGGTTGGTGCAGCGAGCTATAAGGATAGACTTTGATAGCCAAAATGAAATTTTCTTGGCTAAGAACCCCTACTTATCATTCAAAGACAAAGCACATTGATGTTCAATATCACTTTGTGAGATATATGGTTGAGGATAAAAAGGTTTTGTTGGTAAAGGTGGAAACTTTGAAGAATGTTTTAGATGCATTGATGAAGACTGTGAGCACTCATAAGTTCTCTTGGTGTAGAGAAACATTGTTGCAAGGTTGTACTAATGACTAATCTCTCATGTGGACACTTGTAAAATGAAAAAATCAAGTGGGAGAATGTTGGGTATGTGTTATATTCTTTCCATGATTAGTCACACGCGTGGGGGGGGGCACAGGGGAAGCGAAAGACCCCCATGTTCATTGGATCGGGCATAAGGGAGTGGGGTGGGTCATGGGGGGGCGAAAACATTCCCTATATAGGGGTTCACAGGGGCCGGGTAGCCCCCTACACGGGGTCTGGGGCAGCACCCGAGAAAAAAAAAATTGGACCCTATTTTTCAGTGCCCAAACCTACCTATGGTTTTGTGCTTGGGTTTGCACATGGTTTTGGGGCATGATGGTCTTCAGCCCTAGGTACTTTGTAGATATGGTCAAAGAAATATGGTTATGTTCTATTCCAGGGTTAATGGATTGGGTTTTATGAATGCTTCATCATGTATATAGGTGTTGTAACACTGAAAGGAATATAATGAAAAAGCAAGCTGGTAGTCCCAGTTTTGGGATCTAGGTGAAAAATCTCTGTGTATATCTGTTTCATGTTTTATGATCTCGCTATTGTTTATTTTCTGTCTTTAATAATTCGTTTGTAGATAATTTATGTACAGGGTTAAAACCTACAAGGGTTCCTACAAACCAAACCATAGCATTATGAAACTCAACCCAGTTCAACTGATGTTAAACCATCGGTGGGATTTAAAAAAAAAACTATAATTCCAATGGTGGAAAACGTGCCATTTCACACTATTTTATGGGTTCATAGGCAACTGAGCACATTTAAATATTCAACAAATTGCACCTGGTGTGGCAAGAATCTCGTCGGCTGGGGATGAATTTAACGTTCCACGTGGCTGAAAAAGTCGAAAATTGTAGAAAATTATGTAGGTGGGTGTGAATTGGAGGAAATTTAGCAAAACAACTTTTATGGAGGATAAATCAGTTAGTTTTTGACCTTTTTGAGCGAAAAATGAGCCTAGTTAAGGGTTCTTTAGTGTTTTAGAGCCATCAGAGACATTTTTTTAGCATTTTTAGTTGATACAGGTGGATATCAGTGGCCGCTTACCTATTCCATTTGGACCTACAACATCAATTCTTGCAGCTTTTCACTTGTAGCAGCTTACTATTTTTAGCAGGTTTTCGGGTCCTGCATGCCCGATGCCATTTTGCAGCATTAATGATCCAGGTGGCTATTGGTAGCCACTCACTATTCCACTTGAACCCCTACCATCAGTTCTTTCCATCTTTAAGTTTCAGCACAACTTACTATTTTTAGCAATTTTTCGGGTCTTGAACTTCCGGAGCCATTTGAGGCCCTAAACGACGTTTTTTGGGAAAAACAGGAGCAGCATGCACTATATTTTCTACACCAAAAGTTTTAGTCCTCAGAAAGATCTTTCTAATGAGCTATTGATCATGTCAAATGGAGATCAGATGCCAAATTTACATCCTCGGGAAGCTGAAACACCAATTTACCTAAACGGGGCCCGCAGTTTTGGCGCTTTGTCTCCTAGGGTTAGGTTTTTGGACGTTTTGGGTTTTACATTGTTTCTCAAAAATAAATAGGCCTCCATGTAGGTGCAAGAAATATAGTCCATCTAACTCTCGGTTTTCCAAAAAAACGTCATTTAGGGCCTCACAACGGCTCCAGAAGTTGAGGACCCAAAAAAATGCTAAAAATAGTAAGTTGTGCTGACAATTAAAAATGAAATGAACTAATGGTAGGGGTTCAAATGGAATAGGTGGGTGGCCACCAATATCCACCTGGATCATTAATGCCCCAAAATGGCTTCGGGTGTGCAGGATTCGAAAACTTGCTAAAACTAGTAAGCTGTTGGAAGTGAAAAGCTACAAGAATTGATGTTGCAGGTACAAATGGAATAGGTGGGTGGCCATAGAAATCCACTTGGATCATGAGTATTGTAAATTGATGTAAACACATATTTTTAGCATAATGAAAGAGGCCCAACATTGGAAGTTGGACCAAGAGAGGTAGCTCCCGAGGGGTGAAATCCTTCATCATTTATTGTCTTGTGTATACTGTTATGGAATTTATGTCTTTTTTATTTTCTATAAAACTATTTTTTAAATAATTTTCATGTGTTAATGATATTTAAATAATTGGATAAAAAACCTAAACATTTCACTTTCAATTTGCACCATAAAATATCAAGTTTTCATATACAGATGAGTTTGCTATCAGAGCTTTAGTTCTTAGTTTACTTTGAGGGTTTTTTTTTTCAAGTGATTATGATGCTTACAAGGTTGAAGCTCAAAATAGGAGAATGAAATCTTGTGGTTGCAAGTCCTACAACTAGGTTAAGAAGAGCACATTTTCCACAATCTCCACCATAAATTTCACCTCAACTTTCACCAAAAGCTTCAACAATCATGGCATATGAAGGAGAGCCTAATTACATGTCAGAGGATGAGAATGCCTTTAGAAAATCATTCTTTGACATGGCACACATGGTAAAATTTCTCTATGAAGAGATAAATACAATGTTGAAATGTGGCAGCTCCAATCCTCGAAAGGGAGATGGAGATAAGCCTGCAAGAGGAGTTGGAGGGGATGGGGACAAGAATCCAAAAATAAATGGAGGGATTTGGTCATAAACCACCTTTGACTCCACCATTCCCTTCACCTCCATCCTACCCTCGATCATCACCATCATAATATTCTACATTAACCCCTTCACAAAAACCTCGACGTTCTCCAAAGGGACATGGTAAAACTCCACTTTTAAAACTTGACATAAAGTTCTAATTTCCTATGTATAATGGAGAGGTAAATGCTAAGAGATTAGATAATTGGTTTCATAAGCTTGAAGTGTATTGCAGGATACAAAGGATCAAGGATGATGAGACTAAGATTCAACTTGCCTCATTAAGGTTGGAAAGTGCAACACTCATTTGGTGGGAAGCCAAAACTCAAGAGGACATGAAGAGACATGGTAAGATATTATCCTCTTGGAATGATTTTGTTGCTGAAATAACAAGAATATTTGATCCATTAGCATACATGCAAATGGATTGGAAAAACTTTAGGCAATTAAAGGGTCAAAGTGTGCAAAGCTATACCCAAGATTTTATAAGGAGAGAATTGATATTTTGTGTATATTTTTCATGTCAAAATAATTTTTTTAAATACATTGGATGTTTACATATCTACTTGAGACATACAATTCTCATGTTTAACCCAACAATTTTAGATGAGGTTTGTGTACATGAAACACATCTAGAAGGAAGACGGTAGAATGTTCCACAAGAGGGAAACAAAAATCCATTTAAGAGTGGAGACAAAGGAAAGGGTGAATTCAAAGGAATAGGGAAGAAGAATGCTTCCATCAAGAAAGGGGGAGAAAAATTAACATGCAAGCATTTTTCAAAGGACAGTCACGATGAAGATCACTATTGGAAACCTCATCCTAAGATGAGACCCAAAATTTTTAACAACAAAGGAAAGCACAAGACAGCTGCAACTACACAACACAATTTAGGATCTGATTCGAGAGATGAAACAAAGGTCAGAAATATGGGATTGAAAGGTAAAGAATCCATTGCTAGCACTATTTATTTAAATAGCCACAATGAAACTCAAAGTGAAAAATAAATAATGGAGCTTTTCCATATTATAGTCATCTCAAAACATAATAGAATTTATACTCTATTTGATAGTGGTTCAGAAAATCTCATTCTGAAAATCATTTTCCAAATGTTGAATTTGGAAACCATTCCAGATCCTAAACCATATCCTTTAGGTTGGGTCTCTGACAATTCCAAGTTTCAAGTAACTATAAAATGAAAACTAAAATTCGCCATTATTGAAAACTTCACTGATGAGGTAGAGCTTGATGTAGTGGCATTAGACATATGTGGTATTGTTTTGGGAAGCTCGTATATTTATGACAAGAGAGATGTCTTTCATCACCATGAAAACAAATATAATTTGTTCAAAGATGGTATTGAGTACTTTTTTAGAGCACATCACAAGAAACTAAAACTTTCACTTGTGAATTCTGGACCAATGAAGAGACTTGTTAACTCTAGGGTAATGTTCTGAAATGTAAATCAACAGATTTTACACCACTGAATAAATTCCTTTGTCGGAAATATGAACAAGGCTATGTCAGAGATGGACTGAGAGGGATTTTACCAATTATTTCACCTCTAAAGAGATGATAAGAACTGGAGGCTCTCTGACCCTTCCTCAGACTCTACCTATAGCTATGAAAATATTTCTTCCTTGGGAAGATATTGCTCAAAGGAGAGGAGCTATAGCTATATGCAAAACATAAGCATGAAGAGTAACTTGCTTAAACTTCAGAAAATTCTAGAGAACTCATAGCCATCTTATTATAATAATAGCAGCTGCAAATGTATACAAAATCTTGAGGGAAATGATGCTCAAGACGAACAATGCTAATCCTCAAGGCTGAAGTACAAGAATCATGAGATAAACACTGCTACACATGTGAACCCTAGCTATGGCTGTGCAGTCAAATGGAGACAATGCAACATGTAAAATGGAGATGAAATGATATTACAATAGTAGCTCAAGAAATGAGGGGGAGCAAGCTCTCAAACCTCGAAAACAACACTACAACATTCCTCTAAATGATTGGCTATAATATATGTACAAAATATGAAGATACAATAATGTCAGAGTTGCTGGGTAGCTGCAGCAACTCAAAATATAGAATAGAAGGAGGAGAATTAATATGGCCTGCAAACTGAAACAACCTCCTCCAATGGATTCCTTAAGTGCAAGGCTGATCCCGGCACAAGAAATATCTTCCTCCAAAATGATGGAGCAAACCCCCACTACAGACAAAGTATGAGATAATGCAGTCTATGGAAGGGACTACACTGATGAAGGTGGGAGAAGCTTGGCCTACTGCCAAAGTATGCAAATCATCTCTAGAAACCCTCCTTGCTGATATTCCCAAAGAATAGGAACTCCTTCCTATGAGAAATTCTACAAGGAATGGTGTTGTGGAATCTCCTCCACTGCAACACCTACAACACAACCTAGTGACTACACTGTAGATGAAGTAATGGCTATGACCAAATGCCTGGATATGGAGAAATGAAGAGCAATCCTCCTTGAGCTACTCAAGGGAGGAGAGGAACTCCTAAACAAGAATCCCTCATGCCAAAGGAACTGCAACTCATCTAAACAACTGGAGACTGAAAACAGAGTCAAAGTCCAAATCTTCAATAACGCTCTCTATGGCTACCTCATCATCCTTATATGCAAAATGATGTCTCTATTCCATGGACCCCACCCAATTAGGTTTCTCCCACAAGGAATATTCCTCCCTCTCTACCTACGCTGTCTTCCCAAGCAAGCTACACCCTCTTGGGCTGCGCTATTGACTTGGTCAACATGGCCTCATCCTCATGTGTTTGCCCCCTTTTTATACTAGGAGGTGCAAAAATGGCTACTCCATGGATACCTTCTCACCTCATGCGGGATTTTATTTATGAAAATGGGTCTCCTTACCCATCTTATTTAACTCCTAGGTTATATGATAAAAAATTAATGTTCCAATTTATTTGCAAACATTTTGGAACATTACAGTCCTCCCCTCCCAAAGATTGCTTCCCCTCAATCAAGTGAAACGATAGACTGTGTCTTATTCTCCTATAGCTGTAGCATCCTGGTATGATGATCTCATCCAAGTGCAGTGATGCTATCTCATCAATCCAATCCTCCACAATGCTCCTCCTTAGCATGAAAGTAGCTGCCAAGCCATCATCATGTAAGGTATAATGCTTAAGAGGATAGCAAGTGGTGTCTAGAGATCCCCCCCCCCTTTTTTTAGGAATGGAGTCTGAAATCTAATGGGAATTGTCTTCCCCATATGGTCCATCCATCCACAAGCTATGTGCCATGCAAATTGAGTCACCTCCCAACTAGGTAACTCAGAAAAACTGGCATCCACCTTTGGCTTCGGCAAAGAAGGTGGGTTGAAAATTTGCACATGGTACACCATATAGTCTACCCTACGTTGTCCATCTCTCCACCTAAGATAAGTGTAGATTTTCTGCTAATCCTGGGCTGAAATAGGGTTGCCATCAAGTGGCAAGAAGAAGGCTGGACCTCCCAAGGTCTCTCCCCAATGCTGCAAGACATGCTGGCCCAAACATCTCCACATGTGATGAGTCAGGAATCATCCTCATATGGTATCATGCGCATCATATGGCTCACCCCATAATAAAACATTGTTGCTGCTATAGTGGCCATACCATTTCTCATGTTCCCATCAGAACATGCAATGCAAAATATATGAGGTACTCCTCCCTCAATGGACACATCCATCCTATGTGTCTCCTCGTTAACCCTGCTCCTCATAAAAGCATGAACAATAAAATAATAGGGAGCAAATAGGAGCATCATGTTTGCTACCATGTGTAACAAATGAGAAGGATAATGGTCCCTCAAGTGCAAACAGCACAAATTAGTGCTCCACTGCCATAGATACTGATAAAATTTGTGGTTGCTCAACCACCGGTGTGTTGCATTAATCTCCTCACAAGCTTGGGGAAGTTAAATGTTACCTGATGAAAATTGAGCATGTCCTCCATGATCTATATCCTCCCCAAGTCCTCCAAGATAATGGCCATTAGTAATGCTTATGGTCCCCACTAAACCATGAGGTCTAGAAAAATGTATGCTCCTCCTTGGAGCATTCTCCTGCATGTGTATGGCTAAGGGATGCATACGTATATCATACAAATGATCATGTGAAAAACAATGTACACCCTTACCATGTTATCTGCTCATATCAATTGAGGGACTCATAGATGAATCTCCTCTCATCCATAAAGGGAAAAGGGGTGGTTGTGCTGATTACCCCATCTCCATATGGCTGATGCATATCCTTCTATGTTGATCATCAGATGTCCTGCAAGTGAAAGAATCATTGGAATATCCCACCAATATCTGGGAGTTCCAATGCAGATCTAACCTCCATAATGACAGCGCTGGTAGTGCCTCATGTAGAACATTTGTTATATGGTTTTTCTCCCCCTTGACATCTCTGATGCCCAAGTCACAAATTTCAAGGTTGCTATCCTTCCTAGGCTGCTTCTGCCACAACGCAGAATCTACAATGAGAGTAGTTGTAGATGAGGTTGAGTAAATGTATCCCTCCTTCCTGAATTCATCCAAAACTCCCACTGTTGTCTCAAGATCTCCCAAGGTTCCCACCTCTATATAATCAATGAGTGGTGCCTCCAAGTGTGAAGCAACCATCCTCCTCTATTGAATTGGTGGCCCCCTGGGTGAAATGCCTCCATGTGGTGA
Organism: Pinus albicaulis; assembly: GCA_034641835.2. Taxonomy (NCBI): domain Eukaryota; kingdom Viridiplantae; phylum Streptophyta; class Pinopsida; order Pinales; family Pinaceae; genus Pinus; species Pinus albicaulis. The sequence continues at coordinate 1,492,038,156 of CM076584.1, forward strand.
GACATATCCATCAAGAGAAGACTGAACATATGGATGAACACTTATTTCCATGCCCTGACTGCACAATCCAGCCTCCATCCTTGGTGCAATAACCTCCAAAAATGGATATGGGTGAGTACTCCTTAACTCATGCTACTGGTCCTTCTCCCCATCTTCTCCTTGTGACTCCATGGTTTCACACCTCTCCAATAATGGCACATGAATTGTGCCTTGATATCCACACATGAGATCTTGGGGATCTTCCTGCAAATTTGCAAGGGTCCCTCTCTTTGGAGCATGAGCTCCTCTCTTCTTTGCTTGAGATTCTAGATATGCTCTAGATATGACAGTGCCACTGCCCCCAACCTTCTCCACATGAATGGGCAGCCTCCTAACAATCAGATCCTCTTTAAACAAAGAGACCCCCATGCTTCCTTGCTCCAAGGTGTGAGATGAAAATTCCCTCTCCAGCAAGTTTTGGTTCATATTTTTGGCCTCCTCCGCTATTTTCTGAAGAGGCATTGCGTTTTCATGCAAGGGGTTTGTTTGGTTTTTTTTGTTTAAACCCATCATGTGTGTCTCAAGAATCCTCCCATCAAATCTCTTCACTAATGCCTTAGTAAATTTTCATAAGATGTAATTTCATTATGCTCCAAGGAAAAGGATTCAAAGATCCACCAAGCATAGGCCTTACCTCTCATATGCAGTGCTTCAACCCTGGTAGCTTGATTTTCTGGAATTTGGTGTTGCTGCAAAAAGGTGTCTAATTCCTCCACCCAAGCTTTGGCTGAACCAGCAAGTGAACCATCAAAATGTGATAGATAGGATCTACCATGCTGCCTTTTCTCCTTGGTCACTCCTTCTTCTTCTTCCACCTCCCTTATGGGACTGCTGGGACTATGACTGCGCTGACCCTCATAGTGTGTGGTTGAATGCTCACATCCACTATGTACAAATCTAGAGTTTTCTTTAGGATCAAACCCTATTGGGGATTCTCCATCTATTTCCCTCGTAATCTCCTTAATATTTTCATGAATGCTCTATGCAGATTTAGGAAGAATCATTGTAAGCTTATCCCCTTTTCCTCCATCAGAAAATGGAGTCTTCTCCTTGCTCAAAAATTTTTCTCCTTCTTGATGAGAATAGGAAGTGCAGGGTCCTTCCTCCTCTCTTTCTTCTTTCTCCTCAACATCCTTGGAGAGGTTCTTTCTGAATCTAAAAACTAATGAGAACAAGCTCATCCTCTTCATCATCTTGATTTCTTCTTTCTTGGGCTTGAAGGCCACAAGCTGAGCCAAGAAATATGCTCTAATACCACTGTAATGTTCCGAAATGGAAATCAGTTGCTTTTACACCACTGAAGAAATTCATTTGTTAGAAATATGAACAAGGCTTTGTTAGAGATGGAATTAGAGGGATTTTACCAATTATTTCACCTCTAAAGAGAGGATGAGAACTGGAGGCTATCTAGCCCTTCCTCAAACTCTGCCTATAACTATGCAATTTCTTCCTCGGGAAGATCTCGCTCAAAGGAGACGATCTACAGCTATATGCAAAACATAAGAATGAAGAGTAACTTGCTTAAACTTTAGAAAATGCTAGAGAACTCATAGCCATCTTATTATAATAATAGCAGCTGCAAATGTATACAAAATCTTGAGGGAAATGATGCTCAAGATGAACAATGCTAATCCTCAAGGCTGAAGTACAAGAATTATGAGATAAACACTGCTACACATGTGAACCCTAGCTATGACTGCGCAGTCAAATGGAGACACTGCAACATGTAAAATGGAAATGAAATGATATTACAATAATAGCTCAAGAAATGAGGAGGAGCAATCTCTCAACCCCTAAAAACAACACTACAACAATCCTCTAAAGGATTGGCTATAATAGATGTAAAAAATATGAAGATAAAATAATGTCAGAGTTTTTGGGTAGCTGCAACAACTCAAAATATAGAATAGAAGGAGGAGAATGAATATGGCCTACAAATTGAAACAACCTCCTCCAATGGATTCCTTAAGTGCAAGGCTGATCACGGCACAAGAAATCTCTTCCTCCAAAATGATGGAGCAAACCCCCACTGCAGAAAAACTATGAGATAACGCAGTCTATGGAAGGGACTACACTGATGAAGGTGGGAGAAGCTTGGCCTACTTCCAAAGTATGCAAATAAGCTCTAGAAACCCTCCTTTCTGATATTCCCAAATAATAGGAACTCCTTCCTATGAGAAATGCTACAAGGAATGGTGTTGTGGAATCTCCTCCACTGCAACACCTGTAACACAACCCAGTGACTATGTTGTAGATGAAGTAATGGCTATGGCCAAATGCTTGGATATGTAGAAATGAAGAGCAATCCTCCTTGAGCTACTCAAGGGAGGAGAGGAACTCCTAAACAAGAATCCCTTGTGCCAAAGGCACTATAACTCAGTTGAACAGTTGAAGACTATAAATAGACTCAAAGTCCAAATCTTCAATAATTCTCTCTATGGCTGCCTCATCCTCCTTATATGCACAATGATTTCTCTATGCCATGGACCCCACCCAATTAGGTTTTCTCCCACAAGGAATATTTCTCCTTCTCTAACTGTGCTGTCTTCCCAAGCAAGCTATACCGTCTTGGGCTGCGCTATTGACTTGGTCAACATGGCCTCATCCTCATGTGTTTGTCCCCTTTTTATACTAGGAGGTGAAAAAATTGGCTATTCCATGGATCCCTTCTTGCCTCATGCGGGATTTTATTTATGAAAATGGGTCTCCTTACCCATCTTATTTATCTCCTAGATAATATGAGCAAAAATTAATGTTCCAATTTATTTGCAAAAATTTTGGAACATTACATCTAGTAAGAAATTTGTACTTTTGATGATCAAACCCAAGAATTAAGTTGATAATGAAGCCTTTCAAGGTTGTGATTCAAATTTGAAAACTAATTTGGTTGAGGTATTTAACCAGTATGATGAGATGTGAGTTTTGAGGAGGAGGATTTGAAATTTCAATGACATAAAAATGGATACTGTGGAGATTATAAATCCCCCTCCTCAAAACTCACACCACAAAAATCTGCAAGCTATCATGATGAGATGTTTTAGGAGCCTAATGGATCACCTCCCAAAAGAGGAATCCAACATGAAATCCAATTGCAGCAATATTGTCCTCTTCCTAACATTGGCATGTACATGATTTCAATGATGGAAAAGGAAAAAATTAAAAAAACAAATCCAAGAGTTGTTTGATAATAGGATCATCCATCCAAGTACATCACCATGTGGTTCACCTATTGTCTTGGTGCCAAATAAATATGGAACATTTCTCACGTGTGTGTAATTCTGTAGATTGAACAAGATTGCGGTAAAGAACCGTTATCTGCTTCCTACAATTGTTGATTTACTAGATCAATTGAAAGATGTTGTGTATTTCACTAAGGTTGACTTGAGGAGTGGCTATAATCAAATTAGGATCAGTGAAGGAGACATATGGAAGATATCATCCAAAACCAAACAAGGTTTGTTTTAATGGTTGGTTATGCCCTTTGGGCTTTGTAATGATCCTGCTACCTTCATGTGTGTAATGAATGATGTATTAAGGCATTTTCTAGATGACTTTGTGATAATATACTTAGATGATATATTTATTTTTAGCAAGTCCCATGAAGAACATTTCATGCATGTAAAAAAAGTGTTAGATGTATTAAAGAAATAAGAGTTTTTTTTAAATATGTCAAAATGTGAATTTAGAAAAACTTCTTTAGTCTAATTTGGTCATATTGTTGGAGGAGGAGAATTGAAAATAGATCCCTCTAAGATTGATCTCATTTTGAATTGGCCAAAGACCAAAATAGTGATAGAGGTTAGAATTTTTTTGGGAGCAAACCAATATTGGAGAAATTTTATTTCTAACTTTTCATCTATCCCAGCTCCATTCTACACATTGACAAGTGTGAAGCATATTTTTCAGTATGGAGGAAAACAACAAAAAAGATTTGATGAATTGAAGGAAAATATTAGTTCAGCTCCTATAGTTTCACTTCCTAACATGAGAAATTCATTTGAGATACAAACTAATTCAAGTGAATATGCCATGGGCACATCCTTGGTGCAACATCATAAGCCCATATGTTTTCCTTCAGAAACTCTTAATGGTGCAGTGATTAAATATCCTACATATTAGAAGGAATTGTATGCATTCTTGCAAAGTGTGAAAAAGTGGAAACATTATTTGATGGGTAAGGAAGTAATCATTCACATGGATCATTATGCATTTCAATACTTGCAATCACAAACAAAGCTACATCAAGCAAGGCACTTCCGATCGATGAGATTTCTTTAACAATTCCATTGGGTGATAAGGTATAAGAAAGGTATCTATAACAATGTTTTTGATATTATTTCTAGACTAATTGTTAATGCATCCATTATTCTTAAGCATAATTTTTTCATGCATGAGAGTTATGTTGAGAAATATGTTTTAGATAATTATTTTCAAAGATGTATGTGTGAATTTGTGTCAAGCTAACCAAGTAGAGGAATTGGATTATCATGTTCATGATAACTTGTTGTACCATTTTGGAAAGCTTTGTATTCCATAGGGAGAGAGAGTAAAAATCATAAGGGAAGTGCATACTTCTCTTATTGGTCATTTAATTTTAGGTAAGAAAGTGGCACAATTACATAGGTATTGTTATTGGCCTTGTATTCTTGAAAGTGTGTCATGATTTGTAAGAGGATGTTTATTATGTGATTTCAGTAAGCCTAGCAATAGAAATTTGGGATTTTATACACCACTTCCAGTACCTTCTCATTTATGGGGGACTATTTCTATGGATTTTATAGGAGGTCTACCTATTTATAGGAGAGGTCATGGTTATCTTTTTGTAGTTGTGGATAGGTTCACAAATATGTGTATTTTGATGCCTTGTAAAAAGCAGGTTAAAACTAAAATAACTGCTCAGTTATTCATTCAAAATGTATGGGTGCATTTTGGCTTTCCCACATCCATTGTTACTAATCAAGATTATCGCTTTGTCAGGAATTTCTGGTCAAGCTTGTGGGGACTCGTGGACACCAAATTGAAAAAGAGTACAACATTCCATCCACAAAAATATGTCCAAATAGAGGTGGTGAACAAAACTATGATACATCTTCTTCGTGGGTATTGCAACATGCATCCTAATTTGTGGGATGAACATTTACACTATATTTAACATGATTACAACCAGGCCAAGCATTCATCAATTCAAACATTGCCATTTGAGGCATGCTAGGCATACTTTCCCAAATATCCTTCAGATTTTATTTTTGGGAAGGATGTTACTATTGATGGCCATAGTGACATCGGAAAAGCTAACAGATTCATGGAACAAGTTCAATTAGTACATCAAACGATTCAATAATATTTGGAGAATATTCAAGTCAAGTATAAGATAAGACGTGATAATAATCGCATGGATCACAATTTCCAAGTTAGTGATGAAATTTTGATTCACATTAAAAAAGAAAGACCCCAAGGAGAAGGTAAAAAAATGAAACCAATTCATATGGTCCATTCAAAATTCTAGAAAATATTGGTAATAATTCCTTCAGGTTGGATTTTCCTTCATATATGAAAATTTATTTAGTTGTTAATGTTAGAATATAAGGTTGTATGAGACTCCTTTGATTAACGACAAAGGAGAGAATGTTCATATTCCTTCAATTCAATATTTTTCTCCTGAATATCTTGAAGACTTGCAGCAAGACACCATCCTTGACAAGAAAACAAGGACTTCAAAACGAGGGAACATGGAGTACATTCATGTGGGGTTTAAGGGAAAAAATATAAGCAAAGCCAAATGGATTCATATTAGAAGGGTGAGGGACTATAACCTCATATATTTGTTAAATGAAAGTGATCTTCTGGGATCCAAAAGCTTCTAGTGGGGAGGAATGATCCAGTGGATCAAGAAAATGCTTGAAATTCAAATTTCTCATATTGGCTCGAAACTATTGCCAGAGCGAACATCTCATCGCCTTGAACCCAATGCAACTTGTTTCACTCAAAACCAACATCGGATGCTCCCAATATGGTTTTTTGATCGATTCAGAAAACAACTGAAATTTTAAATTGGGTTTGTAGGGATGCCCAAGAAGCACTCCATACACCATTTTGGAAACGATTAGGTAGGGTGACTGTACCTCGCATCAGCCAATGGGAGGAGGACAAGTGGAAACTGTTGATTGGGTTGGATTATTGGTTTTTTGTTGGTTCAAATTGTAATTGGATGGATGAATTAGGAGGAGCAACATGGGGCAATCCCTCACTGCCATGTGGCATCCTAATGACCATGTAAAATATTTTTTGAGGTCGATCTACCTTTGCAAGGATTGAACGCAAGACCTACCACCTGCAATCCAAGCCCTCCACCGACTTTTTTGTGTTATATCTTAACCTCTATAGTTTGAAAGGCATATTTGAAGTTTGATTGATGCATAGTTGAGGGTCGATACTGTGGTTAACCTACATCCCGGTCCACCCAAATGTGTTTCTATGGATTTTGTAGGAGGTATACATATGACTAGGAGAGTTCATGATTATCTTTGTGTAGTTGTGGATAGGTTCAACAAAATGTGAATTTTGATACCTTAGAAAAGGTAGGTTACAACTGAACAAACTGCTCAGTTATTATTTCAAAATGTATAGGTACATATTGGGTTGCTCAAATCCATTTTTAGTGATCAAGATTCTCGCTTCATTGGGAAATTTTGGTAAAGTTTGTGGCGACTTACGGACACCAAATTGAGAAAGAGTACAACATTCCATCTGCAAATAGATGGCCAAACAGAGGTGGTGGACAAAATGTTGAAACATCTTCTTCGCGGGTATAGCAGCAAACATCCTAAGTTTTGGGATTAAAATTTGCACTATATTCAACATTCTTACATTTGGGCCATGCATTCATCGTGTTGTAACTAGTTTTAATTTTCTTTTAAAAATATGTTTAGAATACCTTCCTAGAAAAAAGAAAAATAAATACAAAATTAAGAGATTTTCTATTTATTTTTAACTAGTTATTAAAAATAACTAGACCAAAATAAATAGTTTTCCTAAGAGCTGCCTTCCTAAAAAAAACAAAAATAGAAAGGAAAATGAACAACAAGACAATAAATATTAGATATGCTCTGTATCATTTTCTTTTGGATAAAAGATGTTTATAAGGGCTGAAATTATAATTAATCTTCTAATCATCATTTAGTGCAACAATAATGTTTTGGTGGGACCCTCAAATCAACGCTAAATATTAAAGGCTACACATCTCCTAAGGTGGGGATAAAATATATGTCAGGGCCCACAAGATGGGGAGAACCTGATGACATATACCATCTGGTGTATAATGGCAGATGTACCCCTGCAACTACTTTTCAAAGTGCCTATGATTGTGAGATCTATGACGTCAATTTTCTGCAGGGGCACTCCTCCAACCATAAATCATACCAGGAGATGCTCCCGCAGTTATGTCAGCAAGTGAACCGAACTACGTAAGCAAGTGAGCTGAACTATGTTAGAAAGGAAGCTTGGCCCCACATTCATTCTGCCACATTATTCCCCCCTCTGCCACATTTCATCCTTCATGTCACCTCCTCCATTAATGCTCCCTGACAATTTACATATATTTTCATACGGAAGTTTCATTTTTCCCCCTCTTCCACATAAATAACCTATAAAACCCATTCATTGCTCATTTTATCGTACTATATTTTTCTACTCACACTATCAACCTTTCAACCAATTGTCAGTAACCAACTCCCAGTCATCATTTCTACTAACTTCTGGGTGTTTACCACTACCACCTCATTTCCCAATTGTAAAAAATTTCTAATAAAGTCATTATAGCTCATTCCTAATTGCATATCCCACCAATGGACACTGTAAAATACATATTTGATACTATCTATCCTTTAAACCACACTAAAATTTACCAGCACATCCTTTTGAATAAGTCCAATTTTCCATATTATGATGTTGCAGTCAAGTCCAAGGTTCTATTACCTTTTATCTCTGAAACCCATATTTTTCCTAAAGTTATGAGTTGTCTATTTTCTTCTATGTATCCCCAAAAATTCTTTGTGATGGATAAGTTATGAGAGAATATTTTTCAGGTGTCTTCAACTTTAATTCGACAAGCACTCTATTTTCCATCTTTATATTCATATACTTCTTTCTCAGAAGAAACCTTGTTATCCTATTTTAAGAGTTTAATAGGTTAGGAGTATGCGAAGTTAGTGTTCTATTTGATGCCCAATGGGTCGCCATTATCTTTTCAGTCAAATCATCTACACTTAGACACTTTTACTCAAGAATTTTGGCCAATACTTAAAATTTTAAACAAAATTATGGGGAAAGACATTCATCAATCATTGATAAAGTCACACTCGGTCTTTTTAGTTTAATGATGAAACCTGGGGTTGTCTTAGATATTCCATATTTCTGGGAGGGGTTGGTTAATGCCCCATTTTTGAATTTTTCACTTACAATATGTTTTAGGTTTCCTTATTTGGTTAAATACTTGTTCTTGTACACTCATGTGGAGAGATTCGTGCAGTTGGGGCTGAATATTATGGATTTTAATAAGAACAAACAATCAATTCTCTTTTGGACCGATGTAGTGACGGGTAGTCCAAAGAATGAAGGTTTAATGGTGTTTGTTGCTTCTTTTATTTCTGTGGTTTATTGAATCATAAATAGCTCTCATGCACCTACTTTGCTGCCAAAATCTCAGTCTTTCCTTCAATTGCTAAAAGATATGAAAATTTTAGATTGGTATTTATTTGAATATTATTAAAAAACTAGGTTATATGGATCAGACATTGAACCTTACAGATTGCCAATTTTTGTTCCTATAAGGCTATTTTCTTTATAATTTATGAGGAAAAGCTTAAATGTAGATCAAATTCATTTTGTTCCAGTTAAGAAGGGTATTTTATTCATATGCCAATGACTATAGGTCCTTTTATTATTATTATCGAGAAAGTTGTAGAAGAAGTTCAGAAAATTCTTGAAGGGATGGATCTGTTATTGGGAGAGAAGTGGGCCTATGACCCCCTGCATGTAATTTCAAACATAATAGTGGAAAATGGATATGATCCATTTCTGCATGAAGCAAAACCTGGAGTTGAGAAGCTATAAAATGGAGGAAAATCAACTCAAATGATGGGAGTAGAGGTTGAAACTCCATTATATACTGAAAATAACATCAAAAGAGGCATTGGAGAAACCATGGCATTAAATGAAGATGTAGAATGAACATCCAAAATAACAAAGCTATCTGATGAAGGTAACACAACATTGACTCTTGGTTATCAATTACAGTTGCGAGAGACAATATGTACACCTTCTTCTCCACATTAGATGAGGCCTCTCAGGGTTTAGTAACAATCATCAAATAGATTTTTGCACAAATTGAAGAAAATAAGAAGAAGATTAAAGAAAACATGGATGCATAGCTGGAAGTTCAGCTGGAAGCTCAAGTGTAATATAATTTTCAAACAAGACTATTGTCATCAATGGATTTAGAAAGGAACCAACTCAAGATTTCCTTTTCTCATCCTTTTGCATTATCTGTTTCTTCTTCTACAAGTTTTCAAACTATCAATTTAAATATGGATGCTAAAAGGATTCCCCTGCTTGATAAGATAAATCTTCATAGGCATACTGGAGAATTAATCTATAATGATTTGAATAAAACATTTTCAGTTGTCAGTAAAGATGAAGCCATGCTGGGGAAGGTTATTGGACAATTAAAGTATGAAATAACCAATTCTAGGGTCATTTCAACGCATAATTAAGAATTGAAAAAGCTTCTAATCAAGGTTGGAGTGAATCCTAAAGAAAGAAGTGTAATTCAAAAGATATTTCAATGTGTTGAAGTATAAATTCATGTACTAAGGAAGAAGTTGAAACTACCTAATAGATAACATATAATGACTTCAGAAGTAGCTCAAGTGGAAAAATAAAAAGAAACTTAAATAATCAATTATTGCAGAGAAATGAAGAGGTAAGTAAGTCGAAGTAAACGAATGTTGCTTTGTAGCAACAAATTAACTCATGTGTATGTACTATTCTAGTAGATACGGACTCAGAGGAACTAGTGCTAAGTTGACACACGTTATGACTGAGTTAAAAATAATTGAAAATGAGTTGAAGAAAAGATAGGGATATTTTTATAAGGAATGAATATTATTAAGGTTACTGAGTAGGAATTTTCTAGGGAAAATGAGATGCTGCAAAAATACAAAAAGGATTGTCAGGCTGCATATTAGGAAGTCAAAGAACTGAGAGAGAAAGTGAAAGGGATTGTGTCACTTGTTCAAGATAGAGACATTTTTCTAAATGACATTATTACTACTATTAAAAACACCTGGGATTTTATGTTGATTATGGAGGAAGAAAAGGAAATTTTTAGAGATCTGGAGGGAGAAATTATGGCCCCTAAACATAAGTTACAACAAAGGGCACATTTTGAAAAGAGGATGATTGATTTTATAAATTCCAAATTTTCACATCAACTGAAGGAAGTTGGAATAGAAAATAAAACTGAATATGTGATTGATATTAATAAGATGACAGTGAAGAATATACATAGGAAATTGGATGAAATGAAATTGAAGGAAGTAAAGGAATCAATAGTAAATTTTAATATTGATTTTAATAAAATAAATAGGGTTTTACTGTCATCTTGTTGTGATTAGCATGGAAATATCTTTAGTAGAAGCCAAAAGAAAAGTTGGAAGAAATTATGAGAAGACAATAGCATTCAAATGGGATACAATTTTTAATTATCTACAAATATACTTTCAACTTCTTTAGATGATGAGGACTTTTTTATTAAAAATCCAACCTCTATCAAAATCACTGAATTATGAATGGCGAACATAAGTTCACTAAGAGCCCAAATGTAAATGCAGACAGGTGGAGGAGGTGCAAAGAATGGATGTCTCCTCAAGTGACTAATGTAGGATCAGGGCCTTCTACTGTACCTGAAGTCGAGATCATTCAATAAAGAGAATATTCCAACATGAAGTGTAATTTTATTTCTATCATGTTTGATATAAATACTTTATTTTTATGTAATTTCATTTTCAAGAGTAAATATGTCGAGAATACTTAGTTTTAAAGTAGTTTAGGGAGTTGACAGTTTTATAACTATCTTTTCATATTTTGTATAAAGAAGAACTAGAAAGAAGAATGGAGGTTCTAGATTTTTGGACCTCATAGCACTACATTTTTGTACTTTACTTTCATATGTTGATGAATAAAGATTTCACATAGTTTACAAAACTTATTGGGTATTATTAGTCTTTCTTGCTTCATCTTCTATCAATGTTCTTGTTTTAGAATTGAATAATGAAGTTGTTGGTATCTAATGTTATAGTTTTTTGAGTTAGAGTTAAAATCCTCAATGATGCGCTCCCCTATTATGTATTTAATTTTATGCTCGCCATTTTTCTTCTGAAGTTAAAGATAACAGATTTTGTGTAAGACAGTATGTTATATGAAACTTTCCATTATCATTTCTTTCTATTCTTTCTATCATTTGTATTCAACATCATCAGGAAATTGTGGAAGAATTTTTCTCATATGAAAAGTTAAAGGGTTTTAAAACACATTCCTAGGTTATATAAAATGAATAGAAAAATAATTAATTCTTTTCAAGTGACACATGAATGTCTTGGGTATTTATTTCTCCTCATCCAGAGATTGTCCCCCAAGGTATAAAATGTTTTTGCGCCATTGCTGGGGAACAGAGATGTGAAGTTATATTTCCCCTGGTTTTTATTTTTAAGTCATTTCTTTGGCTAGTGAGAAAAGAAAGTGAATAAGCCAAGTCTCTCACCAAGACAAGAGTCCTGGCTCTAAGAAAAGCACACATGAGGTCTGATACCTCGCAGTAGAAGACTCCTGCCCTTTTTGGCCCTAAGAAGCTATTCTCTTGGAGAGTGTGGAAATCAAAGTAAACAATAACCACTGATCTTACTCTTTATGCTCCTCGTACTAGCTCTGATCATATTTTTATGGTTTTAACTCACAAGAAAATTTTCAAAACCTTGAATATTTACAAGAAAGTCTATTATATCCTCAAGTTATTTTCCTTGAACCAACATTAAAAGAAAAATATTTTGAGTCAGTTTCATTCTCTTTTCCAGAATTTCAAAAGTTTGAGACTCTTGATGTTTTAGCCTTGAAACAATTTGTTTCTTCCATCAATCAACCATTTCCCATTTCAGTCAATCCTACTCAGTACTTTATGTTTCAAGTAGGAGGTTCTTCTGTAATCAATCCAATCCTAAAAATGGTTGTGCCAATAGTATTAATGAACCAATATGGTCCTTTGAATCTTACTTCGTCGATGAATGCTCTTCCATAAGTTTATCTCAAGTTGTTTCCTAGATTTACAGGTGAATATGAACTCACAGCTAAAAATCATGTTTTTGTTAGAAACATGATTTCTGTTATACCAAAGCCTATAGGAATTAGTATCTGCTACAATCACCAGAGTTATGATCAACGAGAGGCAGTTAGTCCATGTTGTGAAACACACGGGGAGCATTGAACCCAATGTCCAACAATATCCCCCACAACGCGAGTCGAGTGAGTTTCGAACTTGAGACCTGTCACTCTGATACCAATTTTTGGAATCACGATTGTTGTCAGACCAAAAAACGCAAGCATTATTCTCTGCTAAAATCACCAGAGTTAGGATCCATGAGAGGCGGTTAGTCCATGTCTCGAAACACACATGTAGCGTTAAACCCGATGTCCAAAAGTTCTTACAATTTCTGCTTTTGCTAAAAACTTGAATGTTGAACATTTAGATTTATCGATGAGATTTTTTGTTCAATCACACGATGGAGAAGCGAGGAAGTGTTTCAAAACTCTTCCTACCAATTCCATTAATACTTGAGAAGAATTTGAAAATGAATTTATACAAAGATAGGGAGAAAAGAAAGATCACAACTATTTTATAACATAATTCAATGTTATTAAAAGAAAAGCAGAAGAACATGTAAATGAATTTATTAAAAGATTTAATAAGTTGTACAATAGTTTTTCATCTGAGATAAATCCCCCACCTTCTAGGGCGAAGGTGGTGTTCGCAGACGCTTTTGAATCTAGTTTTGGATTCACATTCAGGGAAAGGAGATCCCCTAAATTATATTAGATCCAAAATGATGCACACAAAATTGAAGCAAACTTGTCTGCTAATGGAAAAATTAAGTCAAAAAATGGGTTTGATGAAAAAGGAAAGGGAAAGGAAGAAGAAAAGGTTGTCAACCAGCATAATGATACACATGAACAGAAATTGGAAGAAATGACTAAATTCATTAGGAATGTGTCTAACAAACTTGTAAAACTGGAATTGGAAAACAAAAACCCCCCTAGATAGATTCAACAAGGTCAAAACATAAATTTCAATCCTTAATATAGGAGGAAGCAGCCACTACAAATAATGCATAGAGAGAAAATATTAAGATCAGATCCAACCTCCAATGTATAATGAAGATGAACATCAGGATGCAGTGGAAGAAAATCCTAAAGAACAAGATAACTAAATTTATATCTTATATGGGGAAGAGGAAGATATGATCAAAAGTGAATAATTGAGTTCGGAATTTTATGTCTCCTTAGGTGAAGAGGAGATTGAAGATTGTTGTAACAAATTCATAGATTTTATGCAAGCAGATCCATTCTTTTAATCTAGTGAAGGAATTATAAAATATCAATGTGCCATTTCCTTTAACCAAATTGATCAAGACTCCAACATACAAAAAACAGGTTGCTAATTTTATAAATCTCTCACAAGACAACCATGCAACATACATAATAAACTTGCAAGAGGATAAACCAATGGTGATTTTTGGTCCTCGCATAGAGGAAGTGGATACTTCCACTCCTCCTTTTTATATTTCATTACTGTTAAATATGCTTATTCTTCATAATTCAATGTTGGATAATGGGGCCTCTCATAATTTTATGCCTCTTTTAATAATGAAAAGTTTGAACTTACATATCACTAAACATTACAATGATTTGTATTCATTTGATTTGAAGAAGGTGAAGTGTGTGGGGTTGATTAAATATTTTCTATTTTCTTTGGCTCAAATTCTAGCCAAAAGAATCGTGATGGATGTTGTAGTTGCTGACATCTGAGCACACTTTGGAATGCTCCTACCTAGATCCCGGGGAGGTAAATCAGGAGGAGTTTTGAAGTTGCATTTTACATATTCCCTCATCCATGTTTTTTTTTGTGAAGAAATCAGGTTATATAGGGAGACTGAGTTTATTAATATGACTACACAGGAAGGTTCTAGTAATTCACGTGTATATAGTAAGGAAAATGATGATTGGTTTATGTTACAAGAAACATAAGAGAGTGATGAAGACACCAAGGTGCAGTTCCCTTCAACAATAAATGATAAGGAGAAAATAGTCAGTGGATTTTGGAAATTATACTTTGATGGTGCCTATTCAAAAGATGCAGTGATGCTAGGGTAATTTGGATTTCTTCAAAAGGTCAGTTCATGTATTTTTCTTATAAATTAGAATTTGACTCCAAAAACAATATTATAGAGTATGAAGCCTTAATTCTTGGACTTCAAATTCTAAGTGGTTGGTTCGATGCATCTATGTTTTTTGGGATTCAAAAGTGGTGGTAAAACAAATTAAGAATCAATGTCACGCAAGCCATATGAGACTAAGAACTTACAAAAAATGAAGTTTGGGATTTGATAGAAATTTTCTTTGTTTTTTTAACATACAATTTGTTCCTAGAGAAGGCACTAGACTTGTTGATTCTCTGGCAGTTGAACCGAGTAATTTCAAGCCCCCTTTGAATCCCATACTTAAGTATGAAGTTGATATTAGACAAAAGCCATCCATTATCTATAATATTAAACATTGGCAGGCATTCAAGGATGAAGAGAAAATTAAATATTTTCTTGAAATGATTAGTCAGTTTTCAAATCTGGAAATTGATCAGGAAGGGGAGCTTGAAGAAATCCACAAAAAGGGTTTGTATTTCAAATATTCTATAGGGAGTCAAAAAATATTGCAGCTTAAAGACAATTTCATACCAAAAGTATTGGTACCTTTGGAGCGGTTGTTTAATTTAATTGATGTTGTAGTGAATCCAAAAAATACAAATTTAGAAGATGACCTTGAAGATTGTAATCTGGAAATGCAACAACAACCAAGGATGGTAAGGATAGCTAAATATGTTCCAGAGAATTTTAAACAGAAGCATGTTAACTTTTTAAAGAAGTTTGTTGATATTTTTGCTTGGTCATAGGAAGATCTGAAAACATATGAAACTAGTATTATTTAGCAGAAAATTCCTTTAAAACCAGGGATAAAAGCTTATAAATAGAATTTGAGACATATTAACCCTTTAATTTTTCCATATATTTCTTTAGGAAAGAATAATAGTCCCATTAAGATGCTCTAATTGGGTGGAAAATGTTGTCCCTGTGAGGAAGAAAAATGGAGAGATAAGGTTGTGTATTGACTTTTAGAATCTGAATAAAGAATCTTTGAAGGAAAACTATACACTTTCTAAAATGGATCACATTCTGAAAAAGGTGACAAGATCATATAGGTTATCAATGATAGATGGATTTTTTGGTTATAACCAGATTTCAGTGGAGAAGGAAGATCAGGAAAAGAGAACATTTACATCTCCTTAGGGCACCTTCATGTATCCTAAGATGCCCTTTGGGCTCATGAATATTGGTGCAAATTTCCAAAGGGATATGGATATAGCCTTGTAGGGTAACAAGAAAAATTTGTAGTAATTAAATTAGATGATATAACAGTTTTCTTTAGATCAAATGATGATAATTTAGAGCATTTGGAGTAGACTTTTCAAAAGTGTAGAAAGTATGGCCTTTCTTCAAATCACAAGAAGTCCCATTTTTTCTCTGAAATAAGGTAAATTGTTAGGCCACATTGTATCTAGGAATGGAGTTAAAATAGATCCAAAAAGAGTGGAAGCAATAAAAATCATACCTCTACCCAGAAGTAAGAAGGAGATCCAGAGCTTCCTAGGAAAAATAAATTTCCTCGGAATATTTGTTCCTAATTATGCAAAGTTTTCAAATAAATAATTGATATGTTGAGAGACGGCATGGACGTTAGATGTACAAGCACTACCAGGGATTGTTTTTAAAGAATCAAGGAGGCTCTCCAAGAATCTCCTATGCTGGTAAGTCTTGATTATATGAAGCATATTAAGATATTTTCATTTGCTTCTTCCACTACCATTGCAGCAGTGCTTTTACAAAGAAATGAAGATAAGAAATAACAACCTATGGCATTCTTTAGAAATTTATTAAGAGACACGGAATTAAATTATAACATTTTCAAAAAGCAAGAATATGATTTGGTGAAGGCACTTAAGGATTTTAGGGTCTATATTCTTCAATCACAAATTGTAGCTTATGTTCCAAATGATGTTGTAAAATATGTGTTAACTCTGGTTGATGTTGAAGGTAAAAGAGGAAAATGGATAGCAAAAATTCAGGAATTTGACATGGATATAGAGCCAACCAAAATGGTGAAAGAATTTTTTTTGGAAAAGATCTTAAAAAAAACAAATTCCAGTAAATGGGGATTAATTTCCTAGCCGAGGTTGAGGAGAATAAAAACACAACAGAAGTAGATAAGGGTATTGGACCAGATAAAAAAGTTTAGTACACATATCTTTGTTCTAAATGGTATAAAGACATTTTTAAATATTTATGTTTTCTTAGCTGTCCTCGTTATTTAAATAGATAAAACTATAAAGATATGAGGGTGAATACCCAAAAAAATGTGAGAGTAAAGGGGAAGTTGTATTGGAAAGGTCTGGTTGGAATCCTTTTAATTGTCTAACAGATGGAGAAACAATTGATATAGTAAATGAATATCATGGTTGTATTTGTGGTGGCCGCTATGGATGGAAAGTTACAGCGCATAAAATTTTGAAAGAGGGATTCTTCTAGCCTTCTTTGTTTTCAGATGTTTTTAGATTGGTAAGGGGTTGTAAAAATGTCAGATATTTCCTGAAAATAAAAGACTTGCACCATTTCCTCTAACTCATGTATTTATAGAGGAACCTTTTAGGCATTTGGGATTGGATTTTATAAAGAAGATCAATCCATCTTCCAGCAGACAATATAAATTTTATTTAACATGCACTACTTATTTTTCTAACTAGGTGGAATTTGTCCTAGCAAGAAGATCAAATGATGTAGTAGTGATTAAGCTCTTGGAGGATAATATTTTCAACGAGTTTGGTTATCCCAAAAGGTTAGTAACAAGCAATGCACAAGTATATAAATCTGCAATGTGTTGAAGCCTAGAAAATCTCTGCTTCAAACATTGGGGAAAACCACCCAGTCGGGACCTTAGGACAACTCCTTATCCGTTTGGTATGGTGGCTCCGACTGGATTGAAAGGACCAGTTTCCTTATAACTAATGGGTTGGTGATGGGTTGATTTGGATGAATGAAAATGGGACTAAATAACTGAAATAAAACTGTCTAATTTAATCTAAATACTGATAAATAAATTCTAAAACTAACCCGGGTATCATATGTGAATAAAACTTAAAATTATTTCAATTTAACAGTAACCATAAAAATGTATTAAAGTTTAATTGAAATGCGTAGAAACAAATAAAGATAACTCTGTTTAAGAAATTAAACAGAGTTATATTAACATATTGTATTCATCATTGTATATAATCTACATACACTTATGAAAGATAACATTCCAATTATACTAAAAAATGATATATAAAGAAACGTTTTGAAAACAAAATATATATAAATGATAGCAAATTTTAAAGCGAATATCATATGACAAAAGAAATCAACAGTGAATAGATAAAAATACGTTATCCATCTTGAAAGATTTCAAATGAAATCTGATACTCTAATCCAATAATTCTGATGCAAAATCAAATCCAAGGTACATAAATACAACACTTTAAAGATAATTCCACATAAAATCACCAGATGTGATCCTTTATAAAATATAAGAGCTAGTGGAGTACAAAAATGTAATCTCCAAGTCAAAAATATTACCTCTCAGGACCCCTTCTCCAATGCATGAGAGGGGTTTAAATACGACATTTACATGAAAATAGAATCCTACTACTACTGCTACAATCTATCAACTTAAAAACAGAAATGCTATCTTTTGTGGAACTGAGTCATTGCTTTTCCCTCTCACTCAATGTAGCCAGGTGGCAAATTTTCAACATTTCCTGGACCTCTGACAGATGACTCATCTTGGAATGTAACTGTCCAGCGTATGTGGCATCGGAGAATTCTGGAATCAAACAATCAACAGTATTTGATAGGCATTTAATAGCTAATTGTTGATTGAGTGGCTTAATCAGATAGGTCCACATATTATCCCAAGATATTTTTTGAAGCTCATTGATCTATTGATTTTTATTCATTATTTCTTCTTTCCATCTGCGATCAGTTTCTTTGACTTTAAGAAAACTGCCTGGAACACAATCTGAAATGAGATTATTTGCATACAAGCTGTCATTGATAAACTGTGTTATATCACCCATCATGATTCTAGCTCTTGATATAGCTCTCTCGGCTTTCATTAACTATCGTTCCCACTCTGTAAATAGGATTTCCTTATGTCTTTCTTCTATTTTAGGAAGATTAGCTTTTCTTCCTTTTTCTGTATCTTTCCAAGTAAGAAATTCATAAATCCTTTCATCGGCATCATCAATCTCTTGCCTGAGAGTAACTATGTTCTGTATCAAAGATGATGTTATATCAATAAATGGCTCCGTTTGAGTTAATTTTGTACAAAAATTATTTAACTGCTAAGACAACAGTTTATTGGCTTCAAGAGCTTCTGCTTTGAATTCATTCAATTTGGGAAAATCTTTGAATTTATCTAAGGCTTCTTGAAATTCTTTTTCTTGCACAATCTTTGTGTTCCTTTCATCTTGTAACAAATTTTGTAGCTTTGCAATCTCTTGATTCAACTGTTGCTGATTGCTTAAAGCTTGTTCATCAACTTTCTTCTTTTCTGTGACAAGCTTCTCTTCTAGCTCTTTAAACCTGCGATTTTGATCTTGTAATTGTTGTTCCAATTGAGCAATCTTTTGCTGATTTTCATTAGCTTGTTCTTCAAGTAAAGCTATATGGAGATCTTTTTGGGCCATTAACTGAGAAACTTCTGCAGCTTTATCAATTGTCGTAGCACTGTATGCTCCTACATATTGGGATAACTTAGTGAGATCCTCAGATGGATTCACTTCAGCATTCTTATAAACAATATTCATGAATTCTTCCTGTGAAGAAAAAATTGTGTCCTGATCCATCTTCCTTCTTTTCCTCTATTTTTTAACAACAGCCTTATGTTTAGGGTTGTAGAATACATCTAGAGGAGGGATCTCCTCAATTTTCAACACAATTTGTCCTATAGGATGTTCAGGAATGATTTCAACATCCTGATCTTCTGGATTTTTCTCTTCAGGATTATCCTGCAGTCCTAATTGATCAGCAAATTGATCATACTGCTTCAACAATTGAGAGGAAACATTAAGATTAGCAGAGTCGACAATTTTCTCAGTATTTTCGTTTCCTCTAAGTTGTGTATCTTATTTCTTTGTATTTCCTTCTTGTTTACCATTTTTTCTATATAAACTTTCCTTTTGGCTATGCACATTAGTATCAGTATTTGTGCATTTCTTCTCTGTTTGAGTTGTAGACTGCTGATCAGTATTTTCTTGGGATTTCTCATCAATGATCATCTTTTCAGTATGTATCATTTTCTGTTACTTCTTCTTGTGTCTGTACAATGGGCTGGTCAGTAGATAATTGTGTAGTGGGCTTACTGGTAGATGCTTCTTCTGTTGTTTTTCCAGATTTATCTTCTATCTGTGCCTCTTGCATAGGAACTCTTAGTTGATCTAGAGGAATTTTCAACAATCTTTGCCTTCTGAATAACATAAATTTATTCATTTCTTCTTTCTAAAATCTGGACTTGGCCAAATTATAGACTTGAGAATAATCATTTAATGAAACAAACAAATCATCAAACTCATCTGGTTCATGCTCGAATCGAGCAATAGAAACTGAAGAAGTAACATTAAAAGCTATCTTTTGTGGATCATACTGTCTCTTCGATATTGTTGTGAATTTGAAATTCTTTATTTTGACGACTTCCTTTTCTACATGTTTAAAGTCGTTCAAAGTAAAATGTCCACAATTGAATGGAAATGAAGGCCAAATTATTTTCTAACTATTGCTCAGAGATCTGGACATTCCTTCAACTGTCAATTGATAGAATATTTCTTGAGCTAAAAGTTTATCTGGGACAATAAGAGGGAGAACGTGGGGTTCCACAATACTCCCAAAAATCTTGACATACGTGAATTTCTCTTCTCCAAACCAGTCTCCTATTGAGGATAAGTCAGTTTTAGCTTGGTCAGAGAGTCTAGGGGGAAGGCGATTGAAAATGGTTTGAAAGACTGGAATAAGGAAACCATGACATATCTTATATACATGATCTTTGAAATGAACTTTCCAAAGGAGGTTATGATATATATGAATCGGAGTGGGATCTTTAGCAGTCCATTTCCATCCTAACAAGGGAAACTCAGAATTGAAACAAAGAGCGTCTAGAATATAAGCACAGAAGAAAAAGGGAGTGGCATTTCTAGCGCTTTTATCTTTCTTGTATTCAAGTATCCTATTAGCTATCCTATCAGAAATAATAACAGCCCAGTCCATAATTTCGAAATTGACAGCAGCTAGGATTAAAGGAACCATTTGTATAGAAAACCTAGCAGAATTGTTATTGCCAAATAATCTACACATCATGGCAGTGACATAGCAATATGGAGGTAAAAAAGAATCTACTGAATAAATACCGGATGATTCATTTTTGTGCTTTTCAGGATTTTTCCTCCATTATTTGATAGGTTCAGATTGAACCTTATTACTATCAGCAAACTCTTTGACAAATTCTTTGTAATAAAATTTCTGTGGATCAGGAAGATGATACATTGCCTTAATTTTTTTTGCTTTAAATGATCCAAAAGATGCTCCAGAAGCTGAAATAAACATTCTGTCTTTAATTTTTACACTATCGATGACCCATCAAATCACATCATAATAAGGAATGATGTTTGCTCTGGCTGCAATTCGATGTAGGAATGAATTTGCAAGTGTTCTATCAGTAACTTCAGAGTCGGAATCTGAGTTATCTTCATCAGGTACTGATACCTTTGCTATTATGAATTTAGGGTTTTCACTCTTCAATAGATTATAAACTCCTTCCCATGTCATTCTGCCGAGCCCTTGACATGATGTATCTATAACTAGTTTCATCTTTGCTGGTTTTTCCTTTGAGACTGTAGGAATCTCAACAAACTTAGCGGCACCAGCAGCCTTCATTCTCCTTGTTATTTTCGACATTTCTGTGTCTGATATTATTTCCCTCGGTCTGCGAATGAAAAGATTTGGCGTTATTTGATTTTGCAAGGCAATAAGCTCTCAGTCGTGATAAACAAGCAAGTGAAAAGAACAACTACAAATCATAATTCATTATTTATTGATTCCGTATAACACTTAAATGTTATTTTTGGGTCACACTTCACATATTCAAAACAGAATCATAAACCAATATTCATTTGATTTGTTATTCAATGTCGAGCGTACCATTGGAGATTTGGCGCTTGTGAAATATTATAAAATAACCTATTTCGAATTCTTCCAATGTGATGAATGTAGAATATTAAATATCAATCACATCAGAGGTATTCATATGGTACATAGATATCACAATACAGATTTCTCCGATTGCCGATTGCGATTGCAAACTTCTCCGATTTCCGATTAGATGGTGGTATATCGCATCGGGGAGTTTCCATCGAAAAGAATTATCAATGGCTTTCTCCGATTTCCGATTGCGATATGGTGGGGTCTACCATATAAATATTCTTCTCATTTAAGCGAAACAAATGTTTATTTCCTTTTGAAAAGTGTTTTATAATAAAGCGCGTCACATCAGGGAATTTTCAATTGACCACAAAGAATTTATTAAAAGTGCCCCGATCACGCGATTGTGATTGATCGCATCGCATCGGATATATGTGAATGAATAACTTAAATCTTTTGCGATTGGACTAATCGCATCGGATATTTTGAACATGTATATAAAACTTCTCTCAAAGATTTTTCCGATTTCCGATTTCCGATTACTGTTCATGGGACTTTTGCAATTGATTTGTTTTCTATAATAAATTCTTTTATATTTGATCAGATCAGAAGTTTTTGAATCTTGTATTTGTTTGTACACACTTGGTAACAAAGATATGCAATGAGTCATTCAAAACAATGAATCTTTATTTCTAAGTCTTTTATCCTTATTTTAGAAAAATAAAAAGGGACCCTATTTCTAAATGAATTTTATTCTAAAATTTTGCGGAAAAAGGGAGGGTTGTTGTACAGTACAACAATTGGCGATTCACTGAAAGAAACAATTATCTCTGAAAAAATAAAATGAATACTATATTTCTAGTAAGTAAATATTTTTAAAGATAATGAAAACTATCTTAGGATAATCAAAAATAAAATCTAACTATGAAAAAGAATAAAAACTACTTACAATTTCGGTCTAATTTCTTGAGAATAAAAACATCTTTGGGTTATCTCAAGCTTTGATTGGTGTTAATAATGAAGTAAGTGGATTTCTCCAAGTCTGTTTTTTATAATATACTCTATTGTCATAGGCATTGCCTCTGCTGCCTGCAAACGTTCATAGTCTCGACAGGGTTACCTTTTAACCATTAACTTATTCATTGTCCCATCCAACTAAAATTATGAATTTTTAAAAGATAAATTCATAAGACATTTTATCTCATGTTTTTGTCTTTTCATTTTTTATTTTTAAGAGCCATTGTTCTGGTTTGGTAGCCAGTTAATAACAATGCTATTCACTAGTTATAATTAAACTGAACAAGCTGGCTCGTGATGAGACCCCTTATCTTATATTTATAAGCCATTACCCTGTTTTGATATGCAGTATTGGTAATGTCAGTTTTATTACTTCTTATGAACATGGTAAGCAGGCTCGTGATGAGACCTCTTATCTCTTAAAATTTTCATATAATTTCTTAGAATTACATTCTAAAAAATCACAACTTAAATGGATGGGGTGAACTAGTTTTATCCTTAAGAATCAATGGATGACAATTTTAAGAGTTTCTTGAGTACCAAGACTTTGAAAAAATCTTTACTTTTATAGATAACCTTTCTCTGCTCAATAAACTTATAATGATTTACATTTTCCTCAAGTTTTAAAAATATCATGCAAATGATTAGAATAATCTTTCAAAGTTTAACATCTTATTTTAAACTATCCAAAGACTGTGATCATCTCTTTTTTAAAAAAACTTATTTACACAAAATAAATATTTATAATATTCTTCCTAAGAAATTTTCTTAATAGTAAACAGTCAATTAGAGACTTATTAAAAACCTTTATTTGCAAAACAATTAAAAACTTTGTAGAAAGGAATATGTACAAGTGAGAAGGGGTTACCTTCTTATGAAAAGAATTTCTTCAAGACAAGCCCATTTATAGGAAGAGATTCTCTCTTTCCTGTTAAATCTTGGAGTATGAATGTATTTTAGCCTATCTTTTCAGCAATCTGAAATGGTCCAAGCCACATTTTCTGAAACTTGGTATGCTTACCTTTTTCTTCATGTGTTTTATCCCATTTCAGAACAAGATCACCAATTGACAAAATCTTTGAGCCGGTAGAACTTACATCAAAAGAAGATTTTACAAGCTGTTGATGTTTTTCATGAATAATTTTTTCTTTATCTCTATCTTCTTCTAATTTAAGGATTTGATCATATCTCAATTGAATGGATGAAGAAGGATTTTCTTCAATAAATTACTAGGGCTAATGATAGGAGAGTTAGATTTGATGGTATCACAGCTTCTTTTCCATAAACCAAATTGAAAGGTGAAGTTCCTATTGAAGCTTTTTGAGTAATACGATCAGCCCATAGTGCAAAGATTAAAGACTTGTGCCAATTCTTTTGATTTTGATCAATGGTCCTTTTAATAATTTTGATAATATTTTTGTTAGTGGATTCAGCTAAACCATTACCTTGTGGATAATAATTTGTTGAATATTTCAATTTAAAACCTCTTTTTATTGCAAATTTCATTATACTGTTTCCAGAAAAATAAGATGCATTATCAAAGACAAGAGCGTTAGGTACACCAAACCTGGTTATGATGAATTGATCTATGAAATCAATAATTGAATCAAAATTGGATACCTTCAAAGGGATTGCTTCTACCCATTTTTTAAAGTAATCTGTTGCTGTAAGGATGTATTTGTGCTGTTGGAAGAATGAGGTAGTATCTCACCAATAATTTAAAGCCCCCATTGCTCAAATGGTTGTTCAATATTTACTAGTTGCAAAGGAAAAGCTGGTTTCTTTTGTCTTCCACTAGCAATTTGACAAATTTTTCACTTCCTCACATAATTATGTGTATCTTTAAAAAGGGTAGACCAATAATAATCAGCATGAATTATTTTGTGAGCAGTGGTATCACCTCCAAAATGACCTCCTGCTGGTCCATCATGCAATTCCTGCAACACCTTTTTAGCTTCAGTCTTTTCAAGACATCTTAATAGGATCGAATCATAATTCTTTCTGAATAACACATTATCAATGATCTCATATTTAATAGCCTTCAATCTTAAAGCACGTTTTTTCTTATAGCTGAGATTAGAAGGAGCATACCCATTTTTCAAATAATAGATGAGATCAGCATACTGAGATTCAGAATCTGTAATACTTATCTAACTAACTTGAATATCATTTTTTGGATCTTGATTTTCTGGTATGTTATGAGCTCCTGCCAATAATCTGCAAAAACCTTGTCCTCCAACAATCTTAGCTGGTTTAATATCAATATCATATTCTTGCAAAGCTGTTACCCAGTTAGCTCTATTTTCTCCTACTTCTTTTTGAATTAATAATTGTCTCATTGCAGAGAATGGGACAATGACTTTTGTATGTGTTTTTAAGAGAAAAGGTCTGAAATGTTTGATTGATTTAAACACAGCAAAGGCCTTTTTTTCAACATCGGAATAATTAAGCTCAGCTCCTTGCAGATTTGAGCTAAAGAAAGAAATTGGTGCTTCAATTTTCTGATCATTGAGCTGTGTTAAAACAACAGCATAAGATGTTTCAGTGGCCAAAGTATACAAAGTAAAATATTTAGAAAAATCAGGGGTATTCAATGCTGGTGCATTAATGATCGCTTGTTTGATTGCCTCAATTGCTTCTTTTTCTTTATGCCCCCATTTGAATATTGAATTTTTCTTAATCATACTTTGCATAGGTAAAACAATTTGAGAAAAATCAGGAATGAATCTTTTTGCAAATTTGATTTGCCCAAGAAATGATTGCATGGATTTTTTGTTATGAGGTAAAGAAATATCAGAAATTT
This sequence comes from Pinus albicaulis, assembly GCA_034641835.2. Classification (NCBI taxonomy): domain Eukaryota; kingdom Viridiplantae; phylum Streptophyta; class Pinopsida; order Pinales; family Pinaceae; genus Pinus; species Pinus albicaulis. Next base: position 1,492,063,677 of record CM076584.1, read on the forward strand.
TTTTCTCTATCTGGATCAATATATATACCATCTTCTGACACAAAAAATCCTAAGAGTTTTCCTTCATCAAGAGCAAAGAAATATTTCTTTGGATTTAAGGAAATACCAAACCTTCTACATCTTTCAAATATTTTCTTTAGATCATGTAGATGATTGGCTCTCTTTTTTTAAAATACCGTTATGTCATCAAGATAAATAACAACTGATCTATTGATCAAACCTTTAAATGCTATGTCCATGGCTCTTTGGAAAGTTGCTCCTGCATTTATTAGACCAAAAGGCATTTTCTGATAAGCATAGGTTCCCCATTTGGTTCTGAAAGTTGTTTTCAATCTGGCATATGGATGAACTAAAACTTGATTATAGCCTGAAAATCCATCAAGAAAGGACATGAGTTGAAAACCAGCCACCTTTTGAAGTATCTGTTCCATGGTTGGCAATGGGAAATTGTCTTTTAATCATGATTTGTTTAAATTTCTAAAATCAATACAGATTCTTATATCGCCATTTTTCTTCCTTACAGGTACCAGATTGGAAACCCAATGATCCAGGTGGATATTGGTGGCCACCCGCCTATTCCATTTGGGCCCCCACCATTGTCTCTTTCAGTTTTTCAGTTTTGGCATAACTTACTATTTTTAGCAGTTTTTCGGGTCCTGAACTTCCGGAGCCGTTTTGAGGCCCTAAACGACGTTTTTTGGGTAGTAAATTGTCACAAAAGTTGTAATCCTCGGATAGAGATTTCTAATGATGTATCATGTGCATCAAACGGAGATAGTATGCCAAAGTTACGTCCCCGGGAAGTTGAAACACCAATTTACCCAAACGGGGCCCATAGTTTTGGCGCTTCATCTCCTAGGGTTAGGTTTTTGGGATGTTGAGGGTTCTCCATTGTTTCTCAATAATAAATAGGCTCTAGAGCCTCATTGTAACTCAGTTCAGAGGCCTGTAGCCACCACATCTCTTCTCAGAGATAGCTACTAGTGCCCTAGCTAGTTTTATTTCCATTGTCTGTAAGTAAATTTCAGTTCTTTGATATTAATGAAATGAAGTGTTATTTCCGCTGCATCTCTGTATTTCTGGTTATGTGTTTATTCTGTTGCGTTCCTGCATAGATCCGGATCACCCAATTGGAATGCCTTACAGGAAAAATGATTTTGGCTTTTAAAATTTTATTAAGTTCTGATTTGATTTGACTTTCGAGATTTGGATGAATCTTTCTTAACTTCTGTTGAACAGGTTTAATATCAGGAATCATTGGAATTGTGTGTTGAATAACAGAAGTATCATACGTTTTTAAATCGTCATTATTCCAAGAAAAAACATTTTTATATTTGTTCAGAAGTTTAATGAAATCATTCCTTTCCTCTGGAGTTAAATTGAGTCCTAAATTAACATTTTGAGGATTAGAGTCAGAACCAAGATTTACTAATTCAAACTTCAAAGTGGAATTTTGAATTTTAGCATTGGTAACTTTCTTGAATCTGTCTTTTATATCATATAAGTCCTCCAATTTAACGACAGATTTCGAAATTGGATTTTCATTACCTTTTGAGGCAATTTGTAAATCATGATCATCCTCATCAATAATTTGTTCATCATATGATTTCTCTGAAGTCATGAAATTCAAAATGTATTGATCATGATAGAATACTCTCCAATTTGTGACATTATCTGGGACAGATGGGCGAAAAATCAATTCTACTGAAAATCTATCAGGACTGAAATCTTCAGCAGGAAGGAGTTTGGATGCAACATTAGCTAACAAGTCAGCTGATGTATTTTGATTCCTAGGAATAGAAGAAATATTGAATGCTAAAAAATGAGTGGTAAGATCTTGTACTAGGGTTTGATAGTGTTTAAGATGTCCTGAGAGGCAATGGATAGTATTCCTAACTTGTTTTATGACAATTTCGGAATCACCAAAGACTTTCAAGTATTTAACATCTAACCCTATAGCTTTATAAAGTCCTTGAATCAAGGCTTCATATTCTGCAGTATTTTTTGTACACTCAAATTCTAACCTACATGATAACATGGTTTTCTCTCCATCTAGATCAATTAAAATGCATCCTTCTCCAGCTCCATCACTAGATTTTGATCCATCAAAATATAATGACCAAAATAAAGATTTATATTGGCTTATCTACAATTACATCAGAAATATTTACAATTCTGGAAGAATCAGATTGTGAAAATTTTTCTATTTTAGAAACAAAAGTATTTACAAAAAAGGGTGATTGTGGTGCTTTGAAGTTTCCAAGGAATGACTCAGTAGAATAACCTCCAAGAATATTGTTGTTGAAAGCCACACGTTCATTAGATTGTTCAAATTCAGTCACAGTGTGCATCATATGTTTTTCTCGTTCAAATTTTATTTGATTTGGTTTCCCTTTGTAAGGAAGCCACATATGTGAATAATCGGTTGCGATATAACCATTAAGTTTTGCAGAACAGTCCCTGCTTAAAACTAATCCATAGAATTCAGGAATATCTGCAATCAAAATATCAATTCTTTGGACAATCATAGGATCAGAAGCTAGTCTGATAGTAACTGAATTGATTTCTCCTACAACTTGAACTTTAGAGCGATCCAATTGAACAATATGAACTGCTGATTTCTGTGGTTCAATATTCAATTTGGCACAAACAGAAGTAGGCATTATATTAGAGGATTCTCCAGAATCGATTAAACAATTATGCAAATTCTTATTATACATTTCATAAGTCAAAAGAAAAGGAGGAGTCTGAGAATTTGATCTTTCTCCAATGAGCACAGTATCAGTAGCATCTACTTTTTCTGGTGGCTTACCAGTTCCTTTAGTTGCTTTTGCAACTACACCACTTGGTAAAGGAGCAATTGGTGTAGCATTTAATTCTTTTAATAGCAACTTCTGCTGGTGTTTTAGTTTGCTGAGTTCATGTAAGGAAATATTGGCTTTAATATTTTTCATGTCTTCAACAATGCTATATTCCATTGGATATGATACCACCAAAGTCTTTGATGTTGATGTAGGAGGATTAGAAGAAGATGGCTGATTTTGAGTAGGTAATGGAGAATTTTTCTTTGCAGGGGATTTGTCTTTGGTACTTGGAGTTGTAGTTTTCTTTTTAGGAACTGTTTTTATAGGCTCCGATGTAGATTTACTCCTAGTACTTATAGACATGGCTTCTTGATCTACCTCAGTATGAGAATTAGGGAGAATAAAATCCCACATTCCATGCAATTCAGCTATTTCTTCATTCTCTTCTTCTTCTTCTTCCTCTTCTGATTCTGCATTAGAGATTGAATTGGGAGGTTTAGTTTCAACTTGATTTCTTTTGAAATTCCGGAATGGTTTTTTGGTAGAAGTTTCAGCTACTTGTTTTTTTATTTCAACCATTTCATTTGACATGGTTTTAAGAACTTTTTGTAAACCTTCCATGTCGTATGGGTCTTTGGCCGTCTTTTTCCTCGAATCATCTTTGAAGTTGACCTTCTTGGATTTCCTTTCCTCAATAGCATTTTTCTTTTCTAGAGAAATAATTCGTTTTTCTACTGCAATAGCCTCTTTCATATTCTCGGCTAACGTAGGTTTTGCGGCTCTATCTACAAAAATTGCTATGTTTGAGGGTAAAGCAGTTATGTACCATTCACTTCTGACTTGTTTACTAGGCCTTGAATCTGTGTGGATTTTGTTCAATAGTTTGTTGAATCTAGCGTTGAAATCTTTAATGGGCTCCTTGGGTTCTGTCTTCAAATTTGAGAGATCGTTGATTAAAGTAGCTATTGATCTGTCATCTCCAAATTTGGTTAAAAAATGATCTGCAAAAATAGCCCAACTTGTTATGGATCCTGAAGGTAACGAAAAGTACCAAGATCCTGCTGCCCCTTGAAGAGTATAAGGGAATAGTCTGACTACAACATCTTCTTCTACAACTCCATTCAAATTTATAGCCAGCATAAATTTATTGATGTGTTCTTCAGCTTGAATGTTAAGCTCTGGACTAAACTTTGGCAGCCATTTTCCAGGATTGTCAGGTAAATCATGTAAAGGTACAGGCATGTTGACAGCCCCTGGACTAGCCCATGGTCTAGCCATGATTGTAACAACTGTTGGAGGAGTAGTAGAGACTGGTGATGTTGGAACAGAAGTTGTTGGAATAGGTGATGTTGAGATAGATGATGATTGAGCAGATGATGTGGAAACAACTGCACTTTGTTGAGTTGGGATTTTGGAAACAGGTGATTAAATATGAGATGAAGCACTTATATCACTTTCTGATTCTGAATGAGTTTTTCTTGTCTTGACTCTACTAGGTAAAGGGAATTCTTTTGGAGGAATACCAAGTTTTTCACTTTGTAGCCTAGTAAGCGGTTTTGAAGAAACAAATTCTGAGCTTACACTACCTTCAGATATTTCAGACTCATCTAGAGATAATGAGAATCCTTTCAATTTATGGATTAAATCTTGTACTTCAGGAGACTTTGGATTTTGATTGTCTGATTGTTTTGAGATTTTGGTAGTGGGTGTCTGAATATTCTTCTCAATTCCTTCTGCAGGATTTTGTAATTCAAAAGAAATTGAAGAAGTTAATGAGGGTGTTTTTCTCTCAGAATGGCCTGTGGATAAATATTTAGTTGCCATTCATAGCTCATGCCCTCCTTCTAGCGCTAAAAATGTTGAAGCCTAGAAAATATCTGCTTCAAACATTGGGTAAAACCACCCGGTCGGGACCTTAGGACAGCTCCTTATCCGTTTGGTATGGTGGCTCCGACTGGATTGAAAGGACCAGTTTCCTTATAACTAATGGGTTGGTGATGGGTTGATTTGGATGAATGAAAATGGGACTAAATAACTGAAATAAAACTATCTAATTTAATCTAAATACTGATAAAGAAATTCTAAAATTAACCCGGGTATCATATGTGAATACAACTTAAAATTATTTCAATTTAACAATAACCATAAAAATGTATTAAATTTTAATTGAAATGTGCAGCAACAAATAAAGATAACTCTGTTTAAGAAATTAAACAGAGTTATATTAACATATTGTATTCATCATTGTATATCATCTACATACATTTATGAAAGATAACATTCCAATTATACTAAAAAATGATATATAAAGAAACGTTGTGAAAACCAAATATATATAAATGATAGCAAATTTTAAAGCGAATATCATATGACAAAAGAAATTAACAGTGAATAGATAAAAATACGTTATCCATCTTGAAAGATTTCAAATGAAATCTGATACTCTAATCCAATAATTCTGATGCAAAATCAAATCCAAGGTACAGAAATGCAACACTTTAAAGATAATTCCGCATAAAATCACCAGATGTGATCCTTTATAAAATATAAGAGCCAGTGGAGTACAGAAATGTAATCTCCAGGTCAAAAATATTACCTCTCAGGACCCCTTCTCCAATGCATGAGAGGGGTTTAAATATGACATTTACATGAAAACAGAATCCTACTACTACTGCTACAATCTATCAACTTAAAAACTGAAATGCTATCTTGTGTGGAACTGATTCATTGCTTTTCCCTCTCGCTCAATGTAGCCAGGTGGAAAATTTTCAACATTTCCTGGACCTCTGACGGATGACTCATCTTGGAATGTAACTGTCCAACGTATGTGGCATTGGAGAATTCTGGAATCAAACAATCAACAACATTTGATAGGCATTTAATAGCTAATTGTTGATTGAGTGGCTTAATCAGATAGGTCCACATATTATCCCAAGATATTTTTTGAAGCTCATTAATCTGTTGATTTTTATTCATTATTTCTTCTTTCCATCTGCGATCAGTGTCTTTGACTTTAAGCAAACTGCCTGAAACACAATCTGAAATGAGATTAATTGCATACAAGCTATCATTGATAAACTGTGTTATATTACCCATCATGCTTCTAGCTCTTGATATAGCTCTCTCGGCTTTCATTAACTGTCGTTCCCACTCTGTAAATAGGATTTCCTTATGTCTTTCTTTTATTTTAGCAAGATTAGCTTTTCTTCCTTTTTCTGTATCTTGCCAAGTAAGAAATTCAGAAATCCTTTCATCGGCATCATCAATCTCTTGCCTGAGAGTAACTATGTTCTATATCAAAGATGATGTTATATCAATAAATGGCTCTGTTTGAGTTAATTTTGTACAAAAATTATTTAACTGCTGAGACAGCAATTTATTGGTTTCAAGAGCTTCTGCTTTGAATTCATTCAATTTGGGAAATTCTTTGAATTTATCTAAGGCTGCTTGAAATTCTTTTTCTTGCACAATCTTTCTGTTCCTTTCATCTTGTAACAAATTTTTTAGCTTTGCAATCTCTTGAGTCAACTGTTGCTGATTGCTTAAAGATTGTTCATCAAATTTCTTCTTTTCTGTGACAAGCTGCTCTTCTATCTCTTTAAACCTAAGATTTTGATCTTGTAATTGTTGTTCCAATTGAGCAATCTTTTGCTGATTTTCATTAGCTTGTTCCTCAAGTAAAGCTATATGGAGATCTTTTTGGGCCATTAACTGAGAAACTTCTGTAGCTTTATCAATTTTCACAGCACTGTATGCTCCTGTATATTGGGATAACTTAGTGAGATCCTTAGATGGATTCACTTCAGCATTCTTATAAACAATATTCATGAATTCTTCCTGTGAGGTAAAAATTGTGTCCTGATCCATCTTCCTTCTTTTCCTTTGTTTTTTAACAACAGCCTTATGTTTAGGGCTATAGAATACATCCATAGGAGGGATCTCCTCATTTTTCAACAAAAGTTTTCCTATAGGATGTTCAGGAATGATTTCAACATCCTGATATTCTGGATTTTTCTCTTCGGGATTATCCTGCAGTCCTAATTGATGAGCAAATTGATCATACTGCTTCAGCAATTGAGAGGAAACATTAATATTAGCAGCGTCTACAATTTTCTCAGTATTTTCGTTTCCTCCAAGTTGTGTATCTGATTTCTCTGTATTTCCTTCTTGTTTACCAGTTTTTCTATCTGAACTTTCCTTTTGGCTATGCACATTAGTATCAGTGCTTGTGCATTTCTTCTCTGTTTGAGCTGTAGACTGTTGATCAGTATTTTCTTGGGATTTCTCATCAATGATCATATTACAACAGGATCATTTCCTGTTACTTCTTCTTCTATCTGTACAATGGGTTGGTCAGTAGATAATTGTGTAGTGGGCTTACTGGTAGATGCTTCTTCTGTTGTTTTTCCAGATTTATCTTCTATCTCTGCCTCTTGCATAGGAACTCTTAGTTGATCTAGAGGAATTTTCAACAATCTTTGCCTTCTGAATAACATAAATTTATTCATTTCTTCTTTCTGAAATCTGGACTTGGCCAAATTATAGACTTGAGAAAAATCATTTAATGAAACAAACAAATCATCAAACTCATCTGGTTCATGCTCGAATCGAGCAATCAAAACTGAAGAAGTAACATTAAAATCTATCTTTTGTGGATCATACTATCTCCCCGGTATTGTTGCGAATTTGAAATTCTTTATTTTGACGAATTCCTTTTCTGCATGTTTAAAGTCGTTCAAAGTAAAATGTCCACAATTGAATGGAAATGAAGGCCACATTTTTTTCTTACTATTGCTCAGAGATCTGGACATTCCTTCAACTGTCAATTGATAGGATATTTCTTGAGCTAAAAGTTTATATGAGACAATAAGAGGGAGAACGTGGGGTTCCACAATACTCCCAAAAATCCCGACATATGTGAATTTCTCTTCTCCAAACCAGTCTCCTATTGAGGATAAGTCAGTTTTAGCTTGGTCAGAGAGTCTAGAGGGAAGGCGTTTGAAAATGGTTTGAAAGACTGGAATAAGGAAACCATGACATATCTTATATACATGATATTTGAAATGAACTTTCCAAAGGAGGTTATGATATATATGAATCGGAGTGTGATCTTTAGCAGTCCATTTCCATCCTAACAAGGGAAACTAAGAATTGAAACAAAGGGCGTCTAGAATATAAGCACAGAAGAAAAAGGGAGTGGCATTTCCAGCGCTTTTATCTTGTCTGTATTCAAGTATCCTATTAGTTATCCTATCAGAAAGAATAACAGCCCAGTCCATAATTTCGGAATTGACAGCAGCTAGGATTAAAGGAACCATTTGTATAGAAAACCTAGCAGAATTGTTATTGCCAAATAATCTACACATCATGGCAGCAACATAGCAATATGGAGGTAAAAGAGAATCTACTAAATACATACCGAATGATTCATTTTTGTGCTTTTCAGGATTTTTCCTCCATTCTTTGATAGGTTCAGATTGAACCTTATTACTGTCAGCAAACTCTTTGACAAATTATTTGTTATAAACTTTCTGTGGATTAGGAAGATGATACATTGCCTCAATGTATTCTTCTTTGAATGATCCAAAAGATGCTCCAGAGGCTGAAATAAGCATTCTGTCTTTAGTTTTTACACTATCGATGACCCATCGAATCACATCATAATAAGGAATGATGTTTTCTCTGGCTGCAATTCGATGTAGGAATGAATTTGCAAGTGTTCTATCAGTAACTTCAGAGTCGGAATCTGAGTTATCTTCATCAGGTACTGATACCTTTTCTATTGTGACTTTAGGGTTTTCACTCTCCAATAGATTATAAACTCCTTCCCATGTCATTCTGCCGAGTCCTTGACATGATTTGTCTATAACTAGTTTTAGCTTTGCTGGTTTTTCCTTTGAGACTGTAGGAATCTCAACAAACTTAGCGGCACCAGCAACCTTCATTCTCCTTGTTATTTTAGAAATTTTTGTGTCTGATATTGTTTCCCTCGGTCTGCGAATGAAAGGATTTGGCGTTCTTTGATTCTGCAAGGCAATAAGCTCTCAGTCGTGATAAACAAGCAACTGAAAAGAACAACTAAAAATCATAATTCATTATTTATTGATTCCGTATAACACTTAAATGTTCTTTTTGGGTCACACTTCATGTATTCAAAACATAATCATAAACCAATATTCATTTGATTTTTTATTCAATGTCGAGCGTACCATTGGAGATTTGGCGCTTGTGAAATATTATAAAATTACCTATTTCGAATTCTTCCAATGTGATGAATGTAGAATATTAAATATCAATCGCATCGGAAGTATTCAAATGGTACATAGATATCACAATATAGATTTCTCTGATTGCCGATTGTGATTTCAAACTTCTCCGATTTCCGATTAGATGGTGGTATATCACATCGGGGAGTTTCCATCGAAAATAATTATCAATGGCTTTCTCCGATTTCCGATTGCGATATGGTGGGGTCTACCATATAAATATTCTTCTCATTTAAGAGAAATAAATTTTTATTTCCTTTTGAAAATTGTTTTATAATAAAGCATGTCGCATCGGGGAATTTTCAATTGACCACAAAAAATTTATTAAAAGTGCCCCGATCACGCGATTGCGATTGATCGCATCGCATCAGAGATATGTGAATGAATAACTTAAATCTTTTGCCATTGGACTAATCGCATCAGAGATTTTGAACATGTATATAAAACTTCTCTCAAAGATTTTTCTGATTTCCAATTTCCGATTACTGTTCATGGGACTTTTGCAATTGATTTGTTTTCTATAATAAAGTCTTTTATATTTGATCGGATCAGAAGTTTTTGAATGTTGTATTTTTTTGTACACACTTGGTAACAAATATATGTAATGAGTCATTCAAGACAATGAATCTTTATTTCTAAGTATTTTGTCCTTATTTTAGAAAAATAAAAAGGGACCCTATTTCTAAATGAATTTTATTCTAAATTTTTGCGGAAAAAGGGAGGGTTGTTGTACAGTACTACACAAGGTTGATTGAATTTTTTCAAAATTATAATGTGATTTTTTCTCACTCAAATACCTATCACCCTAAGGGGAATGGGTTAGCAGAGGCTTCTAAAAAAACTTTTGTGAGAATTCTTAAAAATACTATTGCAAAAAATCAAAAGAAATGGGACATAAAATTAAAATTTTCTTTGTGCACAAGTAGAGTAACTCCAAGGAGGTCTACTGGAAAATATCCTTCTGAGCTTGTGTATGGGATGGTTACTATGTTTCCTAGCTAGTTAGTGAACCTCGTATTATCTTTTATTCAAGATATTCAGGAAGAATCAAGTCCCTTGAGTCGAAGGATGAACCATTTGAGTGAGTTAAATGAAAGAAAAGAAAAATTCATGGATAATTTAATCAATTACCAATCAAAGATGAAGACAGTGTTTGACAGAAAAGCCAAAGATATTATTTTTCAGCCTAGAGATCTAGTGCTCATAAGGGATGCAAGGAGGGAATAAAAAGGAAAACATGGTCATTTTTACCTCTGTGATTTGGTCCCTTCAAGATAATAGAATCTATGGAAAACAACGCTTTTGTTCTTGAAAATATCGATGGTAAAATAATACAACTGCCAGTGAATCGGCAACACCTTAAACATTAATTCCAACACTGATTTGAAAATTGATTTCATCATTATACATACATGTCTGCCACTATTAATATACCGATGAGTTATCCATTGTAATGTGCCAAGTTTCAATTTTAACTCCATGCCTGAGGTGAAGGCACTAATTTGTGGTTCTTAGTGTTTCCTCTCAGAAAACACTATCCCCAGGTGGAGCCAAATGCTGTAACTAGTTTCAATTTTCTTTTGAAAATATTTTTAGAATAATTTGATTTAAAAATAAATAAAATAGCAAGGAAAATGAAAAAAAAAGACAATAAAGCTTAGATATGCTCTGTATTGTTTTCTTTGTATAAAAAAAGTTTTTAAGGGTTTAAATTATATTTATTTTGTTAATCATCATTTAGTGCAACAACAATGTTTTGGTGGGACCCTCGAATCAACGCTAAATATTAAAGGTAGCACATCTCCTGAGGCGAGGATGAAAGATATGTCAGGACCCACAAGATGGGGAAAACCTGATGGCACAAACTATCTAGTGTATAACGACATATGTGCCCCCGCAAAGACATTTAAACATTCTTGTGATCATGAGATATATGCCCTGGATTTTCTGCGGGGGAACTCCTCTGACCATGAAACATACTAGGATTTTCTCTTGTAGTTACATCAATGAGTGAGCCAGAATACATTAGAAAGATAGACCGACCCCATATTCATTCCACCACGTCATTCTTCCCTTCGCCAGCTGTCATCCTTCATGTCACCTCTGCCATTAATTCTCCCTTCGAATTTACATTTATTTTCATACAAAATCATTTTGTTTCCATTTTTCCCCCTCTTCCCCATAATTAACCTATAAAAATCATTCATTGTTCATTTTCGTGTACTATATTTGTCTTCTCGCGTTTTCAACCTTCCAACCAATTTTCAGCAACCACCTCCTAGTCATCATTTCTAGCCACTTCCAGATTTTTACCACAGCCACTTCATTTCCCAATTTTACAAAATGTCTAAGAAAGCCATTATAGTTGGTTCCTCATCACATATCCTATTAATGGACACAAAACTATTCATCTTTCATATTTCCTGTCCTTTAAACCACACTGAAATTTACCAACACATTCTTGTGAATAAGTCCAATTTTCCATATTATGTTGTTGCGGTCAAATCTTAGGTTCTATCAGCTTTTATGTCTGAAACACATATTTTTCGAGAATTTATCAGTTGGCTAGTATCTTTTATTTATCTCTAAAAATTATTTGTGATGGATAAGTTAGGAGAGAATACCTTTTAGGTGTCTTCAACTTTAATTCAACAAGCACTATGTTTTCCATCCTCAGATTCATATATTGCTTTCTCATAAGAAGCCATGCTAGCCTATTTTGAGAGTTTAACAGATCAAGAGTATGCCTAGCCAGTGTTCTATTTGATGCCAAATGGGTAGCCATTGTCTTTTGAGTCGAATAATCTACCCTTAGGCACTTTTTCTAGAAGAAGTTCAGCTAATGCTTCAAATTTTAAACAAAATTAAGGGGAAATATAATTCGTCAATTATTGATAAATTCACACTTGGTATTTTTACTTTAATGATGAAACTTGGGGTTGTCTTAGATATTCCATCCTTCTGGGAGGGGTTGGATAATGCCCAGTTTTTTAATTTTTCACTTACAAGATGTTTTATGTTTCCTTCTTTGGTTACATACTTTTTCTTGTACACTCATGTGGAGAGATTCATGCACTCGGGGCTGAATACTATGGATTTTAATAAGAACAAACAATAAGTGCTCTTTTGGACTAATGTAGTGACAGGTAGTCCAAAGAATGAAGGTTTGATGGAATTTTCTTACTCTTTTCTTTCTGTGATTTACTCAATCACAAATAGTTCTCCTGCACCAACTTTGCTACCAAAAGTCCAGTATTTCCCTCAATTGAGAAAATATATGAAATTTTGACATTGGTATTTATTTGAATATTATTTAGAAATCAGGTTATATGGATATGAAATTGAACCTTACAGATTTCCAATTATTGTTCCTATGAGGTTGTTTTCTTTAGAATTTATTAGGAAAATATTAAATGTAGATAATATTCATTTTGTTCCAGCTATGAGGGGCCTTTTATTCAAATTAACAAGGACTGTAGGTCTTTTCAATGTTAATATCAGGCAAGTTGTAGAGGAATTTCAAAAAATTATTGAAGGGATGGATCTGCTATTAGGAGGGAAGTGGGCCTATGACCCCCTGCATGTCATTTCAAATAGAAGAGTGGAAAATGGATATGCTCCATTTTTTCATGAAGAAAAATCTGAAGTTGAGAAGCTGGAAAATGGAGGAAAATTAGCTCAAATGATGGGAGTAGAGGTTGAAACTCCAGTGCAGACTAAAAAGAACCAAGAAAGAGGTAGAGAAGAAACCATGGTGTTAGATGAAGATGCATAAAGGAACAATATATACACCTTCCTCTCCACATCCTGATGATCCCTTTGAGGATTTAGCACCAATCATCAAATAGGTGTTTTCAGAAATTGAAGAAAATAACAAGAAGATTAAAGAAAACATGGAAGCTCAGTTCGAATCTGAAGTGTTATCTCATGATCAAACCAGGCTAATATCACCCATGGATTTAGAAATGAACCAACAAAATATATCCTTTTATCATCCTTCTTCATCATCTTTTTCTTCTTCTAGAGGTTTTAGAACTATCAATTTAACTGTGGATGCTAAAAATATTCTCATGCCTGATAAGATCAATCTTCATAAGAAGGCTGGAGAATTAATTTGTAATGATTTGAATAAAACATTTTCAGCTGCCAGTAAAGTTGAATCCATGATGGAGAAGGTTATTGGAAAATCAAAGTATGAAAAATATAATTCTAGGGCTATGTCAACGCAGAATGAGGAATTTAAAAATATTTTAATCAAGGTTGGAGTGAATCCTAAAGAAAAAAGTGTAATTCAAAATTTGTTGCAAGGTGCTGAAGCAGAAATTCATGTACAAAGGAAGAAGTTGAAACTACCTACTCAAGAACATACACTGACTTCAGAAGCAGCTCAAGTGGAAAAAGGAAAAGAAGCTTTAAATAATAAGTTATTGCAGAGAAATTAAGAGGTAACTAAGCGGAAGGAAATGAATGCTGCTTTACAACAACAAATTAACTCACATGTTTGTACTATTTTAGTAGATACAGACTCAAAGGACCCAAGTTCTAAGTTAACTTACATTATGGCTGAGTTAAAGATAGCTAAAAATGAGATGAAGAAAAGCTAGGGATATTTTGATAAGGCAATGAGGATTGTTAAGTTTATTGAGCAGGAATTGTCAAGGGAAAAGGATATTGCTGAAAAATACAGAAAGGATTGCCAGGCTGCATATCAGGAAGTCAAATAATTGAGAGAGAAAGTGAAAGGGAGCATGTCCCTTGTTCAAGCCAGACATATTTTGTGGAATGAAATTACTACTACTGTTAAAAATATCTAAAATTTTATGTTGGTAATGGAGGAAGAAATGGAAATTGTTAGAGATCTAGAGGGACAAATTATGGTCCCTAAATAGAATTTATAACAAAGGGCACGGTTTGGAAAGAATATGATTGATTTTCTAAATTCCAAATTTTCACATCAATTGAAGGAAGTTGGAATAGAAAATAGAATTGAATATGTGAACGAGAATAATAAGATGATAATGAAGAATATACATAAGAAATTGGATGAAAATAAATTGAAGGAAGTAAAGGAATCAACAGTAAATTTTAATATTTCTTTTGATAAAAGAAACAAGGTTGAATTTCCATCTTTCTGGGATCAAAATGGAAATTTCTTGCATTGGGAAAATTTTGAAACAATGTTAGTAGAAGCGAAAAGAAAATTTGGCACAAATTATGAGAAGAAAATAGTATTGAAAGGGGTTACAATTGCTAATTATCTACACAGAGAGTTTCAACTTCTTTGGATGATGAGGACTCCTTTTATTGAAAATCCACCCTATAGAAAAATCACTAAATTCCGAATGGTGCACATCAAGTTCACTAAGAGCCCAAATAAAAATGAAGATATGTGGAGAAGGTGTAAATAATGGATGTCTCCTCAAATGACTAATGCAGGAGTAGGGCCTTCTAATGTACCTGGATTACATTTCATTCAATAAAGAGAATATTCCAGCATGAATTTTAATCTTATTTCTATCAGTTTTTATAGAAATACTTTACTTTTATGTAATTTCATTTTCAAGATGAAATATGCGGAGACCAGTTAGTTTCAAAGTATTTTAGGGAGTTGATTTCTTTATAACTATCTTTTGAAATATTGTATAAATAAGAATTTGAAAAAATAATTGAGGTTCCAGATTTTTGTATCTCATATCACTACATTTTTGTACTTTAATTTCATATGATGATGAATAAATTTTTCACAGAGTTTCCAGAACTTGTTGGGTATGATTATTATTTATTGTTTCGTATTTTTTTTATGTTCTTCTTTCATAATCAAGTAATGAAGTTGTTGGTATCTATGTTACATCTTTGTGAGTTAGAGTTAAAATCTTCAATGATGTGCTCCTCTATTTTGTATTTAATTCATGCTAGACATTTTTCTTATAAAGTTAAAGATAGGATATTCTGTGTAAGACAGTCTATTATATAAAACTTTCCACTATCATTTATTTCTGTTCTTTTTGTCATTTGTATTCAACATTGAAAGGCATTTGTGAAATCATTGTTCTCATATGAAAATTTAAAGGGTTTTAGAACACATTCTTGGGGTTTATAAAATGAATGGAAAAATAATTAATTCTTTTCAAGTGACACATGAATGTCTTGGGCATTGGTTTCTCCTTAGCCAGAGATTATCATACAAGGTACAACACATCGACTCAAACATCACCATTTGAGGCGTGTTTGGGATAATTGCACAAATCTCCTATAGATTTTATTTTTGGGAAGGATTTTTCTATTGATGGCCACAGTGACATAGACAAAGCTAAGAGATTCATTGAACAATTTCAATTGGTGCATCAAACAGTTCAAGAATAGTTGGAAAAGAGTTAAGTCAAGTAGAAGACAAGACATGACAAGCATCATGTGGATCATAGTTTCCAAGTCGGTGATGAAATTTGGATTCACATTAGAAAAGAGAGACTCAAATGAGAAGGTAAAAATATAAAACCAATTGATATGGTCCATTCAAAATTCTAGAAGATATTGGTAATAATTCTCTCAAGTTGGATTTGCCTTCATATATGCAAATTTATGTAGTTTTTAATGTTGAGAACCTAAGGTTGTATGAGCCTCCTTTGATTGAAGATCAAGGAGAGAATTTTTAGATTCCTTTAGTTGAAGATTTATATCATGAATATCTTGAACAGTTGTAGGAAGACACCATCCTTGATAGGAAAACAAGGACTTCACAATGAGGGAGCGTTGAGCACCTTAGTGTGGGGCTCAAGGGAACAAATACAAGAAAATACAAATGGATTGATATTGGAAGGGTGAGGGAACCGTACCCTCATATTTTTTTTAACTGGAAGATATATTTTAGGGTCCAAAATATTCCATTGGGGAGGAATAATCTAGTGGATCAAGAAAATGATCAAAATTGCGGTTGCTCAAATTGGATCAAAATGAGTGCGAAAGAAAATATCTCGTCACCATGAATCCAATGTAGCTAATTTAACTCAAAAGCGACATCAGATTCTACCGATATCACATTCTTATTGATTTGGCAAACAACTAAAACTTTAAATTGAGTTTGCATTGATGCCTAGTCAGTAGTTTGTACACTGACTGAGAAATGATTGGGAAGGGTGATTTTACCTCTCATCGGCCAATGGGAGGAAAGGTGGAAAATTTTGATTGGGCCATATTATTAGTTTTCTATTGTTTCTAATTGTAATTGGGTGGACCAATTAGCAGGAGCCACATGGGCCAATCCCTAGCTGCCACGTGACCTCCTAATGGCCATGTAAATTTGTGTTCCAAGCTAAGCTTCCTCTGCAAAGATCAAATGAAATACATACTTCCTACCAGCCAATCCCTGTATTGTCTTGATTGTGTTACTTCTTAACCTCTATAGTTCAAAAGGCATTTTTGAAGTGTTATTGATGCAGAGTTAGGGGTCAGGACCAAGGTTAACCTTAGAACTCTGTCGACCTAACCATGTTTCTATGGATTTTTTAGGAGGTCTACCTATGTCTAGTAGAGGTCATTATTATATTTATGTAGTAGTGGATAGGTTCAACAAAAAATTTATTTTTATGCCTTGTAAAAGGAAGGTTACAACTCAACATACTGCTCAGTTATTATTTCAGAATGTACGGTTCCATTTTGGGTTTCCGACATCCATTGTTAGTGATTGAGATTATTTTTTTATTGGGAATTTTTGGTCAAACGTGTGGGGACTCATGGACACAAAATTTAAAAATAGTACAACATTCCATCCGCAAAGAGATGGCCAAACAGAGGTGGTGAACATAATGATGATATATCTTCTTCATGGGTATTGCAACAAGCATCCTAAGCTATGGGATGAAAATTTGGACTGTATTCAACATGCTTACAATGAGGCCAAGAATTCGTCAACTCAAACATCGATATTTTGGGCATGCTTGGGATACTTGCCCAAATTTCCTTTAGATTTTATTTTTGGGAAGGTTGATACTATAGGATGGCCATAGTGACATAGAAAAAGATAAAATATTCATTGAACAAGTTCAATTTGTACATAAACTGTTCAAGAATAGTTAGAGAAGATTCAAGTTAAGTACAAGCCAATACATGATAAGCATCACGTAGATCATAATTTCCAAGTCGGTGATAAATTTTGGCTTCACATTAGCAAAGAGAGACTTCAAGGAGAAGGTGAAAAAATGGAACCAATTTGATATGGTGCTTTCATAATTTTGGAAAAGATTGTTAGTAATGCCTTCAGGTTGGATTTGACTTCATATATGCAAATTTATAAATTTTTTCATGTTGCACATCTAAGGTTGTATGAGCCTCCTTTGATTGAAAATCAAGGAGAGAATTCTCATATTCCTTCAATTGAAGATATCTCTCATTAATATCTTGAATATTTGCAGCAATAAACCATCCTTGACAGGAAAACAAGAACTTCAAAATGAAGGAACGTGGAGTACCTTTGTGTGGGAGTTGTTGGGCACTATGATGACTCCTAAAAATTGATTTTAATCCTATCTCATTAATTTTATCAGCCTAGGATTTGTCTATTATTTCAAGATTATCGAAAAAGTATATGAAATCATAAAGTCTTAGGCTATGGTAAAAGTGTTCATTAGCTACTATTTCGATCGTTACCATTGTAGAAATAATAACAACAAACATTTACTCTTATAGTTACAATTCAGATCACAGAAAATATTCTAACTCATAATTTATCTTGATATAGTTCAATGTAAATCCAATGCGTGAGGGAATAACTATTGATCACACAAATGCTTGAAGATCTTTAATTCGAAAGTAATTTTGCAGATTCATGAATTCACATTTAAATATATGTAATACTAATTAATCAACGACTTCAGAAAACACTCAACAAAATTTAAGATGCAGAATTCAATTGACCACTTATGAAAAATAAAAAAGTAAATATAGGATAATACAGATAATCCAAATTACAGAAAGGCAATTTGACTATTAATGATACATAATAGACATTGAAACCTCTAGTGACTGGGCCCAGGGTCTCGAGAAGTATTGCCTAGACAAACTCAATCCAAAAGACTAAATTGAAATCTCATTCAACTTCATTACTAAATTTTTTTTACAGAGTACCCTAAAAAAGGTTTAAATTAGATTGTTGTACGTAATGTACAGTAAAATAATAAATCAGAACTTTAATAATGAGCGAACAAAATTTGTCTTTTATTTTACTATCTTCTATATTATATTTTTAAATTGAATGTACAGTTATCCTCATAATAAAAATATTCTCAAGATTTCTCCTCCAACCATAAATATCGATATAGTATCATTCATTTTCCTATTGCCTTCATTTTCCAACCATGCCCTAGAAATCAAGTTATAACTTGCTATTAATACGATGTTGGTTTCAATCAATATCTTACTCAAATGTTGCAAGGAACATCAATCGTTCCTTTTGGCTAATCCACATAACGATTTAGATGAATTACAACCTTTTTGATATCAAAAAAACGTATATTAACTATATCATTCTCAACTTACTTTTATCATTATTTTCTCTTGAATTATTTGAATTTGAGGATAAAATTGCCTAAAATTCTAACAATTATTAAGGAAATATGGATGGAAATTATACCTTTTTCGTGGCCCAACATCACCCCAAAACTTACCTATTTGTGTCTGCTCATGCAAAAATATGATTCACATGTAGCAAAGTTAAAGAGTACGTTGGGTAAGACTGTTCGGCATAAGTCTGGAATCCAGTCTTACTCTTGAGAACCTTGAAGGCTTCGTTCTATACATCTTATGGGAGCTCATATTCAAAATTATACTGATATGGTGGATACCAAATGAGAGGGCATCAGTATAGATATCCAATCAAAGAAGGTCCTTTTGAGAGGACCATCTGATTATACTGCTTTATCCGGTTAATTGTTGCTTGGAAGTTCTTGTACCCAAAAGGTTCTTGGTTCTTAATATCCTTAGACGATATCATCCATTACTTATTTATGGCTTGTAAGGCTTCTTCTTTGAGGTCTTAAAAGTACGCAATTCCAGAAATAAGAACATTCTTATGTGTGGGTGTCAATGCTAAAATGACTCTGGATTTCTGCATGAACCTTTTATGTTTTATGAAATTTTGCAAAGGGTTACTAGGTTCCCCTCTGACCCAGAGGTGTAACTCATTTTATTTTCTGTGGAATATGTTATAAGCTCCATTCCACTTGATTTTATTCTTTGCAAAGGATATAAATGCTTGGAACTATACATCACTAATGAAAGGATTGGGGTTTCCATCTCTTTGTTCCTCCAAGAAAAAATTGTGCATGTAGATTTTACATAAAAGATATCTAACATTGTCTTCCTATTCCAGAAAACACCTAATAAAATTAGAAACAGAACTGAAATCAAAAGGCTGGCTAGCCCACATGGATTTTAACTTCAGTAATATATAGCGTTCAAGAAATAACAAGGCATAATTTTTGGTTGGAGACCTTTAAGAGAATACATCATAATATACAGAGCATATCTCCTTGATCTCTTCTTGTGCTTTTTGAAGCTACCCCTACAATTTCCCAATTTTCTTCTTTTCTTTCTTAATTTAGCATGGATCTTGTCCTCAGTGACGGTTAAGGCTTTAATTTTTTGCAAAAATTCCTGATGTTCTACTCAGGGTACTACTTCTTCTTGTTGTTTTTCTAAAAGTCATTTGTGCCTTTCCAGTTTGTGATTCAGCATTTGAATAGTGGCCTCCTTGATCAAATGGGAGTAAGGAGGCACCACCTTATTTTTTGTGGTCTGTTTAATGGTCACCAGTAGATCTATTTGGCTCATTACCTCAATTTTAATCACATATAGGTTAAATTCTGTATGGATTACCATAGATCTGGTGAGAATCTCCTCAATTTGATTTATTGCGTAGGTAATGTAATTTCTTCAGTTTGAACCTCGACATGAGTAATGGAGGTTTCCTCAGTCTAGAATTTTTCATGAGTAATGGAGGCTTCCTCAGTCTAGAATTTTTCATGAGTAAATAGATTCTCACCAGTTGTCACAGTTTTTATTTTCTTTCTGGTGTAATCTGTAAGCCTTTTCCTGAGTTGTTCCATATTCTTCCGTAATTTCATTTTTTCATGCTTTAATAACTTAATTCTCCTTTTATATTTCTCTGCTAACCATTCAGTGGGTTTTAAAATTGGTCTTTCAAGTTAGGATGGCATAATAACATTAGGGGGAGCTCTAATTTCTTCCTCGATCAGGACAGTAGAAATAGAGTTACCTTCATAATCTTGGTCATCAGGAATGTTTCCCTATCTAGAAAAGTCTAGTTCGTTTATAATTTTGGCCAATTCTTCCAGATGATCTTGACCATCCATGTTGGGTGAAGATGGTAGGATTTTCATACTATGAGAAATAGGGGTAGAGGCCAAAATATTAACAATCGGTTTAGTTGCATTTCCATAACAATTTTCATTTCATTTAGAAGAATTGAAGGTTTCCATGTTTTCCAAAACCCAGGCTATCTCTTCTTCTCTAATTCGAGGTGATTCATCTTTTTGTTCCATTGGAGGTTCATTATTTGCACATACCCACTAAACTCTATCGTTTGTTTTTCCTTGGCTAGCCTTTCAGATCTTCTACACTTAGCTGGCCAGGAAACTAGAATAGAGGCTAACCTGTTCTCAGCTCTAGAAAAATTTTGCAAAGTTGGTGTTTTAGTAACATTTTCTTCTCTTAACTCACTAGTTTTTGTGTCAGGCTAGGTATTCTCTTCCTTGGGCCTTCCTTTTACTCAGGCCTTCCTTGTACAAGTGGCAGGTCCTTATGTCCTAAAAAATTGTCCCAAATACTCAAGCCGGCCCTTACCAGGATTTATCGAGCTTGTTCAATTACCCATAGTGTAGCAGGCTTATTACAGTTGGATTTTCCTCCCATTGCTGCTAGTTTTGAAGGAATTACTGCAACAAGCTATACACAGAGCTATTTTTGGAAATATTTGTTCCAAACACTAAACATAGATTTATTTCAAATCGAAAAATAGAATGAGAGATGAAAAAAAATAACATTGTTTAATATGTTTTCATGTGACGAAAATTTCTATTTTCATTAATTTTTCTTAGTCCAATCATGCACATGCTATGTCTTACCTCCCCCCAATAAAAAAATGTTAACCAAAATGGATAACATGATGTTAATTGAATGATCATGCGAAAGTAGTCAATAATGTGCAAGGAAATCGTTGCAGGGGCATTAGGCTCAAGAAAATCCTTGTACATAAATAAACATAAAGGGGGTCTCATGTTTTTGTTTCCCCATGTAGTTATTCATATGTGAGTTATTTTTAAATAAATTGTGGAGGAAAATGTAACTGCCCGAATGATTAGTGGGCATAGGAAGAGATAGTCTGTCTCTGTCTGTCAGATAGTTAGGCTAAAATTAGGACTCTAGGAATTGTAGATTTTTATTGAGCATTGAGGGAATATGAAACAATTTCTGTTAATTGTTTAAATAAGTCTCTATGGAAGAGACCTGCAGGGACCTGATAGAGAACTGCATAGGCTACATAGAACTGTAGAGGAGACAGAGTAGAGGAGAAGGGCCAATTGATTGAAGATCTGGCCAGCTAAAAGCTTGTAAGTTAATTCACTACATAAATGAGGAAATTTTTATAGTATTTCTGTGTAATTGTCGAGTTAATCCTGGTTGAATATATGTATGTGTCCTCGATGAAGTGTAATTGAGTTCGAATTCAATAAGCAAGAGTATGAAAATCTGAGTGGTAGAAACCGTGTTAAGAGCCCATGACAATAGATCGTGTCAATGAGCAATTGTGTGACAATTCCATGGTTGAGAATCATATATAATTGAATTTTGTGTGTTAAGTTTGTTTTAATTGGGGTATCATTCCCTGTGTGAAATGGGTTCTATTATTTTTCGAAGGCAATTGAATTCAGGGTTTCTGTGTATTGATTAAAATCCATAGTCTCTGTGTGACTAGTTGTGTGATAAGGGATGATAGGAGTTTGTCATATGTACCCAAGAATTATTTGATTGAATAAAGAGACTGAGTTGTAAAATGGGGAGCAATCACATGTTCCAGGCATATGTGTAGGGGTTCAGAAATTGAGGTGAGTCTCAATCATTGCGGGAGAGAATTCATATACAAGGTTGATGCATCGATTCTGGATGAATCGATGCTTCTAAACCCAGATCATCCTACTCAAAGGTGGGTAGTTTCACTGTATAATAGAGGGACTCTTCAATTAGGAAATAAGCCTACAAGGAGGCTGAGGACGAAGTTTAGTCCAGAAGTAGGCAGTGTGCCTATGTGATGGGAAGCCCTTGACATGGTTGAAGAACACAACTTGTGCAAGAGGATGCATGGACGAAAGCGCACAGTCTATAACTAAAGAGTGGATTGAGTTAATTGAAAGTGCTAGCTTGGACAAGCCATGAAACTTGACCGAGATCTCCATGACACAGCCAAGACTAAGATTAATACATGAGGAGCATAATAAAAGAAAGGAACGGAATTGTGATTGATAGTCAATAACCGAAACCGCGAGCATAATAGTGGAGTTGGTTTACGAGAGAAAACCCAATGGTATTGCGCGAGCAAAGGGGTGGAAATCTGTTTTCATAAAAATAATGTGATATTGGCCTTTGACCAACACGTGTCCTCGAGCGTTTTTTGAAACTCGCGTATGTCGCGTTTTTTTGGGATGTTAAAGTCCGGAGGGAAAAAAATGAGAAACTCAACTACGTCCATTGGATCATCGATTGCAATGCGATAACTCATGGACCATTGATCTCATCGGCACTTGAGGCAAGGTAAGTTCAACCTGCAATGGGACCCTTTGTGTGGCTTTCATGTATTAATCCAACCAAGGTTTAATTAAAGTTTAATGTGTGAAGTTGGTCGGTGAAGTTCGATGAATGTTGTTATATGTTGTGGAGAGGGTTTGTTATGTGATATAATCATTTTATACCAGGATGCCTTGGTATTAATCCGAACTTAGGAGATGCACTATATTACGGGGTTGGCTTTACTTAAAGTCTAGCTCTATTAAATTATGCACGGAGAGTGTGAGTGCAGTCATATATGTGGGTGGCGTAAGGTTTGAACCTTAGAAGCATAGAAGAGTTGAATGTATAAAATCTTGTGACCGTTACATATATATTTATAAGGTGTGCTAAGGGTTTTTGTAAAGTATATAAGGGGGGAGATTTTGATAGTAATTTGAGCACTTTATAAAAAGAAGGGCCAAGATTATAATATAAGGTATATATATATATGGTATGTGCGCGTTGGAATAAAAACACCAAAGAGTATATTATATGTATTGAGGGTTATGCCATTTGAAGGAAAACTCCCACAGCTAGAAGAGTTTGTCAGATTTAAAATTAGATTGGGTACAAAGGTGTGGGCAGGTGTTTTTGTCAAGAGGATTTTAATTTAACATCTCAAATCTCAGATTTGAGATATTAAAGATTTCAGATTTATTTGTTTAAATTTCCAGCTCAGAATTTAGAACCCTTTGAGATTGCTAAATTGTGAATTAGATTGGCCAATGGGTCTTGAATGCATTTTTGACTCAGATTTGAGATAGAACAAAGAAAAAAAAACCGGGACTGTGGGGTCTACCCCCATCATAGTGGTATCAGATCTTGAATTGAAACAGCTCTTTGAAATTTTATTTTGAAATGCACATGTACTCAACAGTGAGAAAGTTGATGTTTAAATCCATTTAAGAGGAAATTTTCAGATTTGATTTGACATATAGTGAAGAGGTCTCCAGGTGTGCAGAATCTGGAGTTGAAGAAAAAGAGTTTTGAAGATTGCAGCAGATAGAGATGCAGTGCAAGTGAGAAAAGAAGCAAGATCATTCAGGGATCTTGAGAGGTGAGTTGATGAGCCTTATTTGACTCTGGTTTGAAGGTATTGTTTGCAGAATGTAGAGTGCAAGAAATTGAGGAAAGAATCTCAGCAAAAGCAGATCACAGCTTTGAGAGCAGTGATAAGAAGAGTCCAGCAAGGGATTCTGAGTGCAGAGAGAGTATGGCAGAACCCGAAAGATTCCCAATAGAGGTTAGATGACAGAAGAATAGAGGTGTTCCTGAGAGAAGTTGCAGAGTGAAGCCTAGAGGGAGTAGAAGAGAGTGCTTAGAAGGTTCCAGTAGATAGGGGACCAATACTTGCCAAAAGTCAGATCCAGAGGAAGGGATTGGTGAGGTAAGTTGCACCAAGAGAGCTTGTTTTTGCAGAGGCTTAGTGTAGCTTGTGAGTAGAGAACTCATGGAGATTAAAATGGCTACTGATATCCACAGCAGAGATTGTAGGGGTTTTGAGAGAGGCCACAATAGAAGAGTGAGATAAGATTCCAAAGAAATTGGCATGAGGAAGAGACTCACTAATGAATAATATTGGAAAGAGGTGGTTGAGATCAATAAGAAGCTTAATGAACTGGAGAGGATGATAGAGGAAAACTAGAGAGGTGGTTGGCTTATGAAGAAGAAGGTAAAGTGGCAGAGGCCACAAAGGAAGAAGGAGAAGATGATAAATGCTCAACAGGAAGAAGAAATGCTCAAAATGATTGAGTATTTGGAGAAGAACTTGGAGACTGAAGCTTCAAGCGGGACCAAGGGGTCCAAGAGCCTTACATCTGAAATATTTTGTATGTTTGCAAGAAAGCCACGTGGAGATGAAAAAACTGCTGATGTTGTCACTAAGAAGGAAAATGGAGCAGTTACATGTTTTCAAGGTGTCCATGCACAGTTGGAGAAAGATTTTTCTTTCCAACATATTGGAAGCAGAGGAGATTTAGTTTGTGATATTGGCCAAAAGCTAGAGGTTGAACAGTTAGAGAAAGATTTTTCTTTCCAACATATTGGAAGCAGAGGAGATTTAGTTTGTGATATTGGCCAAAAGGATACCATTGAAGAATCTCTGAAGAACATAGAAGACTTGGAACAACATGAATAATTGATGATTGATTCATCAAATGAGACCATGAGGTCTTATGTTTTTAAAACTGACAAGTTGTGTATGAATGCAGGTGTTAATGAAGGTAGTTCATATGATGGAACTGTGACAAATGAAGCTGACTGTTGCCAAGAAAGATATGATGAGTATCTTTAAAATCAAGAACAGATTGAATTATTGCAGTAGAAGGAATTCATTAATTCCTTATTTTATAGAAGAGATTGTTTCAAGGGAGTTATGTTTGATGATGATGAATTTGTCATTAATACTGATAATGACAAATTGATTTTGTTGAATGGCCAATTGAAGAGTGATGGACAGGTACCTAAAATTTTTGCAGATATGGGAAATCAAAATTCCATTTTGATGAAGTCTGAGGAGATAGTGGCAGCAGAAGATAGTGAAGATTGTGAAGATGTATTCTCAGATGAGATGCCAAGATTGTGGCCTGAAGTAAGTGTTATGGGGAAAAGGAAAAAACCACAGAGGAAAGGTGTTCAGATGATAAAGGCAGAGATGATTGAAGATGAGAGAGTTCAATTTTATGAACTAGGGCAAAGAGACATCCTTGCAGAGGATGATGTAGAAGGGAGACTAGTTGACAGTCTCAAGAATTTTTTGAAGGATTGGAATCAGCACACTGATGTGCTGATGGAGAAGAAGAGAATTGTAGGACATCATACTGAGATGTTGGCAGAGCAGAGAAAGGCACTGAGGCCTTGTGAATTTTTTTTTGACAATTGTTTGATGAATGCAGATCCTGTTGATGATGGAGATAAGTTGACAGCATGGGGCAGTTAATCGAAAGAGAAGGATAATTCTGTGGGAGACTTTAAACCATGGAATGGAGGAATTGAGTTGCTAGAAAGCATGCTAAATCAGCAGGATTCTATGCCAAAGAGGAATCCTCAATTTCAGAATTGGGGATTGCAGAATGAAGATGAGACAATCATGTCTCATGTGCAGAAATTTGTTGCTATTAGTAGCAGAAAATAATTGGCTTATTCGAATAGGCAAAGGAAGATTGGAGAGAAGGCTATATGGAAGACCTTTAGGGATGCTACAACAATGGAAAGTCGGAGTTTTACTCTGATAGAAGATGAAATATCAGTGTTTGAAATACTTGAGGTGATTAGCAGAATAAATCAAGAAGAAATAAGGCAATTGTTGAAGATTGCCCAGGAAGAAGAAGAAGAACATGCTGAATTGAAATTGCAGCATGATGTGAGAAAAGCACAGAATAAAATGGCAAAACAGCGGCTTGGAGTGTTGCTGGAAGAAATATTGGAGCAACAACCTGAAGTGTTGCCAGGAGAGGAGAAAGAGAGACAAGGGTATTATAATTTTGATGTTTATTTCCTGATTGCAGATGCTAAAGGAAGGACTAAGGCATGTTTAGTCCAGAAGAATAGAATAGATGAGGATGATGACTGGCAATTCAAATACCAGTCTGAAGATTTACTGAAGACAGAGAGTAGAGAAGTTGTCATGAGTGAAAATAAAGGAAAATTTTACTGTTGCGGAGAGAAAGAGGGTATGGATGATTGGGTGGCGAATGGGGCAACAGTAAGAACTGAACAAGTAAAATCTCAACAATAAAGAGCTCAGCAATTAAAAGCTAGAGCTACAACATGAGATCATCAATTGACAACAAGAGTAAGAACTGAAGAAATAAGATTCTAGCAAGCAGAAGTAAGAGTCCAGCAGTCAGAGGAAATATTAGGTAGATAAATAGCATTGATAAGAAAACTAATGCAGAAGATGCCTCAGAAAAAGACAGCAGCAAGGAAGCAGAAAAACATCAGCAGCAAGAAGAAGATAGTCATAGACTATGACGACATAGCAAGTGCAAAGATACAAACCAAGACATGGAAGCCTGGAGGAATGCAAAAGAAGAACACTATAACAGATGGTTAGTTGCAGAACAAAGTGTGGGATCCAGGAAGATAAAGATGAAAGCACATGATCAGGAGATCATGAACTATTTTAACCTGGGAAGTCCGGGCGTGTGGGCAATAATATGTTCCAGGCATATGTGTAGGGGTTGATAAATTGAGGTGAGTCTCAATCATTGCGGGAGAGAATTCATATACAAGGTTGATGCATCGATTCTAGATGAATTGATGCTTCTAAACCCAGATCATCCTACTCAAAGGTGGGTAGTTTCGAGGTATAATAGAGGTACTGTTCGATTAGGCATTAAGCCTACAAGGAGGCTTAGGACGGATTTCATTCCAGAAGTAGGCAGTGTTCCTATGTGATGGGAAACCCTTGACATGGTTGAAGAACCCAACTTGTGCAAGAGGATGTGTGGACAGAAGCGCACAGTCTCTAACTAAAGAGTGGATTGAGTTAATTGAGAGTGTTGGCTTGGACGAGCTGTGAAACTTGACCGAGATCTCCATGACACAACCAAGACAGAGATTAATACATGAGGAGCATAATAAAAGAAAGGAACTAAATTGTGATTGATAGTGAATAACCGGAACCGTGAGCATAACAATGGAGGCGGTTTACAAGAGAAAAACCAGTGGTATCGCACGAGAAAAGGGGTGGAAAGATGTTTTCAAAAAATTAATACGATATTGGCCTTTGAAAAACACGTGTCCTCGAGCGGTTTTTGAAAAACGCGTATGTTGCATTTTTTTGGGACGTTAAAGTCCAGAGGGAAAAAAATGCAAAACTCAACTACGTCCATTGGATCATTGATTGCAATGCGATAACTTGTGGACCATTGATCCCATTGGCACTTGAGGCAAGGCAAGTTCAGCCTGCAGTGGGACCCTTTATGTGGCTATCATGTATTAATCTAGCCAAGGTTTAATTAAAGTTTAATATGTGAAGTTGGTCAGTGAAGTTCAACGAATGTTGTTATATGTTGTGGAGAGGGTTTTCTATGCGATATAATCATTTTATACCCGGATGCCTTGGTATTAATCTTAACTTAGGAGATGCGCTATATTACGTGGTTGGCTTTACTTAAAGTCCAGCTCTATTAAATTATGCATCGAGAGTATGAGTGCAGTCATATATGTGGGTGGCGTAAGGTTTGAACCTTAGAAGTGTAGAAGAGTTGAATGCATAAAATCTTGTGACCGTGACATATATATTTATAAAGTGTGCTAAGGGTTTTAGACCGGGCCTTTTGTACAGTATATAAGGGGGGAGATTTCGATAGTAATTCGAGTGCTTTATAAAAAAAGGGCCAATATCATAATATAAGGTGTATATATATTGTTTGTGTGCATTGGAATAAAAATACCAAAGAGTATATTATATGTATTGAGGGTTATGCCCTTTGAAGGAAAACTCCCACAGCTAGAAGAGTTTGTCAGATTTAAAATTAGATTGGGTACAAAGGTGTGGGCAGGTGTTTTTGTCAAGAGGATTTTAATTTAACATCTCAAATCTCAGATTTGAGATATTAAAGATTTCAGATTTATTTGTTTAAATTGCCAGCTCAAAATTTAGAACCCTTTGAGATTGCCAGATTGTGGATTAGATTGGCCAATGGGTCTTGAATGCATTTTGGACTCATATTTGAGATAGAAAAAAGAAAAAAAATTGGGACTGTGGGGTTTACCCCCTTCAGAAATGGTCAAATTAGGCACAAAAGGGGAGAGGGATAATTAATCGGCACATAGACGTGGATTGCTTATGTATGATAATAATAATGATAAATCATGTGTGAAAATATATATTTCCTTTTTAAGATTAAAAACTCTTGAGAAACAAAAAAATAGATATCTAGCTATATTCATTTCATAAATAATCTACATATTTCGGAGATCTGAAATTTTAGAGATGCGCTCATGTTATAGTATGTATACCACCTCTAGCAGTTTCTTTGCAAAATAGGTGTAGATATTGATGATGTTGATTTTTTTATGAAACAAATAGGTGTAACAACATAATTGTGATAAGGAAATTCATGATTTATTCAAATACCACAGATAGAGCCACTGCTGCCAGCAAGCGTCCATAGCCTTGACAGGGTTGTCTTTTTAACCTGTGGATGAGCCAATATCATATAGATGATATATTATATATTTTTTTTTAAGCTGATTTTCTCAAAAGGTCATTGTTCTCACATGGTGACCAGATAGCAACAATGCTACTCACCAGATCATATCAAAGTGAACAATCTAGCTCGTGATGAGACCTATTTTCCTTTTGACATTGTTGTCAAAAAGGCCATAACCCTCATTTGGTAGCCATAATGGGAATGTAACTTATGTTATTATCTTATGATCGTAGTAGGTTGGCTCATGATGAGACCTCTATCATTATGAAGAAATATATCTCTTCGTATCAACATTTTTTTTTGAAAGACTGATTGTTTTATTCATCAAGGGTGGCTCATCAACCCCTTCAGAGTTTAAGGATGGCATAAGGAAAAAAAAGGATGCAAAGTAAAATGTGCTAACCCTTTTTTATTATTGAAATAAAATAATCATTTAAATATGTACACAAGAGAAAAAACTACTATGGTGGTGATAAATCATGAACAATTTATAATTCTTCCAGCAAAAAACTGAATATAAGAAAATATTTAAACTAGGAGTTGCTAGAGGTAAAATAATGTTACTCATAGAGTGATAGATAAGGAATTGTTTTTAAACATCATGATAGAATAAATATCAATACTTTTTATGTTCCTTTTAAAAAATTGGCATTAGTTTCATGAAAAATTCCCTGGCGCAAAGGAACCAAAATCGTGCCAAAGGCAACAACAATTGTGCCCAAGGGAACAAAAAACATGTTGAAAGGAATAAGAAATGTGAAAGAGAAAGGGAACAAAAATTGTTACCAAGGGAATAAAAATTGTGCCCAAGGGAAGATCAACTGTGAGAGAGAAAGGGAACAATAATTGTGCCCAAGGGAAGAGCAACTGTGAAAGAGAAAGGGAACAACAATTGTGCCGAAGAGATATTTACCCATTTCTTTTTATTATCAAGAGAGAAGAAAGGAAGAGAGAAAAAGAAAGAAATAAAATCAATAAATTTAATTAACTATTAAAGAAAGCATATGTACATTATATATAGAGTTTGATAAATAAAATCATATTTATGAAGATGAAGTTGTTGGGTTGCTACCCCAGTCAGGAAAGATCTCAAAAACAAGTTCATTGCTTACCTAGCGATAAAAATAATCCTTTGTGAGTGGTTGCTGGTAAAGGCCTAGTCGATGTCCATTTACTAGAAAAGAGGTACCAGATCCATCGATGGTGTTTACAATTATGGTACCATTTTTGTGGACTTATTTGATTTCATATGGAATGAGCCACTGTGTCTATTATTTCCTTGGAAAATCATGGAACCTGGAATCGTTTAGAAACGTCCAATCGCAAATTTAAAATGATTTCTTTTTAATCAGTCTGTCGTGCCATTTAGCTATTTTTTAATGTATAATAGTACTATGTTCCACAACAGATAGACATGCTTCATACAACTCGATAATTTTTTGTAGGCACTAGTTTTGGGCTTCCGTAACATCTAATCCAATTTCCCTCGTAGTCTTGAGAGTCTTTATTTCAAATTCTATTGGAAAAATGGGTTCTTTTCCAAAGACCAGATGATATGGTGAGTGGCCAGTAGTGTTCCGCCATGTTGTTTGATAAGCTCGGAGTGCTTCATGGAGTTTGGTTTCCCAATTTCAATGATTTGTAGCTACAATTTTAATTAGAATTTCTTTGAGGACCTTATGAGTTCTTTCCACTTGTATTTTTTCCTGAGGGTGATATGGGGAAGTAATTATATATATTATATGATACTTTTGAAGGGTGGGTGCTATATTATGACCTGTGAACTGCGACCCTCCTTCTATTATTACCTCCCTTTGTAATCTGTATCTTACAAAAAGTTCGAACAGTAAACTAACCATTGCCTCCTCTGTGGCCCTCTGCAAGGCTACTGCTTCGACCCATTCGGTTACATAATACATGCAAAAAAATATGTACGCTTTATGATTTGATGGAAGGTTAAAGGGACCAACAAATTCCACCTCCCATCTTTAGAATGGTTCTGTCACCACTTGTGGTTGTAAGGGAATTTCTTTAGCTTGGCTAGGACAGCCCATTCATTGACAACTATCACAGTTCTGAAAAAATAAATTTTCATCTCAAAATATTTTGGACCAATAGTAGCCCATTTGAATAAATTTACATTTGGTCCGGCGATATGTAAAGTTTCCTTGGTAGGATCTATCATGGAATTCCCTCAGAATATCAAAAAATTCATCTTCTCTAATGCACCTTCGAATTTGAAAGTCCGAACCAGTGTGGAAAATATAACCACCGATCCAGGAAAAGCATGTGTTGCATTGTATGATCAACTTCCTCTCTCGTGGTGACAAATGTGTTGGTAGCTTTCCTACCACCAAGTAGTTTGCCACATTAGCGTAGCAAGGTGTTTTAATTGTAATTTCAAACAGATGCTCATCTGGAAATTGGCCATCCACCTACTGATGGTCATCTACTTTAGGTACTCGAGATAGGAATTCCGCCACGAAGTCTTCTTTTCCTCGTCGATCCTCGATGGTGATATCAAATTCTTGTAAAAAAAATAACCACCGAGTTAGCCGAACATTAGAAATGGGTTTATTAGTTAAATACCTAATGGCAGAGTGGTTAGTATACAAAAATACTAGATAGCTTGTTATATAATGTCAAAATTTGTTAATAGCATGAATAAAAACTACTTTTTGTTTCTGTTACTATATAATTTAACTTAGTAGGAGTGAGGTTTTTGCTGATGTAGTAAATAGCATAATTTTTTTTATCCTCTTCTTGCCCCATAACAACGCCTATCATTATGTCTGATGCATCCGATGAGATGTGAAAAGGTAGTTCCCATTTTATTCCTCTTAATACTGGCATTGTCAAGAGTAACTCTCTGAGGCCTCCAAACGCAACATCATAATTATCAGACTATTAAAATTCAACATTTCTCGTTAAAGTGTATAAAGGTGCAACTATTTTTGAAAAATGTTCTATAAACCTACGATAATACCCTACATAACCGAGAAAACTTTGTACCTTTGTTTGTGTGCAGGGTGTAGGCAGTTTAAGGATTACCTCAATCTTGATTGGATCAACCTAGATCCATGCAACAAAAATGTAATGCCCTAAAACTACATCTTCAGTCATCACCATATGGACGTTTTAATTACTTAAACACAATATGGTAGTGATACAATGTTTGAGTACTTTTTCTAAATTTTTTAGAGCTTGATCAAAATCATCCCCAAATGGGGTAAAATCATCTATATACAATTCAAGTCCTTCATTAATCAGGTCAGAAAAAATGCTCAATATTTCTCTTTCGAACGTTGCGTGAGCATTTCATAGTCTAAAGGGTAGAAACCTATTTTAAAATGTGCCCCATGGAAATGTAAATGTAGTTTTATCTTTGTCTTCTAGGGTAATCTAAATCTGATTGCAACCATTGAAACCATCTAGGAAAGAAAATAATTTATTTCTAGGTAAAGTATTAAGGACCTAGTCTATGAATGGAAGGGGAAAATGGTATTTTTGGGTAGCCTTATTAAGCTCTCTGTAATCTACACAAATCCTCCATTTCCCATTCTTCTTCGGCATGAGTACCAATGGGGAAACCCACTAGCTATATGAAATTTGGTATATGAATTTTACATCCAATAATTTATTCAATTCTTGTTTCACAATGTATCTAAGGTGTGGATTCAACCTCCTCTATGGTTTTCAAATAGGGCGGGCGTATTTCTAGATATAGATATTATGGGTGCACAGCTATGGGTCAATACCTTTCATGTCTGAATATTCCGAGGAAAAATCATTCTTATATTTGCTAAGATCCTCAGTTAATTATTGCTACTGATGTTTTTCCATACCAACATTAATATTAAAGGTTTTTATTGTTTCTATTTCAATAGGAATGTTGTTATGGATAGTAGTTGTCAGAATATTATTTTCATTTAAATTTTCAAATGGGTCTCCTTGTGCATCATTGTCAAGTAGACCTTTTAGAATTTGGCATGTTGGGTTTCCAATAATAATTGGTTTATTGATGAATTTGTTGATTACATCATCTTCTAATTGATTTTTAAGTCCAAGAGATTCATCTAGGGAAAGGGGCGAATGCAGATTTTATTCTTGATACCTAGGAGCGTGTAACTGAAAATTTACAAGGTGGAGTTGGTTTATCCATAGGATACATAATAATATTCTTAACTTTGTTTCCTCTTGCAATCGACATGTATCCATATTTACATCCTATATATGCATCTGTTGCTGCTAACCACGGTCTTTCTAGTATTAGTGGATGTCCATCCAGTATACTTCTTGGATTGATGACTAGGAAGTCTATAGGATATTCCAAAGAGTCTACAGAGACCCTGATGTCTTCCAAGGTTCCTTCAAGTTTTACCACTAATCTATCAGCTAATTCTCGCAGGGTTGAAGTTGGTTTTAAAGTTGTGATACCTAAGATATTACAAGTCTCATAAATTAGCAGATTAATGGTTGCTCCTAAATATACCATCGTGTTTGGAAAAGTGCAGCCATGTATTTCGACAGTTACGACCAAAATTCCTGGATCGTCATATTTAACAGGAATCTGTTTTCCTAGAATGAGGTCGGATAGTGTTCCTAAAATGTGAACTGTGGGTGAATCTTTTGGTTTTTTCCCATGATTTTTCTCTCATAACTCCTTGATTCTTCTTGCATAGATCAGGATATCTCATATAGCCTGCAAGAGTGGAATCTTTATACACAAGTTTTTCAACTCCCCTATAATATCAAACTTGGGATAATTTGTTTGTTTAGTCATCGTGAGTCTTTTAGGGAATGGAAGGGAGGTGGCTATGATTTTTTTAGGATTTTGTTGATCGAATGTGTTTTCTATTGGCTCTGTTTTTGTGACAACTACAATCGAAAGATTTATTGTAGTTTTTTTTTCTTTATTTTTTTCTTGATCATTATTATTTTCTTTAGGAGAAACAATGCATCTAGAACTCAATCATAGCACATTTCATCCCAAAGGATTTAGTTCATAGACCACATTTTCAATGATCTGCACATACTGGAAAAGTCTATTTTTTGGGTTAGGATTTGGCTGAGCTGGAAGTTGAGGATGCATCAGAGGTTTAGGATTAGGAGGTAACTGAAATGGAGTTGGAAGTTTGGTTTGAGATTGAGGAATCGACCCAAGGGGTGGATTTACCAATCCCGTAGGACACTGCCAATTTGGAGGTTACATCGAGTTTTGTGCAGGTGTGTTTGACCATCGCTAGGGATAGGAGTTAGTGACTGGATTTTTCCATAATGGGGTAGGATATTGGGGATTTGGACATGGTGATCCAACAAAATATTGAATCATCCATGGTGAAGTCGGATATGAATATGATTTCTAGGCAGAATTAAAGGGTGATGGTGCCTACCATGCATTTGCAGGATTCCGATGTTGTATGTATTGTCTAGAATAAAATGATGAGGGGTCTTGCTCATACCTGGAGGATGTGCTTTCCATTTTTGGTGTTGTGCCTTAGGTATATAGGTGCGGTTTCCTGCTCAAACTCCTTGAGTACATCTTTTAATCCTAGAAGAAATGGGTATTGATTCATTGAATTCTATCTAGTGAAAATAACGTGGGTTCAAACCATGTCCATCGGACATTCCCTATCTATGTGTTTCTTTTGACATCACAGATAGAATATGGCCAATGCTTGATTTTCCTCAGCTTACTTTTTTTTAACGTGAAAAACATCTAATTTTTTGATCAGTGGTTGTCATTCATTTCAACCCAAGTAGCACCAAGGGCTACCCTGATATTTCATGGGAATTTTTACCTACCAAATTACTATATTCTGAGTCAAGGATATTTTATGGTTTCTACTTGTCTAGATGTTTCCATTGATATATGGAATTCCACGTAATTCTTTACATTTTGAGATATATTCATGTTTGAATTTAGTAGCCACATTTAGTGGGCTAAAACCCCATGGGGTTGTGGAATGACACTAATCATTGGTTATGGTCATTGAAAAGTAAATAATAATAATATTTAAGCTCCTAAAAGCCCTCCCATATTCACTTGTTGAATACCCTCTCAACCTAAGCATTTATATAAATTGTGATCCTCATATCCTCCTTATGTAGGGATTTCGCTACTTGAAACAAGTCATTGTGGAATTTTTGCTATAAATTATTTCTTGCAAAGGTTAAAAAGCTAAAATTGTTATCACCCAAGGAAAAAATCCTAAGGAAGCTCATGTAAAAATTCTAGATCATGGTTCGGAAGAGTTTCGGATATATGATATGTGGAAGTTAGGGCCTTTGCAGGATCCTGAACTTCATCTCAAAGAGGTCACCTTGGGAAAATCATCATAACTCTCTCTATGAGCATCAGATTGGAATTCTATAAAATGTGGGAAATACTGCATGGAATTTATTTTTCTATATATATATTTCATAGCCGAAGGAGGAAACATTGACATGTGGAACACCATAAAAGTTCGCTCTACTGAACTAGTCAATAATTAGGTCACTATGAGAGATTGGGCATAACTTTACCTTGAAGAGTCCAAATTGGGTCAGACCTATGGCATTGGAAAGAATACCCAGAGGGCTACTACAAGACATAAAATCCCATATTGGGGATATAAAATAACATATATACATCAGATTCAATATCGAGCTCCTAGAAGGAAAGAAAAAGATAGATCTGTGATGTCAAGGACTGCAAAGGACCATAATTTCTAGGGGAAAAAAGCAAAGAAAGGTGTAGCAAGAGGATGCAGCATAGGTAAGCTCCAGGTAATTATATTTTTTATATGCATGTTCATATCTTAATTGCATTAGGTTCTTTGTATTCTAATTTGTTTTTTTTGTTTAGGACTGACATATGATGTGCAAGATGAGGTCAGTTTCGCTATTAACATGTCATGGGTATTTCCTTGAATTATTTTTTCACGTATTATATATTCATCAAGATAATACTCAATGCATGATCTAATGTTCTGAATATTGAGAAAGGGTAGCATGACAAGAGCAGCAATCAAGGTGTAGAGAAACAGAGGGAAGTTCACCACATGAAGTCTTCAAGTGGGTAGCACTACATATAGTCATTGTAAAGGTATCATTGTATTGAGTCATTGTAAAAGCATCATTGTAAAATTTGTACAAGTTTATATATACCAATAGTTGAAGAGGCAGTGTGAGGAGGTCTAGGATCAGCATTAGGTGGTTGTGTCATAGTTGGGTTTATGGTCTAGTGTGTCTTCTTCTTCTACATCATTTTGTATAATTGTAATGTGGAACATTTTCCCTAGTACAGGAGTCCATTCCTATTTTATTCTTATATAGGGTGGTAGGGTGGTGCTAGGTTGATGCGTGAAGTCACCAACAAGTTCAAGCCTGTGAAAACTTAAGGGTGGTAGGGTGGTGCTGGGGTGAGTTGTAGCTCATTGCGTGTTGGGGCATCCATTCAACTAAATACTAAAGGATATTGGGTGTTGGAGCGTCCATCCCTTGGGAGCTAGAGAAGAATTATTTTGTAGATTCTATGAAGTTATATTTCTTTTCCATTGGAGTTGAATATTAAAGAATTATTAGAAAAGAATTCAGGTGGTTTTTTTCCTAGAGGGGGTTTCCACCTTAAAAACCATGTGCATTTGTGTTCCTTTTATTTACAACTATCATTGTACATACACTGATAATAATTGAAGATTAAATAATGATATGAAATATTAATAATAATACTAATTGAAATGAATATTGATTCCCCCCCCCCCCTCTTAATATTTCCAACAATTGGTTTCAGAGCTTGGTTCCTTCAATAACAGTTTAACAACTCGAAGGAGGTCATGGAGCATACCAAGAATGATGTACCTCTATTAAATGAAAATAATTATGCACTATGGAAAGGAAGAATGGAGGTCTATCTCTTGGCACACGGTTATTGTAATATCCCAAAATAGGGAAAAACTACACTATTGGGAATATCTTAAGATATTCAAAATGTGGAGTTACAGCAATGCATGAGTGCCAATGAAGTACTGCAACAAATTATCTCATGAAATGTGTCATGAAAAATCTTCCATCAGATTATGAACATATCATCAAAAGAATGCCTTTATACATTGTCTCGTAGTGGGGAAAAGCAACAAAATAGACCCCAAAAACGTTATTCCTAGGTAACTGCATTATAACCAGAGGAAATAATGGTTTTATCCCTTAGCATATAGACTAGGGACCTCACATACAAAAGGGGATCAGAAATAAATCCCTTCCAATATGTTAAACAAGTCTCTCGGCCTTACAATGTCTTAGCAACACCCAAATCCCATGTCATATGATTATGCAAAAAATACTGAAACATGTACAATGTTAATACATAATGGTTTCTACAACTTTACAATAGAAAAACATAGATCTTGAGATATATGGCACAATATGCTAAGAAAATAGAGATCTGGCCTCCTTATTTCATTATAGAGTTAATCCGGTAAGGGTTTCTTGAGACACATGTACAAGAAAGAGAATATCTGATTTATTAAAATCATAAATAATGTAGTCTCACTACAAAATGACATGAATGTGGCTGAATAATAAAAATATGGATAAATATCCCTTCCTCTAGCTTTCTGGGAGAAGGGTTGGCCCTTTCCCTGGGAAACTAGCTCCAAAACAAGGGTTAAAACCCGACTGCAGAAACTCTCTGGAAAAGAACATAGTTCCTACAAGGGAATGTGCTATAGAAGAGAAGAGGTGCTTTGAACTTCTACCAAGATAGGAAATAAGCTCATAAATCTCCTTTTCTGATCTCTCAAGAGAAGGAAGGTACCTTCTACTGAGAAACAGACCCGGGAGTGGAATGATCAATCTTCCAGTACAACACCCTGCAACACAACAATACAATGCTACAGAAATAATGTTTTGACTGAAGATTTATTCTTGGCCTCAAGCCTAGATGTGGAAAAAATTAGTACAATACTCTCCCAAGAGATCTCCCAAAGAAAGAGGTGGGATTCCTACTCGGGAACACCCGATGCTCAACAACACTGCAACCTTGCTAAACAGCAAGAGGAAGCCAAAAGTCTAAACAGACCAAATAATAATATAACATAACATGAATGGCAAAGGCTTCCATCATCTTCATATATAGCAAGTGAACCTCTCCTTGTTGGGTCCCATCCACGTTTTCCTCGAAGCTCCTACAAGTTGTCCTCCACCAAATCTGTGTTGTTCGTCAAGGAGATGCAATGTATCTAGGAAACATGTGTTGACTTGGTCAAAGATGACTAAATCAACATGATATCTTCCTTGTTCACACCTAAATGTGCTCCTTTTAGTTTCTTATTCTTCCTCTTTTCACATCAGGAATGTTATTCTTCTTGTCATTGGGCATCCCTACCCATTTATTTATTTATCTAAAGATAAAACCAACTATAATATTCCATTTAGATGAGGTCTAAATATTGGGAATATTACAGTCCCCCCCCTCCAAAATGTTTCTTTTCCTAAAGAAAATTCAAAGGTAGAGCAAAATCTCTCCCTCCCTCTTCTTGTGACCTCCTCATCAATAGATCCCACCATAGCTCAACAATAAATCCTCCCAAGTGCGTAAGGACATGAGAAAGTGGAGGGTGTAAGTGGAAATATCCTTGTTGTTCAATGGCCTCCTCAAGGTAGGAGTGATGACCAACATGGGGAATATTATTCGCAATTAGTGATTCCTTCACCCATGCTATCATCTAGATGAAACAATCATCAACCCCTTATTTGTGAAATGTAGTGGGGCTACATGGAGAGATTATTTTTCCTCCCTTCATTTCTTTCTCTCTCCATTTATGATAAGTGCGGGGCTGTTTATGTCTTTGGGCTGAAACAACATGGCCTCCAAGTATGGCCCAAGCTACCCCATCACATAATTCAGCCATGAAGTGCCTCCTCCAACCACTCAAGCTCTTCAAATGGCTCACTCCATATGAAGAAAATAGTTGAGATGTGGAAATCATGGTTTTCCCATTTCTCCTCCTTAAACATACAACATGAATAGTAGGGAGAATAATACTCCCAATGGGCATCTCCATCACATATCCCACTCTCCAAACAAAGCTTCCCATGAACATAGAAACATTAGCAATATATGGAACCAAAAACAATTGAAAACAAGTTGTCACATGACAACTGGAAAGTGGATCATAGTTCCTCTCATGGAACCAGCGCAGTGCATCCCTTGCCTGCATCAAACCAAACAATAACAAGTGCTTTCCCAGCCACTTTTTTGTTGCCACAATCATTTTACAAGATAGCATCATGAAAGTACAAAGTGGTGTCAATGGTGCACACCAAAAATCATGTGGCTTCCCCCACAAACCACCAATGAGATAGCCAATATTAATGCTACAAAATTCTACAAGTACATTATTATACAATATGCAAGAAGGAATGATCCTCCTTGGTAAAATATTCTACTCATATAAAGTAGAGAAAGGAAAATCATAATGCAAATGTATACCTCCTCTGCCATGCACCTCAGTCTTTGAGCTCAAATGGCTCAACTGGAAATGCTTCCTCACTCCCAATGAGTAGGAAAGTGGCTGTGAAATCCTCTCTATCACCACCCAAGTTACGCATCTCTCCATATGTTTAAATATGTCATTTTGAATGCCCTCCCAAATGAACTCCTCTGCCAAGGAAAGATATGCATCAAAATGCACAGAAAAAAAGTCCTCATGTGCTGCATGTAGCAGCTTCTCCTTGAGCTTAGAAGCTCTAGTCAAGAAGACTCTGCTATAAGAATAGATGACCATATCATCCACCATATATCTATCATCTCCATAAGGGCCATCAATAATCATGCAAGCACCAAGATCCTTGGAGTACTCTACCAAGAGTTGAGACCTCCAATATCGATCAATCCTCCTAAGAGACAGTGCTGGTGATCTAGCATGTGAAGCTCTCCTCATGCTACTTCCTGCTACTTTGACATCCCTCATGCCAAATTTCTCCTCAAACCCCTCCACCTCTCCAAAATACAAAGGCGGTGAATCCAAATACAAGATGTCTTTCATCAATGCTAGATCTGGTGGCCTCCTAGGTGGGATGCGTCCATGTAGTGAGACATCAATGTCAAGAGTGGACTGTACATATGGTTGGGCAACCTTGCCCTTGCCTTCACAATGCATTACAGTCTTCCTCCTCTTTGCATTAGCTCTTTTAAATAGAGAAGGGTGTGTGCCTCTCATCAAATGATGCTGCCCTTCCTTCTTACCTTCTCCTTCCATCTGCAATGCTTCACAATCATGCTGCTCACTGATTGTGTTTTGACCTCCAAGTAAAAGATCCTGGGGAACTTCTTGAAAGGATACAAGAACCCCTCCTGTTGGAGCATGTGCTCCTCCTTCCTCTGCATGAGGCACCAGATGTGCTCTAGATGTGACAACTCTCTTGCCCTCATATTCATCAATGTGTATGGGAAATCCTCCAATAATTGGAACTCTTGTGAAAAATAGATCCCCATGTCCTCTTGTTTAGGCATATGAGATAAAGGTTCCTGCAACAAATCACTAAGATTTTTCTTCTTAGGCATTCTTCCTCCTTTCATCCATATCCTAATAGACCTGGGCATTTGACTACGCCGTGCATCATGGAGTGTAGTTGCATGCTCACACTCACCATGTGCAAACCTAGATCTAGCTCTAGATCCAAACTCTTCTGGTGTTCTCATCTCCATCCTTATTATTTTCAAATATTCTGCAAAGTTCTGTATAGATCTTGGAAGTAGCTTTGTAAGCTTATCTTCCTTATTTCCTCCACATAATGGATTCCTTTATTCTCTGTACATCTCCCCTTCTGTTGATGGCATAATGGCTTAAATTCATAGGCTATGCCAAGAAGAAGCTTCGATACCACTGTAATATCCCAAAATAGGGAAAAATTACATTATTGGGAATATCTTAATATATTCCAAATGTGGAGTTACAACAATACATGAGCATGAATGAATTAATACAAAAAATTATCTCATGAAATTTGTTATGAACACCCTTCGATCTAATTATGAACATATCAGCAAAATAATGCCTTTATACATTGTCTCCTAGTGGGGAAAAGCAGAAAAATAGACCCCCAAAACATTATTCTCGGGTGACTACATTGTAAATAGGGGAAATAATGGTTCTCTCCCTTAGAATATATTCTAGGAACCTCACATGAAAAATGGGATCAGAAACAAATCCCTTTTGATATGTTAAATAGGTCTCCCGGCCTTACAATGTCTTAGCAACACCCAAATCCCATGTCATCTTATTATGTAGAAAATATTGAAGCATGTACAACGTTAATAAATAAGGTTTTCTACAAAATTACAATAGAAAAACATAGATCTTGAGATCGATGGCACAATATTCTAAGAAAACAGAGATTTGGCCTCCTTATTGCATTATAGAGTTAACCCGATAAGGGTTTCTTGAGATACATGTACAAGAAATAGAAGATCTAATTTATTCAGCTCAGAAATAATGTAGTCTCACTTGAACATGACATTAATGTGGCTAAATAATACAAAGAGGGATAAATATCACTTCCTCTAGCTTTTCAAGAGAAAGGTTGGCCCTTTCCCTAGGAAACTAGCTCCAAAACAAGGGTTAAAACCCCACTATAGCAACTCTCTATAAAAGGATACAGTTCCTACAAGGTAATGCACTGTAGAAGAGCAGAGGTGCTTTGGCTAGCTACCAAGATAGGAAATAAGCTCAAAAATCTCCTTTGTTGATCTCTCAAGATAAGGAAGGCACCTTCTATTGAGAAACAGATCCGGGAGTGGAATGATCAATATTCCATTGCAACACCCTGCAACACAACATTACAATGCTACAGAAATAATGCTGTGACTGAATATTTCTACTTGGCCTCAAACCTAGATGTGGAACAAATCATTACAATACTCTCCCAAGAGATCTCTAAAGGGAAGAGGTGGGATTCCCGCTCGGGAACACCCGATGCTCAACAACACTGCAACCTTGCTAAACAACAAGAGGAAGCCAAAAGTCTAAATAGACCAAATAATAATATA
The DNA here is from genome assembly GCA_034641835.2 of Pinus albicaulis. NCBI lineage: Eukaryota > Viridiplantae > Streptophyta > Pinopsida > Pinales > Pinaceae > Pinus > Pinus albicaulis. The sequence continues at coordinate 1,492,105,777 of CM076584.1, forward strand.
ACATAACATGAATGGAAAATGCTTCCATCCTCTTCATATATAGCAAGTGAACCTCTCCTCATTAGGTCCCATCCACATTTGCCTCCAAGCTCATGCAAGTTGTCCTCCACCAAATCTGTGGTGTTCATCAAGGACATGCAATGTATCTAGACAGCATGTGTTGACTTGGTCAAATATGATTGAATCAACATGATATCTTCCTTGTTCACACCTAAATGTGCTCCTTTTAGCTACTTCTTCTTCCTCTTTTCACATGAGGAATGTTTTTCTTCTTGTTAATAGGCCTCCCTACCCATTTATTTATTTATCTAAAGATAAAACCAACTATAATCTTCCACTTAGATGAGTTCTAAATTTTGGGAATATTACAGTTACGAATTATGGGACACTGTTCAAAATGGTTTTACATCAACCGCGGATGAACAAGGTAAGAAGAATTTGGTAAATGATGCAAAAGCAAAGAATATTATTATCAGTGGACTTATTGAATGTGCTTATCATAAGGTGTTGGGTTGTAAAATTTCCATAAATGTATGGGAGAAGCTTTAGAATATATATGCATGTGAATCAAATGTCAAAGAAGCAAAGCTTCAAATATGCAAAGAAAAATTTAAGCAACTCAGAATGAAAGAAGATGACAACATTGTTGCATACTTCCAACATGTTGATGAAATAACCAACACTCTGGAAGGATTGGAAGAGCGTGTTGATGAGAAGACTATTATACAAAATGTTCTTAGAATGTTACCAGGGAGATTCAACCTAAAGGTATCAGTCTTAGAATACAGGGAAAATTTGGAAAAACTCAACAAAGAGGAATTACATGGAGTTATCATAGCATATGAAATGAGACTTGATGAAGAAGAGGGTACTTCACATCTAGAAACTGTGTTCGCTTCTTCTAAGAAAACTAATAAGGACAAACAAACTTAAAATGAAAAGACTTGCACCTGCAAGTGTGAAGAAAAGGAAGATGATGAATAATGTCTTTCAGATGCAGAATACGCTTACTTTACGAGAAAAGTAAAAATTGGTAAGGGAAAATTCAAAGGTAAACTTCCATTGATATGTTTCAGCTGTGGTGAGGTTGGGAATTTTGCAGCAAAATTTCCAAACAGAAATGATGGATACTCAAAAGGAAAGAAAGGATTTAACAAATTCAACAAGCAAGGAAAAAAGAAAGGATTCAAAAGGAAATTTCTCTCTAAAGAAGACAATTCATCATCCGATGAAGACAGTGACAACGAAGAAGAAGTTAATGAGAGAGTATTGTTTATGGCCAAGCACAATAAACAAGAGGTATCAAACAATGAGGAAGAAGGGTTGACCATAGAAGAATTTTCTAAGGAGGAAAGTAGGCTTATAAAAGAGCTCAAGGTTGAGAAGATCCATTAAAATACTCGAGAAGAACAATTTCAAGGTCTCAAAATTGAAGTTGAAGAACACAAATGTATTGAAGAGTCACTTCAAAAGAAGTTGGAAGAAAGCAACCATGAAAGGGAAGGATTAGAAACCAAGGTAGTCTTGCTGCGTAAGGAAGTGAAGAAGGGAAAAATTATCGAAAACTATGCTAAAAACTCAAGGGCATTGGAGGAACTCATCAACAATCAACGATATTACAATGATAGAACTGGTCTCGATTACAAATAAGAAGAATCAGGACCTTCTACAACAAAATAAAATGAACCTATGATATCTGACATGCATGTAAACTTCATTGGACAAGATTCGCAAGAACAGCCTTGGAAGACAATTCCCTGACAAAGATTTCCGTCCAGGTACCAACATATTTTTCATGGCTATTGGTATTCATGTGGAAAATTTGGTCATAAATTTGTAGAATGTCACACATACCCTAGGAACCAATACAATTCTAGAAGATCTGTCAGATATGAACCTCCCAGGGCTCAATGAAACATCAATAGATTTGAACATTTAAGAAATAATATGGAATGTTACAAATGTCGAAAATTTCGACACATAGCTAGAGACTGTAGACTTGAAAATCCCTGAGAAGAATCTTTGAAGTGACAGAACGAATGAATATGGAAGAAGAAGAAGATTGATAATTGTGCTCTCGCTCTCAAGGCTCAAAACAAAAAAGGTGTGTGGTATGTTGATAGTGGTTTCTCAACACATATGACTGGAGATAGAAAGAAATTTGTATCTCTAAAAGAGAAGAAGGATGGAACCATATCCTTTGGAACTAATGGATCTTCAAATGTTATAGGATGAGGTACTGTCACTCTCGGAAGAAAATATGTTCTATCAAAGAATGTTCTATTCGTTGAAAAAATGAATCAAAATCTACTCAGTGTTGGACAAATGTGTGATCAAGGACACACAATGCTATTCAACTCCACAAAATCAGAAATTAGGAAAGGTAGGTATAGTAAAATTATGGCTACAACAAGTCGAGCTCCAAACGACATATATGTTCTGGACGAAGAAACTAAAGCATGTCTACTAGCTAAAGAAGATGAAAGATGGTTATGGCACAAACAAATGGGTCACATAAACTTTGACAATATTGTTAGGGTATGCAAAAATTAAGTAGTACGAGAAATTCCGAAAATATTAAAACCTTCCAACACACTATGTGAGGCCTATCGGCACAAAACGCAGACAAAAGTCAAATTAAAAAAAAAAAAAACACTTTGCATCACATCCATTGGAATTATACATACTGATCTATGTGGTCCCGTGAGAACAAAAGGCTTATATGGAGAATTATATTTCATGTTAATGATAGATGACTATATTAGGACAACAAGCGTCAGTTTCCTAAAGAAAAAATATGAAGCATTTGAGTGCTTTAAGATCTACAAGTAGTTGGTCGAAAATGAAAATGATTTGAAAGTAAAGTGTCTAAGATGAGATAATGGTGGAAAATTCACTTTTAAATTATTTCAGCAATACTGTGATGAAAATGGAATAAAAGTAAAATTTTAAATAGCACGAACACCTCAGAAAAATGGAGTTGCTGAAAGAAAGAACATAGTCGTACAAGAAATCAGTAGAACAATGTTGAAGGACTGAAAATTGGATGAAAAATTATGGGTTCAAGCAATTGATACGATAGTCTTCAAATCGACTGAAGTCTTCTCATAAATAATTGCAACAAGAACCCATATGAATTATGGAAAGGAAAATCAGCTAATTTAAAATATTTTAGAATCTTTGGAAGCAAATGTTATATCAAAAGAGAAGATCAAAAGTTGGGTAAGTTTGAATCACATGTTGACGAAGGTATCTTTGTTGGTTACTGACACAAAAAAGGCCTTTAAATGCTATAATCTAAGACAAAAATAGATAGTGGAGAGAATAAATGTTACATTTGACGAAGATGGTGTTCTAAAGAATAATGATGAGGACCTAGAATCTTTGAAACTTGAGACAGAGGCTGAAAACGACACAGAGAAAATTCTAGAACAAGACGAAACTGTCAACCAAGAAAAAGTATATAATGATCATCAAGATATACATGAACAACAACAAGAAGCTCCTCCAAAGAGAACACAAGAATGGATTTAAAATAACCATCCATAAAATCAAATCAATGGTGATATAAATGAAATTCGACAGTTTCATTCATCACAACAAGCTCACATTACTTTTCTAGCAACCTTTGAGCCTAATAGTTTTGAGGAAGCCACCCAGAATGAACATTGGGTAGCAACTATGAATGAATAATTGGATCAAATCGAGAATAATAAAACTTGTGAATTAGTTCCACGATCAAAAGACAAAATTTTAATTGGGACTAAATGGGTGTTCAGGAACAAATTGAATGAAGATGGATAGGTTACCAGAAGCAAAGCAAGATTGGTTTGCAAAGTCTATGCATAAGTGGAAGGAATTTATTTCAACGAAACATTTGCACCAGTTGCCAGAATGGAAGCCATATGAATGTTTCTCGCCTATGGATGTTCAAGAAAAATCAAATTCTGCCTAGTGGATGTTAAGTCAGCATTCCTTAATGGCAAATTAGAAGAATAATTTTACCTCGAACAACCTAAAGGTTTTCTATTATCAGAAAAAGAAGACTATGTTTGCATGTTAAAGAAGGCTCTATATGGTCTCAAGTAGGCTCCCAAAGAATGGGATGCTCATCTAGATGGATATATACATCAACAACGGTTCAAGAAAGGTACTGCTAATAGCAATATTTATGTACAAATAGAAAAATATAATTTAACAATTGTTGAGGTATATGTAGATGATATAATTTTTTGTAGCAATGATGATCGACTACATAAGAACTTTGCTACAAAGATGCGAAGTGATTTTGAGATATCTTTACTTGGTGAGCTAACATACTTCTTAGGGCTTCAAATATCTCAACAAGAGAATGGAATACTTATATGTCAATCCAAATACATCAAGGAAATGCTCAAGAAATTCAAGATAGAAGATTGTAAACCCGTCCTTACTCCGATGGTAACAGGTTGAAAATTGAGCATAGATTACTCACCTAAGGATGTGGATCACAGGTTGTACAGATCTATGATTGGTAGTCTTCTATATGTAACATCCTCTAGCCATATTTTATGCAAGCAGTTGGAAAAGTAGCAAGATTCCAAGTAGCGCCAAAAGAATCACATATTATTGTCGTCAAAAGAATCCTTAGATATCTAAAGGGCACAATAGAATATAGCTTTTGGTATCCCAAGGGTAACAATATCATTATTCAAGACTTTGCAGACGCAGATTAGGCAGGAAGCGTTGATGATCATATGAGTACTAGTGGAGTAACATTCTATCTAGGTCATTGTCTCATATCATGGTTGATAAAAAATAAAACCTCAATCTCGTTATCTACAACGGAAAAAGAATACATTGTAGCAACAACTTGTTGTACTCAAGTCCTTTGGATGAAACAAACTTTGCAATATCTTCAAGTACAATTCAGTGAGCCTATTCACATCTTCTGTGATAACACTAGTGCCATTAGCATCTTCACGAATCCCATCATGCATTTAAAAACAAAACACATTCTGATCAAATATCATTTTGTTAGAGAACAAGTCCCTGAAAATAATATCAAACTTGAATACATTGGTACAAAAGAACAACTCATTGATATCTTCACTAAACATTTACCTCATGAAGCATTTGAATAACTTCTCTAGAAGCTTGGGATTCTCCCAAATTCTCATTGTATTTTCCTTATTCAGAAAATAAAGGGGGAGTGGAAGTGTGTACAGGTCTGTAGGATGGTTGGGTGTCAGGGGGAGTTACCCTTTTCCATTGATTTCAAAGGGGGAGAGAATGTTGTAAGAAGTGGTGTCATGATCGCATGGGGAGTACTTGTGTTTCCATCAATGCCAAAGGGGGATATTTTTTATCAGTGGTTGTCCTTGATGTCAACCCAAGCAGCACCAGGGGCTACCGTGATATTGCATGGGAATTTTTACCTACAAAATTACTATATTCTGAGTCGAGGATATTTTTAATGGTTTCTACTTGTCGAGATGTTTTGGTTGATATATGGCATGCCACATAATTCTTCATGGTTTGAGAAATATTCATGTTTGAAGTTAGTAACCCCAGTTAGTGGGTTTAAACCCCATGGGGTTGTGGCATGACACTAATCATTGGTTGTGGTCATTGAAAAGATAATAATTAATAATTTTTAAGATCCTAAAATCACTCCCACATTCACTTGCTGAAGACCCTCTGAACCTAAGCATTTATATAAATTGTGAATATTTTAGATCATGGTTCGCTATATTTTTAGAGATATGATATGTCAAAGTTAGGGTTTTTGCAGGCTCCTGAACTTCATATCAAAGAGATGACCTTCGGAAAATCGTCATAACTCTCTCTCTCTGAACATCAAATTGGAATTCTGTAAAACGTGACAGATAGTGCATGGAAAATAGTTTGCTATGTATGAATTTTAGAGTTGAAGGAGGAAAAAATTACATGTCGCATGATGTACAAGTTCTCTCTATTGAAATAGTCCATAATTAGGTCATTATGAGAGATTGGGCATAAATTTTCCTTGAAGAATCAAAATTGGGTCAGACCTGTGGCAGTGGAAATAAGACTCTGAGGGATACTACAAGACCAAAAATCACATATTGGGGATCTGAAATAACAAAGATACATCAAATTCAATATCAAGCTCCTAAAAGGAAAGAAAAAGCTAGATCATGTGTTTTCAAGGGCTGCAAATGACCACACTTTCTAGGGTAGAAAAGGAAACAAAGGTGCAGAAAAATGATGCAGGAGAGGTAAGTTCCAGGTAAGTATATTCTATATATGCATGTTCATCTCTTAATTGTATTAGGTTCTTTGTATTCTATTTTTTTTTTTTTTTTTTTAGAATTGACATATGCTCTGCAGGATGAGGTAAGTTTTGATATTATCATGTCATGGGTATTTCCTTGAAGAATTTTTGCAAGTATTATATATTCATCAAGATAAGACTCAATGCATGATCTAATGTTCTGAAGAGTGATAAAGGGTAGTGGGACAAGAACGACAATCAAGGTGCAGAACAACAACAAGAATTTCACCACATGAAGTGTTGAAGTGGGCAACACTACATACAATCATTGTAAATGTATCATTGTACTGAGTCATTCTAAAAGCATCATTGTAAAATGTGTACAAGTGTTTATCTGTCAAGAGTTGAAGAGGCAGTGTAAGGAGGTCTAGGATCATCATTAGGTGGTTATGTCATAGTTGGGGTTATGGTCTAGTGTGTCTTCTTCTTCTACATCATTCTATATCATTTTAAAGTGGACCATTTTCCCTGGTATGGGAATCCATTCTTCTTTTATTCTTCTATAGGGTGGTAGGTTGGTGCTAGGCTGGTTCATGAAGTCACCAATAGGTTCAAGCCTGTGAAAAATTCAGGGTGGTAGGGTGGTTCTACGGAAAGTTGTAGCTCATTGGGTCTTGGGGCATCCATTTAGTTGACTACTGAAGAATCTCGGACGTTGGAGCATCCATCGAGTGGGAGCTAGAGAAGAATGCTTTTCTAGATTCTAGGAAGTTGGAGCTTTCTTTTCAATTAGGGTTGAATATTAAATAATTATTAGAAAATCATTCAGGTGGTTTTTGTCCGAGAGGGGGTTTCCACCTTTAAAACTGTGTGCATTTATGTTCCTTTTGTTTACTGTTATCATTATACAAACACTGATAATAATTGAAGATTAAATAATGCTCTGAAAGATTAATAATAATACTAATTGAAAGGAATATTGATTCACAACCCCTCTCAGTATTTCCAACATAATTGTGTAGTCAGTGTGCCCTAAATATCAGTTTTAAAATCTTCTAAAATATTACCAATTTCTGAGTGTGTTACACCTCCTCCAGTGGTTTTACTGATTCTTGTGAGGGGATCCCATACTCCAGATCTGCCTCGTGTACTACCATGTGAACATCTGATACACAAATTAACAATTTTTTCATATTCTTCCTAATAAATATCACCTTGACCCATTAAATTTTGTAGGAATTTACAGGGTAAGTTCCTTAGATCAAAAACCAAAGGTCATTTCTCACAAGCAGATCACAGATCAATACATTAGTATTATCACGTGGTTAAAACCATCGAAGAGGGAAACAGTCCATGACCTTAGCCAATGTAGCCACTTCAGGAAATTTATTAATATAAAAAGAAAAGTTACATATGTTTCTCTCATAAATGGTTACCAGACAAATGACCCTCCATTCCCTTTAAATAGACATCATGGACCAATGGGTGTTAAGCCACAGACCAAGTGTCATTAATACCGAGGAGAGAGTGAACCGTCAGATCACTACAAATCGTGATCATCGGATTATAAGTTCTAAATGTATATGGTAAAGAAAAACACTTTACATAACTCTACATTTGAATAAGTTATTCTTAACTATTTCCTATGTGTCAGAATATCCTAACATCGCCCCTTAAGAATAACTTGGGATAGGATTGAATGATTTACAAAGGTGACACAAAAGGAGCTTATTTCCTATGTGTCGAAATTTATAACATCCCCCCTTAAGAACAACTTGTGATAGCATTGAAGGATTTACAAAGGTGACACAATAGGAGAAGGAAGGAGGCATTAGAGCCTATCCCCCTTTAATGATAAATTTCCTGAACTCCAAGCATGGATCAAATTTTGGTAAACTTCGCTTCTATGAGAGCCTTCGTAAAGATATCATCTACTTGATCATTGGTTGGACAATACTGCACTTCAAGAACACGATCATGAATGAGCTTTCTGATGAAGTGTATGTGGAGCTCAATGTGTTTCATATGCTGATGCTAAATTGGATCTTTACATAGCTGAATGGCACTCTGATTATCACACCAAAGAGTAGTTGGATGTTGGCGATGAAGACCAAATTCAAACTGGTTCTGACGAAGCCACATGGCTTCCTTATTGGCTTCAACTGCACCACAATACTGTTCTTTTTCTGAAGAAAGAGAGATGGCACTTTGTTTCTTACAAGACTATGTAATATGTCCTGAACCAAGAGTGAATACATATCCTGCAGTAGAATTTCAATCTTCAGGGTCACCAGCCCAATCAGAATCACTAAAACCAGTCAACAATAGAGATGGTCCTGCACTGTAATGAATCTAGAACTGAACTATACCTTGAATATATCAAATTATTCTTTTAGCTTCTTTCCGGTGAATTTCATGATGTTGGTGCATAAACCAAGCAACAATAACAATGACAAAGGAAAGGTCGGGATGGGTATGGGTTAGATACAAAAGTTCAACAACAAGTTGACGGTATAAGGTAGCATTAACTTTAGGGATAGTACAAGTCACTGAAAACTTTACTCCAGACTGAAAGGGAGAAGGGGCTGCCTTACAGTCTTCCATGTGAAAGTGGTGTAGAATATCACAGGCATACTTGGATTGAGAGAAGGTAATACCTTCTTTGGATTGCAAGACATGAAGATCAAGGAAACAATGCAAGTGTCCTAAGTCTGTCATTTAAAACTTCTTTTTGAGGCTAAAATTCACACGGTTTATATGGTTGGGATCACTAACAGTAAGGATAATATCATCAACATAAGGAACAAGGATGGTGAAGGACTTACCCACTTTCTTGGTGTAGACAGTGTTGCCAGAATGACACCTACAAAAGCCATTATCTAATAGAAATATATCCATTTTGGCATACCAAGCCCGAGGAGCTTGTTTGAGACCATAGAGAGACTTCCTAAGTTGACAAACAAGGCTAGAGTCATTCTGGATAAAGCCATGGGGTTGTTTCAAGTAGATTTATTCATGCAAATCTCCATGTAATAAGGTGGATTTAACATCCATCTTATGGACTTCCCATTTAAAGGAGGTAGCAAGGGAAAGAACAAGGCGGATAGAATTAATTTTGGCAATAGGGGAGAAGGTTTCAATATAGTAAATGCCTTCAATTGTGAGAATCCTTTACTGACAAGATGAGCTTTATATCTATCCACTTTTCCATCCGGTCCAAACTTTGTTTTGTAAACCCATCTGCATCTGACAAGTTTCTTCCTTTTGGAAGAGGAACACGATCCCAAGTATCATTCGCCAATAATGAATGATATTCTTCATTCATAGCTTCATCCCAATCTGGATTACCAGAAGCTTCTTCAAAGGTTTCTGGATCAATATTTTCTGTAACTTGAGCCAATAAGGAAGAGGCTCTTTCGAACTGAGAACGTGTACATTGTTAATCTGTAGGGTCACCTGCAAGAGAACCTGCTGCATCTCGAGTAGAGCGGACCCATCATAGAAGTTGTGGAGTAAAAGGAATAACTTCAAGAGTTGGAGGAGGATTTTCATCCTCACTATCATCATCTAAACTAGAAGGAATGCTATTAAAAATAGAAGAGAGAGAGAGAGAGGAGGCACATAAGCTGAATCAGGCTCGCAGGCCAAAGGTGACACACCCGCTGAACTAGGCTCGCAGGCTAATATATTTTTAGCAAATTTTACATCTCTTCTAATGATTATATTTTTTGATTTTGGTTGAAGAAGTCTATATCCACATCTTCAGAGTATCCAAAAAAAATGATTTTTTCACTCTTAGGTTCTAAGGCTTTATGTTTCGCATTTGGAATATGGGCCCAAGCATCACTTCCAAAAACATAAAAGTGACTTACATCTAGTTTGATTGAGCTCCAAGATTCTTCTCGAGTTATATTTCTTAAAACCTTAGTAGGAGTGTGATTTACTATGTAATTTGCACAGTTAATGGCTTCTGCCCAAAAATTGAGACTAAGTCCTTTAGATTGAAGCATACAATTAGCCATTTCTTTTAAGGCGCGATTCTTCCTTTCAGCTATACCATTTTTTTGTGGAGTATGTGGAATTATATGTTGAAATTGAATGCCATGCTCGGTGTAGAAGTTGATAAATTTGTTGTTAATATATTCTCCTCCATTGTTTGATATTAACTTGAGAATTTGATGTCTAGATTGTTTCTCAACAAAGGCCTTAAAGGCCAAGAAAATGTTAAAAACTTCACTCTCGAGTTTTAAGCAGTATACCCAAGTGTGTCTAGAAAAATCATTAATGAAAGTTAAGAAGTACTTACAACCAGAGAAAGAGACAACATGAAGGGGACCACATAAATCATTATGCACAAGCTGCAAAGGGGCTGAAGCGTGCTAAGAGACACATTTATCGAAACTATCCATATGATATTTTCCGAGTACACATCTGGAGAAACCACCATCTTGGAAAGATACCATAGGAATACCTGTCACCATATTTTCTTTGCATAGAGTTTGAAGAGAGAGATAGTTTAAGTTACCAAATCGCTCATGCCAAAGTTTGATCACTTCATCATTATGAGCAACAAAAGCGGAGGGAAGACATTATGACCCATAGTTGTCAAACTTATACAACCTTTTGGAATCATCAACAATTCCAGTAGCTAAAATATGTCTAGGATATTTTAGGTCCTTGATTACAACATCATGAGGTGAGAATTCTACTATTTTCCCTTCACCTGAATGATTTATCTGATAAACAGATAGAAGGTTGCATGACAAGGTAGGAACACATAGTACATCATTAGACTAACCATTATCTATATGAATGGTACTAGATCCTACAACACTAAGAGATCTATCATCACCAACATAAATATGTTTGGTGTTACAATCATTTAAAGAAGAAAACATGGCTTTATTTTTTTCCATGTGGTAAGAAGCTCCAGAATCAATGAGCCACACATGAGAATGAGAAGAAGAAGATAAATTTAATGCATAACCAGATCTTGATGCTTGACAACCATAAGAAAAAAGTTCCATTCCTGAAGATGAGGTGAAGAGTGCTCCAAATTGATGTTTTGCTTCTTCATTGCTGCTTCTAAGGCTTCCATCTTCTAAAAACATTTGGACTCTATATGGTCATCATGATTACAAAATTTGCAATGTATATCTATCTTCTACCCTTTGTTTTTAATTTCCTTATCATTTTGGTGAGTTGCTTTTCATTTTGCGGCTGAAATTGCTTAGGACCCTTGTTTGGTTTTGGACCATACATTTAGGATACTCCTTCTTGGGATTCTTTTGATTGAAGAAAAATTTACCGGAGAACATAAATAAATATTGAGAGGAATAATTAAACATAAACATTAGCAAATCATGAACATAAACACATATGTTTAACCAGGAAAAACCCCAAACTCCAGGGAAAACCCATCCTAATGAAATTTCATTAGCCTTGGCCAAAACCCTGGCCAATCCAGCCAACTGAGCCTTCACCACTCACATCTAGGCATTCCTTACAATGAAGTCTTCCCATCCTTTTATAGGCTCCATTACATGCAATACCATGAGCTGAAAACCATGGGTGCATAATACCATGTGCCCCAAAACTACCTGATTGTCTAACCTAGTCAACCTTGACTCTAACCCCAATTCAATTTACCTAAAATTCCCCCCTTAAATTTGACTTGGGGTTTCTTGACTAAATCGAGCCAAAAATGCTATGTGAGACAACCCCACTCACTCTAGCCATTCCCCCCTCAAAGTTTTTACCCAGGGTAATTGTTAACTTGACATCCCCCTTATCACTTAGGTCTAACCCAAACTTTACCAGTGATTACCCAGGGGTATGCATGCCATACCAGGTCTTACAATAGTATGCCTATTTACATGAAAAAATTAACTCCATTATAATAATATATGTATTTTTTGTTTCATTGTTATTATTCAAGCTTCCATCCTATAGCTTACTCAAATGTTCCATTAAACATTGTCTACATATCATCTTGTTTGAATGTTAGGCACCACTTGGTTTCCTTTCATAGCACGCTCGAGAGGTGAGTACCCTAGAGCTTCAAACTACATAATGCTCTAGAATTCCCCCTAGGATAATCACCATTGACTGGCACAGACTGCTGAAAGTCTCAACCAGTTCAACTTGGAGCTCCTTCCCAACAAGATATTCAACCCAATCTGATAGACTAAGTACTTTAGTGGTATGCACTTTGTCATGAAGATGGATGGTTCGGTCCTAGCTCTCTTCGAGGCTCGAGCTGGGCCCCATTCTCAACCTTCACCTTTACACCATTACTCCCTCTCAGCAACTCTTGACGATATTCTGGATTAGGCTTCCATCCCTATATATCACCTCTCAAGGCCTGAAAGTATCTTTGGCCTAATCAATCTCCTGGCCACTTTTGTCACACACACTACTTTTCTTGTTCCTCTAGTGTTGTGTAGGATCTATTTCAACTCATGCTTCCCATCCATCAACGTAGCTCGTGCAAGTTTCTTTCTCTTTCGTGTGCCCCACTAGTGGTATTTCCACATCCTCCATAAAACAAACACATCGTCACCTTCCTTTCACAAAGATGAGAATAATTAAATAACAGTCCCCTTCTTCATTGTCGCTGTTGTGTAACACCAGGGGCTCCATCCTGAGAAGATAAAGGAAGATACAATCCCCTAGTAGAGCGACAAGGAGGAACAAAGACAAGCTTCGAAATGAGGCTAAAGGCTATAGAGCAGCAACAGGTAAGTGACGTTGAAATATTTCCACCTCTTGCGGATCCTTATGCATCCATGCCAATGCATTTTCTGTCCAAAACAACTCCTTTTGGTCTTCCTTTGCAGCTTCTTCTCAAAAATCCCTCAATTTTATCACTTTCATGCTCTAAATAGATCTCTTCTCATGCAACAATATTTTTTCTTGGAAGTTCCCCCCAGATCAGCTCTTGATCTGTATCTTGAAACCATCAAACCCTGCAAGCGTCTTATCAGTCCCTAGGTTCCCATCACGCTTTCAGATTTTGTAAGTGTCCGAGGGTGCGGTGGAGCCCACGGAGCTCTTGAATTGGAAATCGATCTCTATGTAAAAGTACCACATCTGCCTCATGCAATTTTATTCTTCATAAGCTCAGCCTCTGCTTGCATTTCCTTCTCCACTTGCTTACCACTTCCTGTTAGCTAACCTCTGCTCTCAACAATCATGTGTTGCGCTCATATCCTATTAGTGACAGCGGCAAGGCCCAAATGCATGTTGACTGCGTATACCATTCTCCTCCACATTTTAACAAATTTCTTTACTTCATCGTCAATCTGACTTCTCCATGTGTTCTCATGGCACAGAAATAGTTCTGATCCATTGAGTCAAATAAACCCTTGACAACAGAGGCGTCCCTCTGAAACCAAGTAGGGCTCTGATACCAAATCAAGAAACATTTACTAGAGAACATAAATAATTATAGAGAGGAATAATTAAACATAACCAGCAACAAATCATAAACATAAACACATATGTTTAACTGGGAAAAACCCCAAACTCCAGGGAAAACCCATCCTAATGAAATTTCATTAGCCTTGGCCAAAAACCTAGCCAATCCATCCAAGTGAGCCTTCACTGCTCACATCTAGGCATTTCTTACAATGAAGTCTTCCCAGCCTTTTATAGGCTCCATTACATGCAATACCATGAGCTGAAAACCATGGGTGCATAATACCATGTGCCCCAAAACTACCTGATTGTTTAACCTGGTCAACCATGACTCCAACCCTGAGTCAATTTACCTAACATTGATATGGTTGTTGTTGTGCTACTAAGGCTTTCTTAGAATCATTTCTAGAAGTGATAAGACCAAGGTATAAGAGTTTTTTTTGTTCTCTTATCAAAGAATTACAAAAGGCATCAAAAGAGGGGTTCTTGTAGGCAGTTCTTGAAGAAATGATGGTTTCTCTAGTGGAATGGAAGGTGGAAACAAATACAGAGTATGCAGGTCCAAGCTTAGCAAGAATGCAATAGATGAGGCTACCATTTTCGTTTTTGACCTTACAGCCTTCTAAAATAAGTCTAAGGGTCTTGAATTTGGACAAAAAATCTTCAATATAGGAGAAATTATTGGGGTCCAAAGTAAGCAACTCATTTTCAAGATGGTGGGCCCTGATTTGATTTTAAAATTCCAAAGAAAATATTTAGCTTTTCCAGGGCTTCATGAGGGGTGTCAATGTCAAGGATATGAAATCAAAGATCTTTAGCAATGGAAATTCCTATCAACCCTCATGCTTGATCTTATTTATTTTCCAATTTAGTGACTTTATCATCATTGGAAGGTTTAGTTTCTTGTCCTATGGCTATTCTATAAAGCCCTTTACTTCTGAGTATATTTATCATGTGAGGTAGCCATTGGAAATAATTGGTGCTATTAAGAATAATCAGGCATGCACTTTCCATTGCTTTTTTAAATTGAAGCTGAAAAAAGTTGAAACTAACTGCTCCAATGGACCGATCTCAAAAAATTAGGCTGATTAAAATAAAAAACAACTCGAAAAATGACTTCCAGATGAAGAAGTTATGCCTTTTTTAAAAACCTGAGTTGTAGATGCCGAATAGTTACAGGAACGGTTTGAAATTTGATGATGAAGTTAAAATTTAAAAAAAAATCCCGCCCCTTTAACAATTTTTTTTTTTACAAAAGAAGCTTGATAAAGAGACTTGAACCACAGACCTATATTCTCATAAACTAACTTCTCACCAAGTGAGATAGTAAAAGGATTCTATAATTGTTTGAAAGGAGGAAGGGGGGTTTTTTTATTTCTATTTTTATTTTTTTATTTTTATTCCTTTTGTCTTCGGTGTGAAAAAAACCGAGCAAGAAAAATAAATTCAAGCCTTATGGTAGAACGTTAGATTTTTTATTGGCCTTACTGCCAACTATCTATTTCTTCACTATTTTTTATTTCTCGAGATGCACAAAGATCCGGGGAAAGAGAATACGTAGCAAAAAAATCCCTTCTTCGTACTTCTGATTTTCTGAGTTTGCACACAGCGAAAAGCAAAGAGAATACACAGAGAAGAGGGTATAGATATGGAAAATAATAAAACCTAAAAACCAAAATAAACAGAGGGAACCGAAATAAACAGAACTATTAACAAATATAACTCTAAAACAGATACTTTATACCTCCATATCTAAACTGACATAACTTGGGCAACCGGAAACCTTTTCGCATGAAACGAAAGGCATTCCTTAGTGTAACAGACACTCCAGACACAACAGAGCAGTTATACAGGCCCAAAAAATGTTCAAAAATGGTAGATTTAGAAAACAACTGTCGCATGCAGTCAAATCGGCTTCATATTTGGATCAACAATAGATGTGGCCCTCAAAATAGCTTCGATACCGTGTAGGAATTTACAAGGTAAGTTCCTTAGATAAAAAAAGCAAAGGTCACCGCTCATAAAAAGATCAAAAATCAATACACCAGTATTATCACATGCTTAAAACCCTCAAAGAGGGAAATAGTCCATGGCCTGAGCCAACGTGACCACTTCAGGAAATTTATTAATATAAAAAGAAAAGTTACATATTTTTCTCTCATAAACGGTTACTAGAAAAATGACCCTTCATAATATTTAAATAGAGATCATGGACCAATAGGGTGTTAAGACACAGATCAAGTGTTGTTAATACCGAGGAGAGAGTGAACCATCATATCACTACAAATCGTAACCGTCGGATTATAAGTTACAAATGCACATAGTAAATAAATACACTTTACCTAATTTTACACTAGACTAAGTTATTCTTAACTATTTCCTATTTGTTGGGATATCCTAACAAATTCAACGTTTCTATCCACTCATCTTCCATGCATTTTATTAAAGCAGATTTCACCACTTCTTTTGGTAAGGTAGTGTATGGGGATCTTTGTAAGTTGTACTGAAATATATCATTGTACTCCTCTAAAGTTTCATTTTCTTTTACAGTCATTTTAAGGATTTCATCTTTTAGATCATTGTATCGACAATAACCTTGATATTGTTTAGGAAATTAATTTTTCATTTCATCCCAAGAATCGATAGTGCCCCCTCCTAAGCCCATAAACCATCGTAATACTGTGCCTTTGAAAGTAAAAGGGAAAAAATATAACCTCAGCGGATCGACGGTGTAATCATACCGTCTACACAAGACATCAAATTCAAATAAGAAGGCATTTGGATCCTCTGAAGTAATCCCATGAAAATTAGGAATATTATTTAAAGGGATGGCCTTCGTTGGGGCATTAGCCACCATATCGACAATAGGATATTCTAATGTCGAGGTCTAGTTTTTTTGTGCCTGAGTTTCCATCTGATCGAAGATCTGCCAATAATTTTTAGGAATTTATTGGTCAAGGGGTATTATTTGAGTGGTAGAGTTATGGATATTACTCAACTCCCTAGGAGGTTTCACTACACTGCCTAAGTCTATAATTTTTGGTGTCTTTCCTTCTATCAAGATTACAGGAGATCTAGATCCTGAGGATCAGGGATCTTCTCCACTAGTTTCTCTTTCTCCTTCTTTTAAATTATAAAAAATTCCCTCTTGTGAAGGACTATCATTCCGAACAAATTTACTTTGAAAACTTTCCACAGATCCTTTAGTTTTGGTGTGAGTCTCAGTGTGAGTTGCAGTTGGTGATTCTGTCGCTTGAGGGATTTCTCTAGAGCCCTTCCCAAATACTGTTAGGGGTCCTACTGATGCTTGAGACTCAAATTTTAATATAATTTTGTCAATAAATGTCATTCTCCCAAGGCTCACTTGTCCCAGGGTTGTTTTAGTTTTCGTTGTGGGTTTCCATTCTACTACTACCTAATTATTTTTCTTAGTCATGCATACTTACACTAACTCTTTACCACACATTAATATTTGAAATTGGGAAAGGAATTAAATACACACTTACGTTAATCATAAAAGGAAATTAAATACACACTTGCATCACTACATTAAATTGGACAAGAAAAACTCAATACATGTTCTACTGAAAAAGGGAATGAAAAAAAACTAGATGTATGCTTATATAGCCTAATCGCATTGACTAAAAGTTGGCTCTAGTCGTAAGATTTTTACTTAACGCGTGCATAGATTCTTACCTTCTATCTTCAATACCCGACATTCTATAGACACAACCTATAATTTTACAGCCTCCCCAGCAACGACGCAAAAATTTTGGGTGCTAAGATGACTCCTGAAAATCGATCTTAATCCTATCTCATTAATTTTATCAACCTGTAATTCGTCTGTTATTTCAAGGCTATCGTGAAAGTATATCCAATAATAAAGTCTTAGGCTATGGTAAAGTGCTCAATAACTACTATTTAGATCATTACCATTGCAGAAATAATAACACCACACAAATACTCTTACAGGTGCAATTGACATGAAAGAAACTATTCTAACTCACAAATTATCTTGATCTAATTCTTAGTAAATCCAATGCGCAAGGAAGAACTATTGTTCACACAAATGCTCGAAGATCTTTAATTTGAAATTAAATTTGTAGATTCATGCATTCACATTTACATCTATGTAATACTAATTAATCAACAACTTTGGAAAACACAACAACATTTAAGATGCAGAATTCAATCGACCACTGACAGAAAATGAAAAAGTAAATACAGGATAATATAACTAATGCAAATTACAGAAAGGTAATCTGACTATTTATGATACAGAATATATAGTGAAACCTCTAGTGACTAGGCCCACAGTCTCCATAATTACTGCCTAGACAAACTCAAAACAATGTAAACTTGGAAACGTGAATGGAAACAATTACCCACTTTTTTTAGGTAGCAAAAAATGGTCAGATTTTGAAAAATGTTGATTCAGAATACCCTTAATTTTTTTTTAGCATGTTTTTAACACATTAAATTTTCTTATGTACCAAGTATAAACAATATTTTTAAAATGTCAGCGTTTTTATGTTGATTTTGAAAAGTGATGATGCCAACATCAACCCCTTTTTTTAGAAGACTTATTTTTTACTTAAATTTTTCTAATTTCTTAAATGCTCACAATTATTTTCTAAATTTAACAATTTTTGAAGTACTAGACTTCTTGCTCTTCACTTACATATTTTGTTTAAGTTTCTTTTAGGTATTTGTTTTTTTGTTTTGTTTTTTTTTTAATTGTAGTAAGATATTTGATTTTTTCTAGTGTCAAAAAAACAAAAAAAGTCAAAATTTTAAAATGTCAATCTTCTATATAATTATATATTATTAAATAATATTTCATTGCACATGAAATAATTGCCACTTAAAAAGCAAGAATTTTTAACAATTTACATGAAAAAACACATTTTGAATATAGAAATAACTGAAAATATACACATTTTACGTCTTTTTTGCTAAAACTGACATGTCAAATAAACCATTTTTGTAGGAAATAATTAACAAAAGAAAGTATAAAAATTAGCAATTTTTGTGAATTTTATTTGAAAAGTTAATAATAATTACAATTTTTTTCAAAGCTTACAAGTTTCACATAATAACGAAGTGAAAATCACATTATACAAATATTATACATATAATAACAACAATTGAATATTTATTTCTTCTCATAAAATGTCAGAGTCAAAAAATTACAAGTATAACTGATGAATAGTTACAAAAAACGAGCTTCATTTGAAAGCTTAACTTAATCTTTAATCAACAATATCATGTAACCCAAAATCTTCATCTTCAAGGGTATCATTATTGTCCTCTTCCACAATATTTTCATCATTTTCCTCTTTTGATGGACCTTTGATGTCTGTGAACGTCCCAAAGTATGCCTTTCCAATCATTCCATCTAATGGTGGTTGAGGTTCTTTTTATTTTTTTTACCACAAGAAATTCATTAAAATCCCCTTTTCTAAAACCAACTTCTTACATTTCATCTGTATGAAATTGAAGAGCATTGAATCTTTGATGAATAAATTTGCATTGTACTGGGTCTTTTTCAATGGAAATGAAATTTCTTCCTTTTTGTAAGCAACATGCTAGTGTTGTACCTAATCATCACGTACAAAAGAAAAAATTTAGTAAATTAGTACAAACAGAAAAAAATTAAAAAAGATAATAGTGAAATTCATTCTTATATAATAAAACTTACCTTAGCTTGAAAATAAATCCAAAACCCAATCTCCTTCATTTGAACATAAATCTAAAAGATAGTTAATTAATGACTGTGGTTTTTTATATATGTTAACTATCTCTCCTTTTTCTTCTTTATCTTCATATGTTAGTTTTTTTACAACATCATCATGGACTAGTACTTGGCTATGATTTTTTCCATGTACTTTATTGAAAAGAATAGTCTTGTAGTTATCATCCTTTGTCCAAATTTAAACATGAATGAACTCACAATCACTTATAATTGGTTGATTTCTGCCACAAATAAGATTTTCCTTTTTTTGTAACATGAAATAGTAAACATTAAATTAAATTGTACATCAATTATTTTTTTAACGTTAATCAAACATACAATTTCAACGTCTTACCATGTAAGCTGCATCCTTGACTTTGCTTTTCCCTTGAAGCTTGATAATAAGAAACCCAATTGTGTGTCTAAATGAAATGTCACAAATATCCAAAATGGTGATGTTGTGACTTCTAGAAATCTCGCAACCACTTTACTAAATGCTTGATAAGTATGAGGGTCACTATCATATTCAAAGTTTAGGATATTGAAACCATGAGGAATATATGCAATAACTAGGGGAAAATCCCTTTAGGTATGAGTTTTGCAATGTATTCACAATCACCTAATATTATTTGATATTGGATAGTGTGGAGCCCATTCCAAATAAAATGATTAAGACTGGGATCAAGTTCAAAATCACTAAAACGTTGTTTTCTTATCCTTTCCCTTTTTTGTTTTTTCAATAAAGCTTCTGAAACTATCTAGTGCTTCATTTGCATCCTTCTTCATCTTTAATAAAATAAACAAAAGAAATGCATAAGTTATAAATTAAAAATATTATACATATGAATAGAAATGAATGTGTGAATTAACATACATTTTCAAATGCAAGATAAAAATATTTTAGCACTGAAGTAGAACTTGAATCTGATAGTTGCATACAACAACATCCCAACTATCTTCATTCAACAATTTAACCATGTGTTCTTTTATTCTAATATAAACCTTGTGACTGAATAAATGAAGTAAACAATCTTAATATAGTGTTATGTATAACATGTTTTACCTTAAGAGACAATCCCTTAGCTGTGATAAGGAATCAATTCCTAAGACATTTATATGATTATGTCACGAATATATATGTCTCTATTTTATTAACCCTCAAGTATTTATGATTAAACCCTTAAATGTCAAATATGATGAATGCTTTACAATGCTACCACCTATTAATGTTGAATGAAGTAACTAGAAGAATATGAAAGAAAAAGTCCAAAATGATATGTTGTTTTATACAGAAAATATCATTTCCAACCCCAGAAGAAATATATGAAACAAATAGTTAAAACAAAGGAGTGCCAATTAAGGTTTTTAACTCTTATATACAGAAATAAAAAGAGACCTACTGCTCATAACTTTGTTTTAATCATAGATAGAAAACACATAATGTAAAATTGAATACATTTCAACATAAACATAATGCTAGAAACTTGCTTACTCATTCATTAATCTTTGAATCTCTGAGTACAAAAATAATTGTCTGAAGGTCCAAAACTCATAACCTTTCCTTCCCTTGAAAATTACATTAAATACAGTAAAAAGCAGTTTGGAACTAATGTAACCAACCCTAACTACCAAAACTACTTTAAGACTTCGAAGGTTGTCTATTACATGCCTTGAAAATGTCTTGTTAAAATTACATTGTCTTCAGAAAATAACATAAAATAAATATCCTAATCTATAGGAATTGTTGATGATGTGGATTCTTTTCCTTGGTCAACTAATTTGTCTTTCTTTGATGTTGATCCTTTTGGTAGGTCTATTGTCCAAGCTCTGCACTTTTTCCATATTTCTACCTTCTTCCTAGATGAATGTGTCAGATTGTGATATTCCAATCTAAATGCAATAATTTGATCATAAGAAGGCCTTTCTATGAAAAGAGTCTTTACCATCCACAAGAGTTGAAAATGTCTCTACAAGAAGTTGACCATTGTCTCTCCTTTAAGCACCTGAGTCTTTTCATGCCTGTTATCAATTTTTATTTTTTTCAACACTAGTAAGTTCTCATAAGAATTCGATGGAAAAATATTTCATTTAGCTCCCCAACATGATGGAAAGCCTACTCTTGTCATTTTATCAAAATACTTATCAAACTGACTTACTTCTTCCTAGATTTCCATTAGCTTCTTTTCGACAACCTTTCTGAGATAATTTCTAACAATAATTTTATTAATTTCTACTGCATATAACATTTTGTCCTGCATGTCATTCTCCTGTAATTCCTGATCTGATTTAGAATTAATAAAATCAATAAATATTCTAGCCCAAATGACTCTATTAATTCCTTTTTTCTTATCAGACATGATTGGTTCTTCACATTCTAAAATAAGGCTTTTCTCTTTTGCAATTATCATTAGGAAGCACCAATTAGATTTAATTTCTGAGATGATATTAGTCCAAATGATATCTTTAGCTTGTATTAGTGAGAGATTTCCTTTTAGTCTTTCTTTGAGATTTTTAATCTCAGCTTCAGCATTTTGGAAATCCATTTTGTACTTATCAGCTTCATCTTCTATGACTTTCATCAATTTTTTGTAGTGTCCACATTTGTTTGAGCCTTCTTTCAATCTCTTTCAACCATCTACAACTCAGTATTTAATTGAAAATTTTGTGCTTGAGGGTCTTCATCACCTGTAGGAAAAAAAAAGTACAATTATGATTATCAATATGATTTTGCAATGAAATTGCAGTCTGCTTTATTTTGGAGAGTTCTTCATCTTTTTGCATGAGTTGTTGCAACAAATTTTCCTTTTCCTTCTCTACCTCTGCAAATTCTGTAGCCATATTATGTTCTCCAGGAGGTAACTTTAATTTCTTCCTTAATGTGGATATTTATACCTTAGCACTTTGCATGAATTTCTGCACAACAGTCTTATCACTGGTGTCTACTCCAATTTTTATAATAATTTTCTTCAATTCCTCATTCTAAACTATTAAGGCTCTTGAGTTAGCCTTCTCTAACTTCAATTTTTTAATTACTTTACCTGATGTATTCTCTGCCCTTATTTCCATTGCATTAGTCTTTGTGAGGTCATTTACAATCAATCGACCTATTTTCATATGCAAATTCATTTTATCCATTAGTGGAATTTTCTTTACATCCATAGTCACATTGACAGTGTTGAAATTGCTGGAAGAACCAATTGAAATATCTGTAGGATGTGACAGGGAAATTCTAAATTGATCTTTCTGAAGATCCTTTATAGTCAACAATCTTGTTTGATCAGCAACAACTTGATGTTCAGCTTGGGCCTCCATGCTGACCTTCATCCTCTGATTTCTTTCCTCAATTTTTGAAATTAGATGTTTGATCAAGGGCACTTGTTCATGGGAAGCTTCATGTTTTGTTGGTGAATCAAGAGCATTTTTCTCTTCTCCCAAATGTAAAGAAAAACCAGGTGAAGTAGATGTAGGTTCTTGAGTAAGCTTTGTTCTCTTCTTGGCTCCCTGATCCTCATCATCTATATCAATAACTACTTCCTTGGTTCTTTTAGTTGTTTTCTCTGCTATGATGGGAGTTTGAATGTCTGCTTCTACTGAACTCATCACACCTTTACTTGCTACCTTCTCTTGTTCTAGCCTACTTTCATGAATGAAAGCAGGGTACCCATTCTCAAATCTTCTATTTGAAATCACACTATAAGGGTCACAAGCCCAAATTTCTCCTACAAGGATATGCATATGATCCACAACATTTGGCTCCACCCGGGGATAGTTTTTTTTGCCACGAAACACTAAGAACCTACAGATCAGTGCCTTCACTTCGGGCATGGAGTCAAAAATTACTTGATGAGAAATATATAGTGAGGGGAAACTAAATATGTACAACAATGAAAAAACTGCCTTTAGTGCTGGAAATAATGTTTCAGATACTACCCATTTACAGGTAGTTCTATTGCTTCTCCATCAAGACCTTCCAGCATTAAAGTATTATTTTATCTAGCTTCAGAGATTTTGTAAGGACCATACCATAAAGGATCAAATTTACCATGTTTCCATTTCTCTTCCCTTCTGGTATCCCATCTTAATACCAGATGTCCAGCCTGAAACATGATTTCTCTTGCCTTTATATAAAAAATAGACTTCATTTTCTCCTGATCAGTGACCATATTGTCTCTGACTTTATTTCTGATTTCACTCAATTCTATCACCTTATTTAGTCTCCTGATCAAGGCATTGGGTTCCTCTTGAGAGTCTTGAAGAAAAGAAATTATTGGTCTTGATAGCTTAGTGGGAAACAAATCCTGAGCACCATATAACAATTCATAAGGAGACTTACCAGTGGATATTTTAGTAGTCATCCTCACTTCCCATAAATCAAAAATCAGGTTTGAATCCCAATCCTTTTGGTTCTCATTTATTGTTTTCTTCGATATTTTCACCAATGTTTTATTAGATTATTCTGCTAATCCATTTCCTTGAGGATGATATGTTGTAGAGTGGGATATTATTACATTATAAGGCTGACAAAAATTTATGGACCTGAATGAGTTGAAAACTTGAGCATTGTCTGTTACAATATTTATTGGACATCCAAATCTACTGAAAATATTCTCTTCTAAAAATTTCATCACAACCAAATCATTTGCTTTTCTAGTAGGAACTTCCTCTACCCATTTTGTAAATTAATTAGTAGCAGTTAGAATCCATTTATACTGCCCAATTGATGGTGAATTAATCTCTCCAATGAAATCCAATCCCCATTGTCTGAAGGGTTCTTCAATAAACACAGGAAGGAGAGGTAAAGGAGCTAACCTTTTATTTTCT
Source organism: Pinus albicaulis (assembly GCA_034641835.2). NCBI lineage: Eukaryota > Viridiplantae > Streptophyta > Pinopsida > Pinales > Pinaceae > Pinus > Pinus albicaulis. The sequence continues at coordinate 1,492,129,986 of CM076584.1, forward strand.
ACAAACAATTGTCATTTTTGGGAACTTCTAATAGTTCTGTATACATCAGAAAATAAACAAGGCTAATAAAAACCTAATTTAAGAATCTTATGAGTAGTTATTTTCCAGATGTAATGACCTCCACACAAGCATTCATGATATTCTTTAATCACCTCCATGGTTTCCTCTTCTGTCGAACATAACAACAATACACCAGTAGGATATTTCCAATACAACTTAGCTTCAATTATAACATAAGGTTGAGATTTAAGTTTCAGAGCTCTGTACTTAGCTCTGTTTATTGAAGGAGGACAAGAAAAGAAACAGAGATAATGAATGATATCTTTATACTAGTCTGAACAGAGAAATTTATATTTAATTGGCGACTTTGTCTTAATCTGATCTATTTCTTCAGTCACTTCATCTACAGGTGCAAGTAAGCTAATTCCCAAAGCTTGGAAATTAGATTCTATCAACAATTTGACTAGTTCTTGTCCTTTGACTAACTTTGTTGCTTTGATATCCAAGTCATATTCTTGGATTTTGGCAATCCATTTTCCTCTTTTTCCTTCCACATCACTTTGTACTAGCACATCCTTTACAACAGAATTAAGCACATATGCTTGTATTTGAGAATGAATTACATAAGTTCTGAAAGCCTTTAATGATTTAATTAAAGCATATGCCTACTTCTCCAAGATATTATACTTCAGCTCTGCATCTCTGAGGACTTTGCTGAAAAAGGCTACAAGTTGTTCACTTCCTTCTTCATTTTTTTGTAATAACACAACAACAATAGTAGAAGATGATTCAAATGAGAAGATTTGAAAATTCTTTAAGTAATTTGGACTGATCAGGACAGGAGCTTCTTGGAGAGCTTCTTTAATCCTACCAAATGATTCTCTTGCACATTTGTCCCATTTTACTTTGGAATTCTTTTTTAACATATCTGTGATTCTCCTGACAATCTCAGCATAATTTGGAACAAATCTTCTCAGAAATTTGATTTTTTCCATAAACCTTTAGATATCTTTTTTACTTCTAGGCAGTGGAACTGTCTGTATAGCTTCAACCCTTACTGGATCAATTTTCACTCCTTGTTTTGAAAATATGTGACCCAATAACTTACCTTCCTCTAAACCAAAAAAATATTTCTTGGGATTTAATGATAATCCAAATTTTCTGCATTTCAAGAAGGCTTTCCTTAGGTGTTCTAAGTGCTCATCATCAGAACTTGAAAAAATAGTAACATCATCAAGATAAATGACTACAAATTTATCACCCACAAAAGAAATATCCATTTCCCTTTCGAAAGTAGCTCCTGCATTCATGAGGCCAAATGGCATCTTGGAATACATGAATGCTCCCCAAGGTGTGGTGAAAGAAATTTTATTTTGATCTTCCTTCTCCAGAGCCACTTGATTATACCCAGAAAGACCATCAACCATGGATAACCTGAATGCTCTAGTTACATTCTGCAGAACAAAATCCATCTTTGGTAAAGGATAGTTATCTTTTAGGGAAGATCTGTTCAAATTTATGAAATCTACACATAATCTTATCTCTCCATTTTTCTTCCTAACTGGTACCAGATTGGAAACCCAATCTGAATATCTTAGTGGAACTATGATTTTTGCTTGCAACAATTTCTTCACCTCTTTTTCAATTAGAGCCAGCAATAGTGGGTTAATTTGTCTTAGCTTCTGCTTGTGTGGCTTAAACCCATCTTTTAGTGGTACTTTATGTTGAATAATATCTAGGTCATAAGTTTTTAAATCTTCATATGATCATGCAAATACATCCATGAATTGTTTAAAAAGATCTACATACCTTCCTTTGTATTCCTTAGGAACTCCTTTAAACAATTTGACTATTTTAGGCTAATGTTGAGTTCCTAAATTACAATCTTCCATTTCTCCATCTTGGGATACTTTTTTCTGATTCATTGCCACATCGTTAGCATCAAACAATCTCTCAAGAGGTACTAAACCTCTAGGCAAAATATTATCCTTCAACTAAATTATATTCTGATCACCAATTGAATGTTTCATATTTTTAGACATATCACTTTTACCACTTTCATCAACTTCTAAATCAATTTGAGTGTCTTCAAATTTTCCAATCATTGTTAAAAACTAATTAATTTGCTCATCATCCTCAAAAGCCTACCAATGTTTTACATTATTAGGGATTGAAGGCCTGTATCTCAATTCAATTTCATATCTCAGTCTTGGATTAATTGGTGGATTAAATGTGTTGGCTGCCACTGAAAATGAATCTTCCATTCTATTCTCTTCTCTTGGAATAAACTATAAATTAAAAGCTTCAAAATAATTTTCAACTAAATCTCGCACCTCATTACTATAAGAACTCAATATGGGATGTTTAGTTTAGCACCAATTCTTAATTCGTCTTATGATTAATTCAGAATCACCAAAAACAGATATAGAATGAATTCCCAACTGTTTAGCTAATTGTATACTTACAATCAATGCTTCATATTCAACTACATTATTAGTAGATTCAAATTCCAGTTTGAAGGAAAAAGGTAAAAAGTTACCTTCAGGAGATATACATATGAATCCAGCTCCAGTGCCCTCCTTAAAGAATGCACCATCAAAATAACACTTCCAAATTTTATTTGAACACAACCCTTTATGTACATTAGCTGAAGAGAGCTTCTTTTGTGAATCTTTAGCAAATTCTGCATCTTCATGCAGCATGAAACAAGAGAGATTCTCCTTCTCTTGACCATAAATGGGGGAATTACCTGCATCTTTCTTGGTAATAGTTTTCAAAAATCTATTTTCTCTGTATAACCTCCTTTCCTCCCCATTAAAATCAGGAATAATAGCCTATGTGAAATCTAATTTCAAAACTCCTCCAAGATTTGCGCCCCAATATATAGACAACAACATGCCAAATCTAGCTGGAATATCTGCTACTACCACATCCATCATAATACTCTTAGCTGGAATTTGAGCTAAGGAAAAAACCATATATTTGATAAGACCTACAAACTTCACCCTTTTTGAATCAAAGGAAAGGTCTCTATATGGTTTGGTGATTTGTAAAATTAACTCTTTCATCACAGACACTGGCATTAGATTATGTGATGCACTAGAATCTAGCATACAATTATGTAAAATGAAATCATGCAACATAACTGATATATAAAAATATGGAACAGAAGAATATACCTCTTCAACATGATTTCCAAAAGTAACCACTGGTTTCTCGTCTTGCAGATTCACTATATCACCCACCTCATCAGAATGAGATAAATAAATAAACTCTGCAATTTCTTTCTTATAACCAAGTGTTTTAACCAACTCAAGAAGTGGTATTTGAATCTTTACTTTTTCTAATTCTTTAGATAAATTGAATTTTTGATTTTTTATTATTAACTTTTCAAATTATTCTTGGTTTTTGTTTGAATTTGTATGTTGATCAAGAACAGTAACAATTTTATCCAACATATTAGGGTCATTAGGCTTTACTTGGGAAGCCTCAGCTTGCTGCTTCTCTTTTCCTTTTTTGTGATTCATGGGTTGCTTCCCCTTATCTTATTTTTTAATTGAATTCTTCTGTGGTGGAGTCACCATTAGAGTAGGTACTGATTCCTCTTCCTCATGATCTTGAGTTCTCAACCTCTTTTTTGACCTCAAATCATATTTTTTATGCAACTCTGCTTGCACAAAATTAGTAAATTTTTTTGCAATAATCACCCATTTCTTCCTGATCAAATGAGACATCAACTTCATTACATTCCTCTACATATTCTTTCTCACTCTCTTCTCCTGTCTCACCATCTTCCATATACACAGTAGAAATTTGATCTTCATCTTCTTTCTGATCATTATCAACAAAATGTGATGGTGTTGCCTCTATATATAAAGGTTCTTGGAGTTGATCTTGATCCTTTATTTCTCTCTGTAGAATCTGTAGGGGTTGTTTCTTTAATTGTGGATTGAAAACCCCTCTATTTTGTTGTGCAGGTTTGTTGTTATCTAATTCCATCTTTACTAATTTGTTTGAAATTTTTTTAATGACCTTAGTCATGTCATCTATCCTTTGATCTTGTGATGAATCTTCCTCTTTAGCTTTTCCTTTGTCTTGAACCTTTCTAGCAGTAGTCATGTTTACCTCAATATCTAAGGCATCAGTTTGAATCTATTCAAGAGTGGAGGTTATTCTTTCTCTCAAGGTAAAACTAAAATCTGATACAAATGCCCCAGCAAAAACAACCCTTTCTCCAATAGGAGGAGGTTTCATTTCCACAAGAAAACTATTGTAAAACTTATTAAATCTTTTGATAAAATTGCTCATACTTTCATTTCATTTTTTCTTTATAGAATTAAACTCTGCTAAATAATAAACATGGTATTCTTTTTCACCCCATCTCTGGATGAATTGTCTTTCTAATTCATCCCAATCATTGATTGAACCATTTGGTAATCCTTTGAACCATTTTCTTGCCTCTCCACTTAGAGACTGCACAAAAAGTCTCATTACAACATCATGATGCTCTACATTAAAGTTTTCAGCAAAAGTGCAAAAAAAAGGCAAGTGTTGTTCTGCAGTTATTTCATCTTCACCTGGAAGTCTAGGAAGAAACTTCAGGTACTCCTGAGGCATTGCATTCATTGGTTGGGGTATATTTAATGGTTTATATCTATTCATAAAGAAAGTAGGGGCTGCCATGTTTATGCCCTGATTGACTGCTCCTTGAGCGGTGGTAAAATGAATACCAGTTGTAAGTGGGGATAAAAGGGGTGGAACAACTGATATGGGAAGGGGTATATGAACAATAGCAGAAGAACTGGAAACTAAATTAGGTTTAGAATATATGAATGGAAATTATATAGTCTCAAAAGATAGTTCTTCTAATGTTGGTTCTTGGAAATGAATGGGTGAGGGTAAGGATTCCTTTTCTGAGAAAATGAGTTTCCCAGAAATTTCCTTGGATGACAAGATATGAGAACTACTACCTAGTGCAAGCAGTGTGGCATCAGGTATAGAAAATATTTTTGTTTTCTGGCCCTTCTTTGAAACTAAATTTTCTGGATCTGACAGAATAGGGACCTTTTGCTGAGAGGTATCTAACCTCGTGTCAGGCCTCTTAGGAGCCAGAATTATTTAAAATAAATCAGAGCTTAGTATTTCCTCCTCTCTGAACAACCAAAGTAAATATGAACAAAACCCAGGGAAAACTTTGAATCTTCGCTCCCCGGTAACGACACCAATCAATGTTGTACCTTAAGAGAAAATCCCTTAGCTGTGATAAGGAATCAGTGCTTAAGACATTTATATGATTATGTCATGAATATATATGTCTCTGTTTTAATAACCCTCAAGTATTTATGATAAACCCTTAAATGTAAAATATGATGAATGGTTTACAATTCTACCACCTGTTAATTTTGAATGAAGTGACTAGAAGAACATGAAAGAAGAAGTCCAAACTGATACGTTGTTTTATACAGAAAATATCATTTCCAACCCCAAAAGAAACATATGAAAGAAATACTTAAAACAAAGGAGCGCCAATTAAGGTTTTTAACTCTTATATACAAAAATAAAAAGAGACCTTCTAGTCATAACTTTGTTTTATTCATAGATAGAAAACACATAAAATAAACTTGAATACATTTCAACATAAACAAAATGCTAGAAACTTTCTTACTCATTCATTAGTCTTTGACTCTCTGAGTACAAAAATAATTGGCTGAAGGTCCAAAACTCGAAACCTTTCCTTCCCTTGAAAATTACATTAAATACATTAAAAAATAGTTTGAAACTACTGTAACCAATCCTAACTACCAAAACTACTTTAAGACTTAGAAGGTTGTCTTTTACATGCCTTGAAAATGCCTTGTTACAATTACATTGTATTCAGAAAATAACATAAAATAAATATCCTAATCCGTAGGAATTGCTGATGATGTTGCTTCTTTTCCTTGGTCAACTGATTTGTCTTTCTTTGTTGCTGATCCTTTTCATAGGTCTATTGTCCAAGCTCTACATTTTTTCCATATTCCTACCTTTGTCCTCGATTAATGTGTCAGATTGTGATATTCCAATCTGAATGAAATAATTCGATCATAAGAAAGCCTTTCTGTGAAAAGATTCTTTACCATCCACAAGAGTTGAAAATTTCTCTACAAGAAGTTGACCATTGTCTCTCATTTAAGGACCTGACTCTTTTCATGCCTATTATCAATTTTTATTTTTGTCAACACTAGTAAGTTCTCATAAGAATTCCATGGAAAAATATTTCCTTTAGCTCCCCAACATGATGGCAAGCCTACTCTAGTCATTTTATCAAAAGACTTATCAAACTGACTTACTGCTTCCTTGATTTCCATTTGCTTCTTTTCCACAGCCTTTCTGAGATCATTTCTGACAATCATTTTATTAATTCTACTGCATATAACATTTTTTCCTACATATCATTCTCCTCTAATTCCTGATCTAATTTAGAATTAATAAACTCAATAAAACTTCTGGCCCAAATGGCTCTATTAATTCCTTTTTTCTTATCAGACATCATCGGTTATTCACATTCTAAAATAAGGCTTTTCTCTTTTGCAATCATCATCAAGAAGCACCAATTAAATTTCATTTCTGAAATGATATCAATCCAAATGATATCATTATCTTGTATCAGTAAGAGATTTCCTTTCAGTCTTTCTTTGAGATTTTTAATCTTAGCTTCAACATTTTCGAAATCCATTTTGTACTTATTAGCTTCATTTTCTATGACTTTCATAAATTTTGTTCCAGTCTCTAGATCTATTTGAGCCTTCTTTCGATCTCTTTCAGCCATCTACAACTCAGTATTTAATTGAAAAATTTGTACTTGAGGGTCTTCATCACATGTAGGAAAAACAAAAGTACAATTATGATTATCAATATGATTTTGCAATGAAATTGTAGTTTGCTTTATTTAGGAGAGCTCGCCATCTTTCTGCATGAGTTGTTGCAACAACTTTTCCTTTTCCTTCTCTACCTCTACAACTTCTGTAGCCATTGAATGTTCTATAGGAGGTAACTTTAACTTCTTCCTTAATGTGGATATTTCTACCTTAGCACTTTGCATGAATTTCTGCATAGTTGTCTTATCACTGGAGTCTACTCCAATTTTTATAATAATTTTCCTCAATTCCTCATTCTGAACTGTTAAGGCTCTTGAGTTAGCATTCTCTAACTTCAACTGTTTAATTACTTTACCCAACATATTCTCTACCTTTATTTCCATTGCATTAGTCTTTGTGAGGTAGTTTACAATCAATTGACCTATTTTCATATGAAAATTCATTTTATTCATTAGTGGAATTTTCTTTACATCCACAGTCACATTGACAGTGTTGAAATTGCTGGAAGAACCAATTGAAATATTTGTAGGATATGACAGGGAAATTCTAAATTGATCTTTCTCAAGATCCATTATAGTCAACAATCTTGTTTGATCAGCAACAACTTGATGTTCAACATGGGTCTCCATGCTGGCGTTCATCCTCTGATTTCTTTCCTTAATTTTTGAAAACAGCTGTTTGATCAAGGGCACTTGTTCATGAGAAGCTTCATGATTCCTAGGTGAAGGAGGATCATTTTTCCCTTCTCCCAAATGTAAAGAAAAACGAGGTGAATTAGATGTAGGTTCTTCAGTAAGTTTTGTTCTCTTCTTGGCTCCCTGCTCCTCATCATCTAGATCAATAACTACTTCCTTGGTTCTTTTAGTTGTTTTCTCTGATATGATGGGAGTTTGAATGTTTGCTTCTACTGAACTCATCACACCTTTACTTGCTATCTTCTCTTGTTTTGGCCTACTTTCATGAATGAAAGTAGAGTACCCATTCTCAACTCTTCTATTTGAAATCACATTATAAAGGTCATAAGCCCAAATTTCTCTAAAAGGATATGCATATGATCCACAACATAAAAAATAATACGAACAACAATATATTATATTTAACATAAATTTATAATCCAAGAAAAGTAAATATAACAAACTTACTTTAGAAATTCCTCAAACATTTCCTCCATTGATAATTCTCCTGATTTTACATGAGATAATATTGTTTTAACAAGCTTTTCATCCTTCACTCCTTGCATTGATCTCATAGGTGTGATAGTCATATATTTTGGAAGGAGCTTTATTTTAGGACTTGATTTACTATTGGTACATATCAATGGTTTAGAATTTTTGACCTTCTGACTTTTGATGCCAACATTCTCCCAGAACTAAAAAAATCTGATCAATCAATTCCCATATCTCTCCATTTCTAAATGTGAACTTGAAAATGTTATCCATGCCTATGAATATTTCATAATTTACCCTGCCACCTTTTGAACTTATTTTTTCTTTGATTTGATAACTGGTTTCCATACAACATTCCTTCTGTAATGCATGATCAACCTTTGTCCTATCACCACAACATTTTTCTTCAAATTCACTATGAATAAATATGACACTTCGGATGAAATTCATAGAAATCCTATATTCATTATCTGAATTATGATCCCATGCCAAGAACCTTTCTTTTGTATCTATTAAATCAACATAAATGATACATTTAATTGTTTCAAAATGCTGTTTATTGGGCTATTCCTCCATTAATTTCCTTTGAGCTTCTACAGAATGGTTTCCCCCAAGTACATAATATTTGTATTCAAAACATTTTGACTTGTAAAAAGATTCTTCGTTAGTAACCTAACTTGGATCAACAAGAAGAACATAATCAACCACATGTTCAAAAGGGTTGTACCTCATCAATGTTTTCAAATTGTGAACATGCAAGTGGTGTGGCTTTCCAATTTGATATTTGAATTGTCCTTCATTTGGCTTGTATACTTGAATGCCATTAAGTTGAAATGACCGACCACCCTCAATTAATTTTTTCTTCACCAAAGGATGTCAAATGGAATTTTTTTTGTTTTTATAATGCAATCCCCTAAATCATCTCCTGGCGTAATGATTTCCCTGCTTTCTTTGGAGCTTTCACTACGCCCTTCACTATTCTCCATGATTTTTCAGAACGAGAATTTCTTTTCTTCTTCCTCCTATTGGTTACAATATTTTCTTGAACCGAAAAAATCTTCTCATCATCAAATATAAGGGAGACATTCTTGGGAATTCTTGTTTTTTTTTTATGGCTCTTCTTCTTTCTAACTTCAGTTCTAATATGATCCTCAGATATGGCAACACATTCTTTATCTTCATCTTGAGCTTCAGCTTCAACTTTAACTTCCTCATTTTGAAAAGTAACATGTCTACCTTTACTAGATTGATCCCTTTGCTACAATATTATAGCATCATGAAGTTTTTTTTTTTTGCTTCTTTCCCATATCTTCTGCTTCATGTTCATGGAAAAAGGAGACAAAATTCATAATATCTCGCTCTATATAATAGATTTGCCCCAACGTAATTGAAATGCCCTCAGAAAAATCCTGTAAAACAAAATATAATATTTCAATATTAACTAAGTTATTAAAAATGGAATGATACAATTTGAATAACAAAAAACAGATAAGTGTAAATGAAATTACTTACAATCTTCTATGCAATATTTTGTACGATTTTTTTTCATATCTTTGAAGAATATTCCCCTGTGTTATAAATCGATAATGTAAAATGATATCTATTTTTATCATTTGACTTGGGCGATTTTGATAGTATATAAACACTTTTAGTATTTGGAAGAATATATAGGTCTAATACTTTTCCCACCAGGTCATAACTTTCAACATAAAAATTCGTACTAGAATATAGATATAATTGCAGAGATTTGTCTTCTATATCTTTCAAAAACCATGCATATTTTGAATGATTCACTTCTGTTGATTTCTTCAAGTATGAAACTAGCTTCTTTTCTGTTGGATGCATCTCCAACGTTTTCATTAATTAACGGAAGTGCAGTTCATCCAACAATGTTTTTTGAAGTCCCACCTATAGCTTTAGATGATACAAATGTTGAATTTGGTCTAGAAAGATTGACAGAAACCTTCCTTGATGCCATTTCATTGCAAATATATATATCTACACATAAATTACTAAAGCACAAAAACAAATATCTTACATAAACAAAATAGAAAACTTGTTTTTAAACCAAAATTATATTTTATACATTTTTTCTGCGACAAAACTCTAAAACATTTTTTTCCTTACATATCATCTACCCAACCACCTTAAAAAAAAAAAAAAATTAAAATTTGGGGGCCAATTCTCAGACTCGCCCCCCATAAATTTAAAACAAGTTCTTTTAAAAAAAATGTAATTATATATATATATATATATATATATATATATATATATATATATATATATATATATATATATATTCTCCCCAAGCCCACTAATTTTTTTTTATATGCCCAAAGGGCTGATTCTGAGAATCGGCCCCAATTATAGGAATTGGCCCCGATTATGGGAATAGGACCCAATTATGGGAATCGGACCCGATTATGGGAATCGGCCTCGATTATGGGAATCAACCCGATTTTGGGAATCAGCCCTAATTTTGGGAATCGGTCCTTTAGGCATAGAATTTTATTTTTATTTTTTTATATGCCCAAAGGGATGATTCTGGGAATCAACCCTTTGATAATTTAAAAAAATAGAAAAATTATATTCTCAGAATCGGCCCCTTGGCCATATAAAAACAAATTAAATTGTTTTCTGATTCCCAAAGGGCTGACTCTGAGAAATTTAATTTCTTGTATATGTGCAAGGGGCTGATTCTACCTATCTTGGGAACCCTCAGGCTTGGGTGGATGCCACCTTGTGGGAGTGTTCACCGACAACACAGCATCCACAACGTCATGTCCAAGAGGTGGCCCTTGGGGTGGCCCTCAAGCTTAGGTGGACGCTACCTCGTGGGCGTGTCTTCCCATAGCACAACACTATGGACATTGTATTATGGGTGGACGCGACCACAGGGCAGCATCCACCCGAGCCCAAGGAAATATCCCCCCTACTTGGCAAGAGGCTGATTCCCAAAATCAGCCTCCTATCAGGCAGGGGGGACAATTCCCTATGCTCGGGTGGAAGCCACCCTGTGGGCGTGTCTGCCCGCAGCATGACATGTCCATGGGGTAGTGTCTGCCCGAGCCTGAGGGCCACCCCTTGGGCGGGCTTGGGCGGACGTCGCTCTGTGAGCGCGACCGCTTGCAGCACAATGTCGTGCTGCGGGTGCACACGCCCATGGGGCGGTATCTGCCCCAGCCTAAGGGCCACCCCTTGGGCGCCCTCGAGCTTGGGTAGCTATCGCCCTGTGGGCACGTCCTCCTATAGCAAGGGTGCCCTAGCCCAAGTGGGTGTGCCCACCGACCCCCTGGGCATGAAGGGGGGCTGATTCTCAGAATTGGCTCCTCTGGCGGCCGGTGGGCACACCCACTTGGGTTAGATTGGCCAGGTGCTAGCCCAGGTGGGCCCACTGACAATGGACATGTTAATTTTTTTATTTACTTTTAGATACAAAAAAAAAATCGTTTTCTACCTAAAATAATTAATGGAAAAAGCTGGTAATTTTTTAATGGTTTAAAATAACTTGAATTTTAATTAATTTTAACAGATTAGTAATTTTCAGAATAATAGAAACAAAAATAGCCTTTCAATAGTGACAATCTCCCATTGACAATGTTGCTGCTCTAGAAAATCATTCCACGCTTTTAAACAAACCTCGATAAATCTTGATGTCCTATGTGGATTAGTGAAATTGAATTTTCTTATAAAGCGGAAATAATGAAATTGTTTATGGCAGGGTGAATGTGGGATAAAAAACATTGATGAATATTAAAAAAATAAAATTTATAATGTAGTCAAAGTCAAATAATTTAATTATAATTATTTTAGTTCGAAAACAATTATTAAGAGAAAAATTTCTAGGGAATTTAATTAGAAATTAAGTTCCATATTATGAGAATCTTTTAATTACTAATTTTCAAATAAATTGTTTAAATAAAATTTAGAGGGACATACTTCAAGCAAAAAATTTCAGCGAAAAATTTTGAAGGGAATTTTTGGAAGGAACTTCGCATTGCTTCAGCTATATATTATCATTGGGAGAGAGATCAATTGCATCATTGACCATTTATTGTTTGAGTGTTATGGATTCCTGTGATAATGAAGTTTTGTTTTATGAAGCATCAATATCTTTGTCACGTAAAAACTCTATTCATATTGATGAATATAATGAGAGAAGTACTGACAAAATGAAAGATGAAGATTTTCAAATGAATAGAGAGTCTAAATGTCGACTTATTCCTACTCCTATGGAATATGAGAGCAACAATGACGAATGGCAAGATGAAGAATTTCAAAAAAATAGAAACTCAAAATTTTCACTTACTCCTAATCCCAAGGACTTTGAGAACAATAGTGATGATTGGCAGGATGCCATATTTTCAGTGGATAGAGAGCCACAATCACCAATTAGTCCTTATCCTAAGGATTATGAAATAAATAGTGATGAATGGTTGGATGACAAATTTTCAGTGGATAGAGAGTCATAGTTTCCACTTAGATCTAATCCTAAAGACTATGATAGCAATAGTGATGAATGGCAGGATGAAAAATTTTGAGTGGATACAGAGTCACATTTGCCACTTACTCCTAATCTTAAGGATTATGAAAGAAATAGTGATGAATGGCAGGATGAAAAAATTCCAATAAATAAAGCATTTCATTTTAAAGTTACTCCTAAACCTATGGACTTTGAGAGGAGTAGTGATGAAGGGAAGGATGAATAAATTCCAATAAATTGAGAGTATCAATTTCCACTTACTCCTAATCATATGGACTATGGGAGAAATAGTGACGAAGGTCGGGACGAAGAATTTCCAATAAATCAAGAGTTGCAATTTCCACATAGTCCTAATCCTATGAACTTTTAGAGCAGCAATGATGAAGGGAAACGTAAGGATGGTGAAGAATATCCTCCAATTCAGTATTTTAAAACCACAAATGATGGTATTAAAATTTTTCATGCCACCGAAGATGGTAATGAATATTTTTCAAACAATGATGGTGGTGAATTTCCTAACTATATTGCAATTAATCATAGTAAGAATAGTATTCCTCTAAATGATCATGGAAATTCTTGTCCACAGAATGATGAAATGATAGAGATGTTGCTAGCTAATATAGTTTCTAGGAGTAGAAGTAGATCTTTTCATATCAATCCAACATGTTCTAGTTATACAAGGGGTAGAGTAGTATATCTCATGAGAATAATTTATATCATTGAGCTCATTTTAAGTGACTGTTGTAAAAAGGATTGCATGAAACATATGGATTTCAAATTTTCTTTAGAGAAAAGGAAGAACTATTTTTCAATGAATAAAAGCATGAAAAAATCATATTTAGTGGGGCACATGCATCTACACTGGCAGGTTATGATTATCATATTGGGTCTTTATTGCTCTATAGAAACGCTTTCAAAATGATTCATTCAATTGGCAATTTTCGTCTATAAATAATCCAAGATAATTTGGAAAAGGATCCTATATATTATTCAAAAGTTTTTCATAAATGAGAGTTTGGGCGACTAGAAAACACTGCAATGTCATGGTTGCAAGACTTCTTTTCCAAACATTGGGATTGTATGCCAAATAGAGATACAATACATATTCCAGATAATTTCTCAAGACGTGAAATCTACAACTTATATAAGTAATATGCAGAAGGTGCTGAAGGAAATGGTCATTTTCTTATATATCAATATTTAATGTAGATATAGAGGAGAGAATTCAACAATGTTTGTATTCCTAAGAAGACAAGGATGGGGGTTTGTATTACATGTGTTTCTCTAAAATAAAAAAAGGATAAATCTCAAGGAGTAGAAAGAGGTAAGCACTCATAACATTATTTATTTAAATTTTATAGTAATCAACTATGAAAATCCATTTATTAATAAATTTATTTTATGTTATGTGTAGATTCCATTGTTAAAGCCCTTCAAGAGCATCACGAACAACAAACAGGTGAAAGGAAAAATTTGTACAAGCATCGAAATAATTGTTATGATAATCCAAATAAATATTTGGGTTTGATAATTGATGGTATGGAACCAAAGAAAACACTTCTACCAAATTTTGTTCGCATATGAAAAATTTTGCAAGAGGAAAATTTTATCCAGTTTCACTTGGTCGATTGTATGGTCTTCAATGGGAAAATGTCACTGAGATTTTACTTCGCAGCTCCAAATATTCATAATGATGGAAATATGAAAATAACCATAATTCTTGATGTGCTTTCTCATTGGGGTGCTAATCTTCCTGAAATTTTTCATCTACAATTAGACAAAAATTGTCATGAGAAAAAAAATCAGATTGTTTTTCGATATCTAAACATGCTTGTTGAATTAAGAATTTTTCATAAGGTAAAGGTTGGTTTCCTTCTTGTTGGGCACACTCATGACCATATTGATAAGATGTTCAGTCATTTTTTAGTAACATTGAGGAAGAATGTTGGGAGCTTTCCATTACAAATTGAATGTATTAAGAAATCATATATGCCAGAGCCTATTTTTCATCTGTTAGAATAAATTTTTGACATGCGAAGGTTTCTTATCAAATCACATGGTCAAGAGAAATGCATTGAACAACTTAATGACATTAGCTTCCAACATCAATTTCATATCAAACAAATTTATGGGAAAGCACTTATACGAGGCAAGAAGTATTCAACAATTGTAGAATGGGTGCCATCATCAGGTTTGGAATTTTTGAAGTTCATTTTAGATCATCCAATATTTGCGTCAAATATATTTTTATTACAATAATTTGGTTAAGTTCATAATGCATGAAGGAAAAAGAGAGATATAGATTATTCTAAATGCCTAGAAGAAATTAAAAAAACCATTAGATATACATATATGTACTTTGATGTTGCTGATTCAGTTTGGTAGGAGTCCTTTTTCAATGATCAGAGTGATACCCTTTCAAGACCAGAAAATGAAGATATGGTTTTGAATATTTCATTTATTTGGCCACATAATGTGTCAAATGAACAGGAGGAAACAAGCATTCTTGAACAACAAAAATCACATGGTATTATTAATTCTACAACCGTGGAGGAAAGAGATATGTATATTGGTTCTAGAAGATCTTCTGCACAACGTGAAGCCATGGAAGACCTTTACAGAGGTTCAGTATAGGATATTAAGGAGGGTTGCATGATCACAGTCTTAGCACATGAAGATCCACATTGCTATCCATTATGGGTTGCAAAAGTTATAGAGGTGATTAAAAAAATGAGGATGTTACAAGTGTTGAATTACATTGGTATGGTATAAACACACACACATTCAATTATGTTTACTAGCCATAGATGGTAGTTGATAAAAAATTGGTGGAAAGAGAAAAAGAAAGGGTACAAATATAAATTGTCGCTGCACAGACCTATTAAAATTGGAGGAAGTTGACATACTTTTTTATGACATCAATTTAACAAAGAGAGGAACTCTTTGATCCAGGATAATAGATATTCTTAAGAGGTTGCTACCACAAGAAAGAGTGTTGATATAGCAGTCTAATGAACCCAGTCATAGATATACAAGAATTTTGAAACCTCAAGTGGTGGGCATGCATGTTGACTCAGATGGGGTTCTAGTTGATGAAAGAGAAGAATATGGAACATATTCATCTGCATCAAGTCGTTCATCTGAAGACATGAATTCTGATGGTGTGCAAGAAAATATGAGTGATTTTGAATAATTGTGTAAGACAATTGATATAAATGATATTTTCATTGAGAAATGAAAATGATATTTTAAGTTATGAGTCTTTTCTATGTTTTTTGGATTATATTTTTTAGTTATGATGAATCCATTTGTCTAAAATATTGACAATGAAACAATAACTTGGAGAAATAATTTATGTTTCATTGGGTTATTTTAGTCATATAATTTGTTCATAATATCATTGTTGAAATATTTTGAAAATTTAATATTTTTCAATTATATGGGTGAAAAATTGTAAAATATATTTTATCTTTAACATTATGGTTGAAAACAATTAGAATTTTAGGGGCTTTTAGTGTCATGATATTATATGCTAAATGACATATAGAAACATTATTAGAATTTTAATGTGTTTAAAATCTCGTTATTTTATAGTTAATGCCATTACTAAAAATATGTTGAAATTGGACCTGGAAAATAAAAATGGTATTTTAGCACCAACCATTGTGTGTTTTTTCCATTTTTTTGGCTAATGAAAATTGGTTTTACTACCATATTTTAAAAATGTTGCAAATTTACATTGAAAAAAATAAAACCTTGTTCTGGAATACACCCTTTTCATTTTTGGGTTGTTTTTCATGTTTTTTGGGGTTTTTTTGGCTAGAGGTCTTGTTTTTAGTTTATGGTTCCTGTTTCAAAGTTTATGTTGTTTCAATCCAAAAGACTAAAGTGAAATCTCATTCAAATTCATTAGTAAAAATGTTTTACAAGGTACCCTAAAAAAGGTTTAACTCAAATTGTTGTATGTAATATACAGTAAAATAATAAATCGAAGCATTAACAATGAGTGAACAACATTTGTCTTTTATTTTAATATATTATATATTACATTTTGAAACTGAATGTAGAGTTATCCTGAGAATCGAAAGATTCTCAGGATTGCTCCTCCTACCATAAATCTACATGTAATATCATTCAATTCCTTATTTCCTTTGATTTCCAACCGCACCCTGGGGATCAAGTTGTAACCTGCTATTAATACGATGTTGCCTTCCATAAATATCTTTCTCAAATATCGCAAGGAACAATAGTCGTTCCTTTAGGCTAATATTCATAACAATTTACCTGAATTACAACCTTTTTGATATCGGAAAAACTTATATTAACTATATCATTCTCGACTTACAGTTATCATTATTTTCTCTTGAATTATTACAAGTTGAGGATAAACTTGCCTAGAAGCCTGACAATTATTAAGGAAATAAAGAGGGAATGTATACCTTTGTTGTGGCCCAATAGGGTTCAAGGGAACAAATCCAAGAAAATCAAAATGGATTGAGATTGGAAGGGTGAGGGAATTGTGCCCTCATTTGTTTGTTAACTGAAACTGATATTTTGGGGTCCAAAAGCATCTAGTGGGGAGGAATGACATAGTGGATCAAGAAAATGCTCAAAATTCAAAGTGTTTGGATTGGCTCTAAACCAGTGCCAAAGTGAATATATTGACACCCTGAATCAAAAAAAACTTGTTTCACTCAAAACCGACATCGGATGCTCCTGATATCGCATTATGATCGTTTTAGCAAACAACTAAAATTTTAAATTGAGTTTGTAGGAATGTCTAGTCAGCATTTTGTACATTGACTGGGCAATGATTGGGCATGATGATTATACCTCTCATCTGCCAATGGGAGGAGGACAAGTGGCAACTATTGATTGGTTCATATTATTGGTTTTATATTGGTTCAAATTTTAATTTGGTGGACCAATTAGGAGGAGTCACGTGGGCCAATCCTTGGCTCCCACATGGCCTCCTAATGGCCATGTAAAATTGTTTTTGAGGCTGAGTTGCCTCCGCAGGGGTCAAACACAAGATCTATCGACTTCTAGCCAAGCCCTCCACCAACCTGCTTGTGTTATTTATTAATATCTATAGTTTAGAAGGCGTATATAAATTTTTATTGATGCAGAGATAGTGGTCGGAAACAAGGTTAACCCTAGACCCCAGTCCATAGAACCATACCACGCGACGGAAGATGGGGTCCAAGGTTATCCCAAAACCCAACCATATCTTATATTCGATACACCAAATTTTCAAGGAATATATTAGAACTGGTGAGAAATATGTTTTATACACCACACAAAATATTTCATATATTTTAAACCTAAGCCTTGTTGCGGATAGATAACCCCAATGATTAGGCTGGTTACAAGCACATGCCATGGTTAAATGCAATTTTTGATGTCATGATTAATGATGGAGGGAATCAGAACCTACCTTTGGTAGGGTTGCTGGAAACCAAACAAAAATGTTCCCAAATTCAACCCATTTCAACTGGATTTAAACTCTCAGCGGGAATTGCAAAACCAACCACAAATCGAATGGCGAAAAATGCGCCATTTGGCACTATTTTATTTGTTCATGGTCGAATAAGGGCATTTAACTATTCATCAAATTGCAGCCATTGCAGTGAGAATTTCACCGTCGCAGAGAATTTTTTTTGCTCCATGTGGCTGCAAAAGTTGGAAAGTGTAGAACAGTTTGTAGGTGGGTGAAAATTGGAGGATAGTTAGAAAAAAAATTATGGAGCATAACTCAGTTAGTTTTTGACCTTTTTGTGTATAGAAATAGGTCAACTAGAGGTTTTGACTGTTCTTGAGCCATTAGTGATATTATTTTAGCATTATGAGCATTGTACCTTGATGTAAATACATATTTTTAGCATAATGAAAGAGGCCCAACATTAGAAGTTGGACTAGGAGATGTAGCCTCGGAGAGGTGAAATCATTCATCATTTTTTGTCTTGTGTATATTTTTGAGGTTTTAACGTCTTATTTATCTTCTGAAAAAACTGAGTTTTAAATCATTTTTATGTGTTAATTAAATTGACATAATTGGCTAAAAACCCTAAACATTTCACTTGCAATTTGCATCATAAACTCTCAATTTTTCATATACAGATAAATCCTCATTTCTAGGAGCTATTGCTACCCATTCCATGATAACTCTTATCTTTTACAGATCCCCTGTTATGACTTCCTTGGAAACAACATGTCCCAATTAATGCACCTTTATTTGAAAGAAGCTACACTTTCTAAGCTTAGGATACAATTGATGCTCTCTTAGAAATCTAAACACTATTGCTAAATGCTCGGCATGCTCTTTCTCATTCTTAGAATATATCAAGATGTCATCAATGAATACAATAATAAATTTGTCCAAATAAGGATGCAACACACTATTCATCAAGCACATAAAAGTAGTTGGGGTGTTAGTCAAACCAAAAGGAACTACAACAAGCTCATAATTCCCATACCTGGTCTCGAAAGAGTTCTTGTAGATGTTCTATTACTTGATGCATACCTAATGGTATCATGATCTGGAATGATTATTTGAGAACACTTATGCTCCCTTATATTTATCAAACAAGTCATTAATCATTAGCAGTGGGTACTTGTTCTATATGATCGCCTTGTTCAACTACCTGTAATAAATGCACAATCTAATATTGCCATCCTTCTTCATGAATAATATTGGAACACCGTGACATGATACACTTGGCCTAATGTATCCCTGATCAAGAAGTTCCTTAAACTGCAAATTCAAATCCACTAACTTTGGAGTGCTCATCTTTTAAGGTGCATTTGATGCTACTGTTGCCCTTGGTACCAACTTAATAGGAAGATTCCACTTCTCTATGAGAAGGAAACTTCGGAATCTATGCGGAAAATGCATTCTGAAGCTGTTGCAATACACCATACCTCTTGAATATTTATACATCCTTAAAATCCTTACCCTTATCACTAGAAATATGAACTGCAAACATTACACACCCCTTCCTACAACTGCACTTATCATGCATAGTTGTGACCATCCCAATTGATGTAGGCTTCTTCTTTCCCTGCAAGATTCTCTTTTCCCCATTATCATCCAAGACCTGAATAGCCTTATCATAGAAATATATTTTGGTCCTGTTAGTCACTTGTAAAATTTGATCATACCAAAGGTGGCTAAATATGTTCTGAGCCTTCAAGGAACAATTTTTCCTATTAAAAATTTGTTGGCTCTTGAAGACTCTTGACGGCCTCATTCCTCTGTCCAAAATATTCATTACTATTTCCATTTTTTACTCAGAAATTCTGTTGATTACAAAAGAGAAATTGCTGCAAAAATCTTCATTTCTCCCTTCTTCCACTCATAAACTGACCTTCATTTTGTTTCCCCTTTCTTCATAAATTTCCTCTATTTTTTATGTTCTCCTTTTTCTCCCCTTCATGAAAATCCGCCTATCCAAAGTTTTAACTTAAAAAGCTTTAAGTCACGTGTTGAAATAATCTAATGGGTTGATAAAAAAGACCGATTGCGCAATCACAATCGGAGAAAACAAATGGGTAAATTAAAAAGACCAGGCCCGATGGCCCGATTGCGATTGGCCCTTGTTTTAACAGGCCCTGAGCATATTACAGTTCATACAGCCCAAAGGCTCCACAAATGGGTGCCTAACTATCACGTATATACATCTCGCCCATATTATAAAACCTTTATTTTTTGTTAAAAGGTCGGATTTTCCTATGTTTAAAGGTTTTCCGTCGGTGCGTAGGTTGAAACAAATCCCGACCGTTGATCTAGTCCTTCGATCCAACGGTCCGTGCAAAATCGCATCGCAGCTTTCAATTGCAACATTTGTTTACTTCACCCGATTGCCGATCTTCGATTATACTTCCCACCGTCGATCCGACTTATAGATCAATGGCCATTGGTTAATCGCTCTTGCCCTCCCAATCGCGCAATCACATCGGAGGTTTCAATCGCATCCACCTTTTTGTTCCGTTGATTGGCCTCTCCGCCGATTTGGTCTCCACCGTCGATCTAGTCTGTAGATCAACGGCCTGCGCTCAATCGCATCGCAAGGTTTAATTGCATACATTTTGTTTTCCGCCCGATCCATCCTCCACCGTTGATCTCGTTTTAGATCAACGATCTTCGCTCAATCGCTTTGACCCTCCCGATCGCGCAATTGCATCGGAGTTTTTCAATCGCACCCCTTTTCTCCTCCCGCTGATTGCGATTCCCCGATTAAATCTGGACCGTCCATGTGTCCAGATCCAACGGTGGCACTCCTTCCTTGCCTGCTAAGCAGTTTAAACCCAAAACGCAGGATTTCTTAATTGTTTTTGTGTTTTGCAGGTATTTTAATGGTTTTCCACTGAATAATGAAGGGAAGCCGGGGACAGGGAAAGACGTTTCATGTGCCTTCGATCTACTAAAGGAACCATTCACAGGGTTGAATTAAATAATTTGTCAAATGTTTCATAAGCGTTGATAACATGTAAAATAGCCCTGCACAGTCCTGCACATCGACAAGACACTGTTCTATTCAGAACACAATTAAAGAGTATCGGTTTTTGAAGACAACCCATAGGAGATTAAAAATAGAAGACAGATTTGCGGGATTACAGCTAAGATTGAATATCAAAAGCCTAATCCCCAAAATTAGAACAGAATTAATAGAAAATCAAAAAGATATATCAAGCAGAAAGGACCTCCACCGCTGCATTTTGGGGCGAATTGATTGCTAAGCTACCACAGAGCCACCTGTTGCCTTAAATCTTTCAAACAGAGGCCAAAGTTATTGCTTAAAGAAATATCTTCCTCCAACACTGCCAAGAAGTTAATTCTGCCAAAGGAAACTAATGAGACAAATATCTGCAGAATTACTCCACATTATGCAGAGTCTCAAAGTCAACAAAGCTCCCATCAAGCTTTGATATTTATTTTAAAACAGTTAATACAGAGAAACACCTGTAAACTTCTTCATCGAGCCCCTCAAAAAGCCAAGAAGTCATTTAACTCTGTATTAATTATATTTGAGATCTTTTATCAGATCTCGCCTCCTCATCCTTCTATAAATACTTCAGTAGAAGATGAGTGAGGATGGTTGTTGGTTGTTGTTTGATTACAAGTTGTAATATTGAAACTCTCTGAAATAAATATACAAGTCTGTTGAAGTTGAAAAATAAATTGAAGCCTTGGATTTCTTGATGATGTTGTCATATGCTGTTCCTGAGAAGGCTCTATCATTGGATCCATGAGCTTGGCTATTGGTGAAGTATTCTGAACTATTTTATGTTTCTCATGTTTTCATTATGTTCCATAATTTCTTATTACAGTAGGTTGAAAGTTTTAGACTAAGAAATGACTCCTAGAAGCACCTTAGATCTGTTCGTCCTTCACTGTTTTATGTTTTCTTCTGCTGAAGTATTTTAGGGGATTTAAGCTTTCTCTTTAGTCTTCATGTTGGTTTATTTCTATAATATCTCGAAAGGTTGGTATTAGCATGATTTATGGTTCTCCTTGCTTGTCTGCTATCACTTGAAAGTTGTTATTGAAGTCTCCCTTTGAAATACCATTGTTTTAAGTTAATCAAAGAGGTCGGTTTTGATCTTACCCTTTGCCATTGCATGAAAAATTGTTTTGAAGGTCTTTATAACTGTAAGCATAGATGTTATTTAGGTGTTCCCTCTTCTATGAATGCAACTATCAGTGAATCTTTTATGTTTTCTAAATCCCTTAAAATAAAATCTTTGAGGAAATAGGGAGTTCCCCGAATCTTAGATTTCATTTTAAAAGTTGTCTTAAAGCCATTATTTGCTTAAAGAATGTTTGTAGAATTTATGGTTAGCCCTATCTATCAAATATTTCTTTATTGTTGAGTTATGTCTTTCAAGTTTCCCTTAGTTGAGAATTAAACTTCTCTTTCCAAATCATTAATGTTCACTTCATTCCAAAAACAAAAGGATCCTGTGGCCAAGTTAGATTTTCCCTTTGATATCCCATATCCCTTCAAGAGTTTTTCATGACCTTATTTCGACTCCATTTCCCAACCAACCAGATATTTCTTCTTTCTGTCTATCTTTCCTATACCTTTCATGTTCTTCTGTATCAACTCAATCCAACCAAACAAACATCTGCACTTAATAACTAGTCTAAAATCCATAATCAAAGCACACAAGATAAACATTTGCAAACAAATATTTGAGAGATCCCTCTCTGAGAACAGGAGGACTAGATCCTGGAACTCTAAAGATTGGTTCTGATGTTGCCTTGTCTTTTGATTTGCCAAACTATCAAAACACGGGACACCAACATAATGGCGATCACGGTGGGACTTCTGAGTCAGTAATAATCTAAATACCCTTTAAGCACTTTAGAAATCCCTTATTTTCAAGAATATCCAGTGATTATTAGCCACCTCATCGCCACCAACATAATGGCGATCACGGTGGGACCTGCTGAGAATTAGAGGTTTCAGAAACCTTTCTTTAAACTTTTTAGGTCTAGTATAACATAAGTAACTTTCTTCAAGAACTATCCAACAAATGGTAATCATGATAGGACTAAATTGAATCAGTGACAAACTAAGAAACCCTTAGGATTCTTGAAAAGCCTTGCCAAACCTTGAAGGAACTAGTTACCAAGCCATAAGAGCAACTCTGTTTGTTTGAACACCTTAGCTAAGTGAAAAATTAGACTTAGAACATTCTCTTAACCACTAAAACCGAATAACTCAGAATAACCCAAAAACATCTCAATTTTGGCTTCATAATAAACATTGGTAGTGGACCATAAAACCTTTTACCTCCTTACGAGCTAAAAATCTTCCACCTGGCGACTCAACACTCTGAAACTCGCAGAATACCAAATGACTCCACTGGTAGAAGACCCTGAACTGATTGACTAGACACAGTGACATCTTTCTTGATTTACAAACATGATTCCAAGAATACAACGAAGATATGCCCCAATGAATAGAGGTCATATCCCCGGGTTTCCACATAAGATGCCCCAGGTGAATTGGGATGACAACCTACCTGTTTTTCAAGGTGAAAATTTTGATGACCCTCTATTATATCTCATTAAATTTCATATACATGTATGGAGGTTGAAAGTTGAATGGCATGAAGACTTCCTAATGAAAATGTTCATGTTAACATTAGAAAGAAAAGCTAGGGATTGGTATGAATGTTTAAGATCTAGTAGTTTGTTTTCTTTGAGAGACCTTGAATATGTGTTTTATGAGAACTATAAATAAAACTCTACATCATTATCATTGGGTGCAATATATTATGATCCATCACAAAACATCACCCAACACATTATAGATAATGGGGAAGCTTTGGAAGAGATGCATCCTGAAGATCTTTTAACAACCATTCATGAGTTTAATCTCCTATTGAAAAATTTTAAGAATATAAATGAATCAGTTGAGGAAGAGATGATCCAAGAAATAATGGACATTCCTCAAGATATCCCTGAAAACTCAAATATTGATTCATCATCCCTTATAGTCGGGGCTCAAGAAGATATTCAGCCTCAAAATCAGTCTTCGCAAGAGACAGAGAATTGCTGTACTTCTGTTCAAAGGGACATGGAAAAATCTTCCCCTTTAATAGAGAAGGAAATAGAACAGACTATTTATAAACAGTCAGTCTCTGAAATTTTTTGCAAAACAAACACTCTTTCCCATTCACGTAGAGAACTTTGTTGTACAGATTTAGAAATTTCTTTTGTAGATCATAAAGAAGAAAAGCAAACTGATATCCCAATATGTCTGACTGATGAAAATGTTTATTCTAATAAATTTTCAAACTTCAATCAGTCTTATGATGATGATGATTTCCAAGCAGAAACTAATCATGCAGGGAAACCATCATTTGATTGGTGTTATGAGTTTCACCATCATCAACTTGAAAGCTGCAATCATCCTTTTCGATCCATCATAACAAGCTTTCGCTTTATTGGGAATCAGCAGCCTTTCAACTCAGAAGATGAAGAGAAGAGTAACAAAGAAATTTTTGAGAAAGAGGACAACACTGTCAAATATGATGAGTCCTCCAGTTCAGAGGATGATGAGGATGAAGGAGAAAAACAAATAGAAGACTATCCTGCTGTGGATATATCATCTTCTCAAGAAGAAACTTCTCCCTTCACTGATATTATTCTGTCATATAAAGAGCCTGAATTTGTATCAGAAGCAAGCATATTTTTAGAGAAAGAAAATATTTCATTGTTTGCTATTTTGTAGGTTAAATATGACGACACTTCCAAGCTACATACTGAAGACATACTCCTCAAAGCTAAAGTCTTGGAAGCAAACGATCTACCAGACATGGAGGACCATAAAGAAGAGAATCTTCATCTTTTCTTTGTTGATCCTATGGAAGAGTGTGTGGAAATCCCAACTGGCTCAAATTATCAAGCAGTGATCCTTTGCAAGAGCCAGAGAGATGAAAAGTTGTCACCTTCTGTGATAGCCTTGATATTGAAGATTAATCTTCAATATGTCCTATGGATACCTCTGACAAGCAGCCAGAGTTTCTACTTCTTCTTGTCATTACTCAGCTGGCTGCATTGGCATTTTTGTATCATATGATAAATGTAAATACTCCATGTTTAGAATAGGTCAGATAGGAATGTCAATAAAGCTCAGTTCTGAGCATATAGCTAGTTGTTGTTTTCTTCTTTGAAGAAAAATCAAAAATTCAAAAATACAAAAACAAAGAAAGAAAGAAAAGAGGGCAGATTGACAAAACAAGAAAGGTATAGCTCCATGCCAAAAAAAAAAAAAAAGAGAAACAAATCTGAAAGTGTGCAAGATTAAATGCCACTCCTACTAAACACACTTCTAGTTAGTCAAACATTTTAATCTTGACTACTTAGTTTTAAATTTTCTGCTGATAGGATAGTGAATTCTATTTGCCAAACTATTAAATCTTCGCTTATCAGTAGATAGATTACGGTAGAAATTGAAGGTTCAAACAAACTCAAAATCTGAACCAAAGTTTCCAAAAGGAGATGACTCAAAACGGTTCTATTTTCTGAGTCACAAAAGAGAAAAACTGGTTCTAATTTGTTCAAAAATTGAACCAGAAGAAAAGCAAAGACAACTCAAACAAAAGAAAAAACAGAGCTGTGAAGAAAAGAGAAGGCCATGATGAGGGACTTCTAGGACTTAAGCCTTCCATTTTGATTTTAATTTTCTACAAAAAATAATCTATGTGCGGCTTTTTTTTATGGCATAGATCACAGCAAGTCAAACAGCTTAATCTTGACTTGACTGTTTTTAAATTTCTGTTATAGAATTTAGAGAATGGAGGTTTGTTGGATAGTGTAATCCTAACAGATAGTAGATTAGGTAGAGAAACATCTAAGCTCAACTGTTTAATCTGAGTTTAGGGAGAAATAAGGAGTAGAATTAGATTAGTTTTTTATGCTTTCAAAAGAATAAAATGTTGTGAAAAGAGTTCGCCAATCCAAGTGTACTCTGATGAAGAAAAAATGTTGGATCAGTAGGATTGGGTAGGTAGAAAGTTGTATTGTTGAAGTCCCTTATTTTTTCATAACTGATATTATTTTTCGTGAGTAAAGCAAGATCATCCAAAGAAAAGAAGAAGGCAATCTAATGGATTCCACAAGCTGGCCTCCCAGAGAAACGAACTGACTGAGGCCATGAACAACATCTCTGTTGGAGCCATCAATGTTCGTAAATTTTGATTAGCCATATAAGAATATGTTCGAGGCCTTCAAGGAACAATTTTTCCCAATAAAACCTGGCGGCTCTCAAGACTTCAAGGCCTCATGCCTGTCTTCCAAAATCTACACACGATTTTATTTTACCAGAATTCTCATCATTACAAAAAAGAGAAATCACTAAAATTCCCTATTTTCCCTTCTTTCCACCTACAAACGAATTTTCTATTTGCTCTCCTTTCTCCATAAATTTCCTCTACTTTATGTCTCCTTTTTCTCCCCTTCATGAAAACCCGCCTATCCAAAGTTTTAACTTAAAAATCTTTAAGTCACGTGTTGAAATAATCTAATGGGTTGATCAAAAAGACCGATTGCGTAATTGCAATCGAAGAAAACAAATGGGTAAATTAAAAAGACTAGGCCCGATGGCCCGATTGTGATTAGCCCTTGTTTTAACAGGCACCGGGCATATTATAGTTCATACAGCCCAAAGGCCCCGCAAACGGGCGCCTAACTATCACATATATACATCTCGCCCATATTATAAAACCTTTATTTTTTGTTAAAAGGTTAGATTTTCCTATGTTTAAAGGTTTTCCGCCAGTGTGTAGGTTGAAACAAATCCTGACTGTTGATCTAGTCCTTCGATCCAACAGTCCGCGCAAAATCGCATCGCAGCTTTCGATCACAACATTTGTTTACTTCACCCGATTGCCGATCCCCGATTATACTTCCCACCATCGATCTGAATTATAGATCAATGGCCATCGCTTAATCGCTATTGCCCTCCCAATCGTGCAATCACATCGAAGGTTTCAATCGCATCCACCTTTTTGTTCCGTCGATTGGCCTCTTACCCGATTTGTTCTCCACCATCGATCTAATCTGTAGATCGATGGCATGCGCTCAATCGCATCGCAAGGTTTAATCGCATACATTTTGTTTGCCCCCCGATCGCGACTCCCTCGATCCATCCTCCACCGTTGATCTTGTTTTAGATCAATGGTCTTCGCTCAATCGCTTTGACCCTCCCGATCGCGCAATCGCATCGGAGTTTTTCAATCGCACCCCTTTTCTCCTTCCGCTGATTGCGATTCCCCGATTAAATCTGGACTTTCCACGTGTCCAGATCCAACGGTGGCGCTCCTTCCTCGCCTTCTAAGTAGTTTAAACCCAAAACGCAGGATTTCTTAATTGTTTTTGTGTTTTGCAGGTATTTTAATGGTTTTCCACTCAATAATGAAGGGATGCTGGGGACTGGGAAAGACATTTCCTGTGCCTTCGAGCTACTAAAGGAACCATTCACAGGGTTGAATTCAATAATTTGTCAAATGTTTCATAAGAGTTGATAACACGTAAAATAGCCCTGCATAGTCCTGCACATCGACAACACACTGTTCTATTCAGAACACAGTTAAAGAGTATCGGTTTTTGAAGACAGCCCACAGGAGATTGAAAATAGAAGACAGATTTGCGGGATTACAGCTAAGATTGAATATCAAAAGCCTAATCCCCAAAATTAGAACAGAATCAATGGAAAATCAAAAAGATCTATCAGGCAGAAAGGACCTCCATCGCTGCATTTTGGGGCGAATTGATTCCTCAGCTACCACAGAGCCACCTGTTGCCTCATATCTTTCAAACAGAGGCCGAAGTTATTGCTTAAAGAAATATCTTCCTCCAGCACTGCCAAGAAGTTAATTCTGCAACAGGAAACTAATGTGACAAATATCTGCAGAATTACTCCACATTATGCAGAGCCTCAAAGTCAACAAAGCTCCCATCAAGATTTGATATTTATTGTAAAACAGTTAATACAGAGAAACACCTGTAAACTTCTTCATCGAGCCCCTCAAAAAGCCAAGAAGTCATTTAACTCTGTATTAGTTATATTTGAGATCTTTTATAAGATCTCGCCTCCTCATCCTTCTATAAATACTTCAGTAGAAGATGAGTGAGGTTGGTTGTTGGTTGTTGTTTGATTACAAGTTGTAATATTGAAACTCTCTTAAATAAATATACAAGTCTATTGAATTTGAAAAACAAATTGAAGTCTTGGATGTCTTGATGATGTTGTCATATGCTGTTCCTGAGAAGGCTCTATCATTGGATCCATGAGCTTGGCTGTTGGTGAAGTATTCTGAATTGTTTTATGTTTTCTCCTATTTTCATTATGTTCCATAATTTCTTATTACAGTAGGTTGAAAGTTTTAGACTAAGAAATGACTCCTGGAAGCACCTTAGATCTATTCGTCCTTCACTGTTTTATGTTTTCTTCTGCTGAAGTATTTTAGGGGCTTTAAGCTTTCTCTTTAGTCTTCATGCTGTTTTATTTCTATAATAGCTCGAAAGGTTGGTTTCAGCATGATTTATGGTTCTCCCTGCTTGTCTGCTATCACTTGAAATCTATTATTGAAGTCTCCCTTTGAAATACCATTGTTTTAAGTTAATCAAAGAGGTTGGTTTTGATCTTACCCTTTGCCATTGCATGAACAATTGTTTTGAAGTTCTTTACAGTTGTAAGCATAGATGTTATTTAGGTGTTCCCTCTTCTATGAATGCAACTATCAGTGAATCTTTTATGTTTTCTAAATCCCTTAAAATAAAATATTTGAGGAAATAAGGAGTTCCCCGAATCTTAGATTTCATTTTAAAAGTTGTCTTAAAGCCATTATTTTCTTAAAGAATGTTTGTAGAGTTTATGGTTAGCCCTGTCTATCAAATATTTATTTATTGTTGAGTTATGTCTTTCAAGTTTCCCTTGGTTGAGAATTAAACTTCTCTTTCCAAATCATTAATGTTCACTTCATTCCAAAAACAAAAGGATCCTGTGGCCAAGTTAGATTTTCCCTTTGATATCCCATATCCCTTCAAGAGTTTGTCATGACCTTATTTCGACTCCATTTCCCAACCAACTAGATATTTCTTCTTTCTGTCTATCTTTCCTAGACCTTTCATGTTCTTCTGTATCAACTCAATCCAACCAAACAAACATCTGCACTTAATAAATAGTATAAAATCCATAATCAAAGCACACAAGATAAACCTTTGCAAACAAATATTTGAGAGATCCCTCTCTGAGAACAAGAGGACTAGATTCTGGAACTCTAAAGATTGGTTCTGATGTTGCCTTGTATTTTGATTTTCCAAACTATCAAAACACGGGACACCAACAGGTCCTATGAATATAAAACCAATCCATATAAAAAAGCATGTTATATGATCCTAATGGTAGTACATTCATATGTGTTGTTGTAGGCATACCATTCAACTCAAATGCACAAGCTATTACCCAATGATGAACTCTCTTCTTATTGCTTATAGCCAACTGCACGAACCAAGACTCTGCATGCACTTATTTTCGCAAGACACAATTATTCACCAGGTTAGGATTAACATAAATATTATTATATCTAGGATCAATCAAAATGTAGACAACTCGACCACAAATCTTACCTTCTATCTCAATAATGGATTCCTGATGATCAACCCACTTGTTTTCCATAGCTCCATAAATCCGAGGAATGTTATGACCAATGTCACCAACTATATGTGCCTCATGATAACTATATATATGATGCCTACATATCTGGTACAATGGACAATCCTTCTTGTGATGATCTTTGCCACATATCTAACACTGCAATGATCCTATACCATCACCTCTAGTCCACTTCTCTCTAGGCTGTGGCTCATGTCCCTTCTCAACTGCATTGAACTTCTTGTAAGGAACCACATTTTCTTTCTCACCTGCATCCTGAGCTCTTCACCACTTTGGTTGCCACTTCCCTTTAAATTTTTCATTTCCCTTCAAATCATGCTTAGTATCAACTTTGTGCATTGACTACTCATAAAAATTCTTCAATTCTCAGATGACATCCTTCAATGAAATAGACTCATAAAAATCACTTTAGTCTCTATACGTTATTGGAAATGCATCGATGAATCTTTGATTCTTTGCCTTCTCATCCTTGAGATAAGGCACATACCTCAACAGCTCCATTTGAAGCTCGTAAAAATCATTAGATATTTCATCGTAATATCTCTCTGATAGGTACTTCTTCTTGAAAAGCTTCTCAACCTCATCCCAAAAAAATTGTTCTTCCTCAATGGCTTTGACATTATTCACATCTTCCCAACATAAATTTTCTTTCCCTTTAAGACTGAAGGGGGATATCTTGTATTTCATGTTCTTTGAGAAATTATGCAATTTGAAGAATCTATTCATTCCAAGAAACCATGCCTCTCCATCTTCTGAATTCTTCATCTCTCCATCGAATGTAGGAGGCTTCACTTTCTTGAAATCCTCAGGAAAATACTCCCTCCTCCTATAAGGATGATGATGATGATGACTGTGGTGATGTCTCCTGGATGAAGAACTAGAATGATGCCCATACATACTAGTCCTCGTTTCAAGTGTATCCAATGATATGCCACCTCTAACTATGTCCCCTCTATCTAACCTGTATCTAGATCAATACCTACTACGACAGGTTCCATTAGTTTTCTCTTCCTACTCTTGACTAATCCTCAAATTTCCATGCTTCTACAACTCTGAAAAACTATTAAGAACTATTGAATTTACTTCTAATTGCTTCTCTTGAGCTCTTCCAAGTCTTTATTGAGCCTCAACCAACCTGTCATTGTATTATTTTCAATTTTTGATATTTTCCCTCAATGATCCAGACTTATGCAAGCATGAAATTTAATACATATATAAGCATAAACACAAAGATGCAACAAAAATAACTATTCATTTCATTAATATTAAAGAAATGAAATATGCTTACAAACAAAATGGAAATAAACTAGTTCGAGTGATGGTAGCTTATCTCTGAGGAGAGATGTCATGACTACGTGTCTATGAACTCTATTACAATGAGGCTCGAAGGCCTATTTATTATTGAGAAATAATCAAAAACCCTAAACATCAAAAAACATAACCATAACAGAAGAAACACAAAAATTTTGGGCCCTGTTGGGGTAAATTGGTACATCAACTTCCTAGGGGCATAACTTTGGCATACTATTCCTGTTTGACATGTATGATACCTTGTTAAAAATATTTTTCTGACGACTACAAATTTTGACTACAAGCATGGGTATAGTGACTCACTCTTTCCCATATTTCCAAAAAAATGTCGTTTAGGGCCTCAAAATAGCTCTGGAAGTTCAAGACCAAAAAAAATGTCAAAAATATTAAATTATGCTACAATTAAGGAAAATGAAAGAAACCATGAGGGCCCAAGTGGAACAGGGAGGTGGCCACCAATATCCACCTGGATCAGTCCTCCACGCTTAGGAAGTAGTGGTCACCATCGGGTTTAATGTCTCCATGAGATGGGAGAACTTCTATTGAATGTAGTCCCTGGTGAGCCACTTGCCTTGGTGCAGTAGCTGGCCATGTTTGACAGCCCAACATAGTTGGATAGTTGGATAGTTGGATAAATTTTGGCTTGTTCCCTGTAGTTTGGGTCTAGCTCTATTGGTGAGATTTGTTTTGCAATGTCTGATGTGTGCAGTAATGGTGGAAATTATGATCGAAGATAGTCCATATTGAAAATTGGGTGCAGGACAAGGAATGTGGAAATTTTGAGCTCAAAATAATTTTCTCCCACAACCTTGGTAATGGTGTAAGTCCCATATCGAAGTGGTCTAAGATTTCAATGGGCTCTGGTAAGGCATTATTTTTTAAAATGCAACCAAAATTTGTCACCCACTTGAAACTTGTCTGGAACCTGATGTTGATCATGTCCCTACTTGAACTTGGCATTGGAGCTCTCCAGGATGTCGTGAAATTTCTTGATCCATTCAATAAATCTAGTTTCTTTATAATTCTGAGACTTTACATGTGGGGATTCTATCTATGTAGTCGAATGAGGAATGGCAACATCAATCACACACAATGGTTGAAATCCTAGACCCACTTGAAAGGTACTGCGACCAGTCGAGCTATGGAGAGCTGTATTATAGTTTTTTTGTACATAGGGAATGACATCATCCTAGGTTCATGGATGCTTGGAGTTGTACATGTATAGTATGTGCATTATCATCTAGTTGATTACCTCTATTTAGGCATAAGTCTAGGGATGGAATGCAGTCGACTTTGTGAGCTTGGTTTCCAATAGTTTCCAGAGGCTCAAACATAATGTAGTCAGGAACCTGCTATCTCAATCTGATATAATGGTTGTTGGTATCCCAAAATGTACCCACACTCGTTCAAAGAAAATTTTGTAAGTGTCCTTTGATGTGATACTATTATTTTAGGCCAACAATATACACATCTTAGAAAATTTATCCACAACCACAAATACACAATCATTACCATTCTTGGTAGAAGGGAGGCCAAACAGATATTCCATGGAGATGGATTCCCAAGGCTGGTTAATTTTAGGCAGAGGAGTGCATAGGCCTTGCTTCTTGATGGTGGGCTTATAGATGGCACATGAAGTGAAAGATATGATATATTTCCCAACATCTTGTCAGATGTTTTCTTAATAAAAGAAATTTTGTAGTACGTCCATAGTTTTCTCCACACCAAAGTGTCTCGCGACCCGGCTATAGTGTGCCTCCCAAATCAGGTTGGCATGCAATCTTGAACTAACACAAAAGTGGTCCAGGTAGCATAATAATGCATCCTAGAGGTGGAAATCAGGAACTTATTTTCCATCCACTAACATCTCGTATTGTTAGAAAATTATATATTACAGAGAAATTCAACACATAAAATAGGTAGAAAACACAAGCACACAAAACACATAAAACCAGAGAGACACAAATATACGTGGTTCACCCTATTTGGGCTACGTCCACCCTGAAAAGCCAGTCCTTCCTTTCTATTATCCAACAAAATGAAGAGACACAACCTACAACAGATCCACTGTAATATCCTCTGTTCTCTCTCACAATCTCCCTATATTTTTCTTGCTCTGAGAATACACATACAATCCACAACCACAATACAATACCCTCATACAAGTGAGGGGTTTCCTTCTAGGGAAAAAAACCCTAAACTAAACATAACTTCTAGCATCATATCATCCGCCTAATTAACGAACCATATTGACTAGAAATTACTATACTTTTACAACACAATTTTACCTCTATTTTTAGCTGTGGGGGTGTTTCCCTCGAAACCCCCTGCCAGGGGGGGCTCCATAAAGTTGTAGCCACCCCCCTGGACCCACCAGGTAGCGTTTAATTTCAGGTGGAATTTCCCCCCCCATTAAGGTACAAGGGTCCAATGATATGAGACAAAATAAACAAGATAATCATGCTCCACACCCAACAATCTCCCACTTGGAGACTGATTGTACCAATTGCACCGCTGCTTCATTTGATGGAAAATGACTCCTATTTGGACCTAGCTATTTCTCATATTCATCGTCATCCTTAAAGACCAATTGAAACTGAGCATAATCTTAGTTTCTCCCTGGTTACAACTTTTGTTAGCATATCTGCAGGATTCTGACTATTGTGTATGTTTTTGAGCTTCAACTGTCCATCTTCCAATATTGATCGTATGAAATGGTACTTGAGTTGTATGTGTTTAGTCCTGGAATGAAATTTTGAGTTCTTTGCAAGATGAATGGCACTTTTCTATCACTGTATAACATTCCCATATCATGCTTCTTACCCATTTCATCCATAAACCTTTGTAACCAAATCATTTCTTTACTAGCCTCTGTAGCAGCAACATACTCTACTTCTGTTGTTGAAAGTGCAACAACACTTTGGATTTTTGAAGCCCAACTGACAGTTGTTCCACCTATAGTAAATACATATCCTGTAGTGCTCCTCCTGTTATCTCTGTCACCTACCATATCTGCATCAACATATCCCTATAGAGAAATGTTTGAACCACCAAAGCATAATGCTTGATTTGTGGTACCTCTCAAATATCTGAGAATCTATTTTACTGCCATCCAATTTTATTTTCCTGGATTGTTCATGTACCTGCTTACAACTCCCACTGCATGTGCAATATCAGGCCTTGTACAGACCATTGCATACATTAAGCTTGCAACTGTTGATGCATATGGAAATTTAGACATATAGTCCATTTCTTCTTGGGTCTTGGGGCACATCTCCTTACTAAGTTTGAAATGGCTAGAAAAAGGTGTACTAATTGGCTTTGCATTCTACATATTAAATATTTTCAACACCTTTTGTATGTACTCATTCTGAGACAATGTTAATTTTTGACTTTTCCTATCTCTAGCTATTCTCATACCAAGGATTTGTTTTGCAGCTCCCAAATCCTTCATTGCAAATGCATTTGCCAATTTTATTTTGAGCACATTTATTTCCTACATGTTAGACCCCGCAACAAGCATGTAATCTACATACAATAACAATATAATATAGCTTCCATCATTTTGCCTTTTCAAATAAACACAATGATCAGAGTGACATCTAGTATAACCTTGTTCAGACATAAACTTATCAAATTCTAGATACCACCGCCTTGGAGCCTATTTTGAGTCATACAAGCTCTTCTTTAACCTGCACACTAATTTTTATTTCCCTTTGACCTCATATCCTTCTGGTTGTTGCACATATATCTCTTCCTCCAAATATCCATGGAGAAATGTTGTCTTTACATCTAACTGTTCAAGATGTAAATCTTCCACTGCTACAAGACTTAAAATAGTTTTTATTGAAGTCATCTTAACAATAGGAGAAAATATTGCATCAAAATCAATATCTTTCTTTCGTGCAATCCCCTTCACCACAAGTCTAGCTTTGTACCTCTGTTTTCATCCATCTTCTTCCTTCATCCTGTAAACCCATTTATTCTATAATTTAGTTTTACCTGCAGGCAACCTGACGAAATCCCAAGTCTGGTTATGCATTAAGGATTCCACCTCTTTTTCCATGGCTAACTCCCAATTCTTCCTGCTTTCAACCTGCATTGCTTCTTCATAACATTCAGGTTCACCAGAATCAACCAATAATAAATAATATAATGAAGGATAGTATCATTTAGGGGGTATACTTATCTCGGTAGATCTTCTAACACCACTTTCAGGTGTTTGAGGTGTCTGTTTCTGTTGTTGTGGCTCTTGATTATTATTATTTTCAGGCACATTTACCTTTTCTATGATCTCATCAAGAACCATATTTTCTTTGTTTTCTTTTTCCTGTTTCTTTTCCTGTAACTTATTCTTATACAATACATTTTCATTGAATATTACATCTATGCTCCTAATGATTTTTTGATTTTCATAATCATATAAGTGATAAACAAAATCATTAACACCATATCCAATAAATGTACATTTATTTGATTTTGCCTCAAGATTTGTTATATTTTCTTTATTAATATGGACAAAGGCCTCACAACCAAAAGGCTTTAAAAAAGAGTAGTTTAACTTTTCACCTGTCCATGCTTCCTCTGGAATACCACCATCCAAGGAACTTGAAGGCCCTCTCTTTATTAGATAAACAACAGTATCTACAACATCTGCCAAAAATTTTAAAGGTAATCCTGAATGCAATCTCATGCACCTTGCACACTCCATGATTGTTCTGTTCATCCTTTCTGACACACCATTTTCTTGTGGTGTATGACTAACTATATTCTCTTTGTGAATTCCATGCTCTGAACAATACCTATCAAACTCTTTGCTGCAATATTCACCTCCATTGTCTGATTTGAGAGACTTCAACTTCTTTCCTGTCTCAATCTCAACCAAATTTTTCCATTTCTTGAAAGAATCAAATACATTAGATTTATTCTGAATACAATAAATCCAAGTTTTTCTATTTGCATCATCAATAAAAGTAACATAGTAACGAGAGCCACCAAGAGATGATACCTGAGCAGGTCCCCATACATCTGTATGCACAAGCTCTAATTTTTCGCTCTTCTTTTCTTTCCCAACTTTGAGAAATCTGACTGTCTTTTGTTTTCCATAAATAAAATTCTCATAGAAGTCCAAATCAACATTCTTCAAACCCAGCAACAAATTTCTTGAGTGAAGAATCATGTGTCTGAGCCTATGATGCCATAATGCTGCATCTGCTCCTTTGGAAGTTAAAGAATTAACAGAGTTAGAAATACCATTGCATAAATACAATGTACCAACCTGTTCACCTTTTTCTATTACCAAGGCTCCTTTGGTGACCTTCCATGTTTGATCTGTGAATGTTGTCACGCAACCTTCACGCCCTAATTGCCCTGTTGAAATCAGATTTTTCTTCATATATGGAACATGCCTTACCTCCTTTAATAGCCATTAGTTTCCATTCTGTTGTTTTACAAGAACCTTATCCATTCTAACAAATTTATAGGGTTTATCATCACCCAAATGGACTTGTCCAAAATCTCCTTGAACATAGTCATCAAAATATATCTTATCAGGTGTGGCATGGAATGAGGCTAGTGAATCTACAACCCAAGAATCAGTAACATTTTTGAAAGAAAGAATCAAAGCATCTTGTAACACATCACCTGCCACATTTGCTTCATGATTGTTGTCTTGTTGTGTGTCTCCCTATTTTCCCTTCCACTATCTACATTCTTTCTTTAGGTGTCCTTTCATTCCGCATTTCCAACACACTATCCCTGAACTAGACTTGGATATGCCTTTCCTTGATTTACTACGATATCCCGAGCTCTTTCCTCTATCAATTATTCTTCCCCTAGACTCTTCACTCAAAGCATTACCCAATGTCTCACTGGAGCTTTTCCATCACATTTCCTCGCTAAGGATAGCACCAACAACATCATCAAACTTTAAAGTACTAGATCCAGAGATAGAGTTACTAATGGCCATAACTAAACCATTCCAGCTTTTTGGCAATGAGCACAAAAATAACAGAGCTCTAACTTCCTCATCAAATTTTACCCCTACGTAAATTAGTTGACTGGTAACTGTATTAAAATCATTTAAATGATCTGCAATAGATCCACCTTCTGACATCTTCATATTAAATAAATGTTTCATAATAAATACCTTGTTTTAGGCCGAGGGTTTTTCATATAGTTTCGCCAATGCCTTAATCAAACCCTTTGTGTTTGTTTCCTTCGAAATATTGAAGGCTACTGACACTGCGAGGCACAACCATACTATTCTGAGTGCCTTTCTATCAAGAATATACCATTCTATGTCTGTCATAGTCGTCGACTTCTTTGTTTTTCTGCTCAATGGTAGGTATAGATCTTTCTGATACAGATAATATTCCATCTAAATCTTCCACAGTGGGAAGTTTTGGCCTTTAAATTTCTCGACCCTAAATTTACCATCTTCTGCCATTGCTCCCACTCGAACCAGGAACCCTTCTTTCCTACGAGTTTATCAGCCAAATAGACCTTTGAATCTGATACCAGTCATTAGAAAATTATATATTACAAAGTAATGCAACACATCAAATATTAGAAAACACAAGCACACAAAACACATAAGACCAGAGAGACATAGATATATGTGGTTCACCTAGTTTGGCTACATCCACCCTAAAGAACTAGTCCTTCCTTTCTATTATCTAGCAAGATGAAGAGACACAACCTACATCAGAAACAGTGTAATATCCTTTGTTCTCTCTCATAATCTCCCTATCTATTTCTCGCTCTGAGAATACACATACAATCCACAGCTGTAATACAATACCCTCATACAAGCGAGGGATTTACTTCTAGGGAAAAAAACCCTAAACTAAAAAAAACTTCAGTTAGATCATCTGCTTAATGAACAACCCAGATTGACTAGAAATTACAATACTTTTACAAGGCAATTTTACATATGTTTTTAGCTTCGGGGGCACTGCCCCCGAAACCCCACATCACGGGGGGCTCCATACATTCACAGAAAACCCCCCCCTAGAACCCCCAGGCAGCGTTTAATTTTGGGTGGTGTTGCCAACCCATTAAGGTACAGAGGTCCAATGATGTGATACAAAATAAACAAGATAATCAGGCTCCACACCCAATACGTATGTGGAGGAGAACTCAATATCATTTTGATACAATTATGGCCATCCAAAGGTCTCATCGCCATAAGATTTGAGAATAGTAGTTAGTGTTGCAACTGGGGGCCGACTGAGTTAGTTTGCAACATGATTGGTGCTGCGCTTTTTGTATTTAATATTGAAGTGGAATTGTTACAGATATGTAGAATACTTATGATGGTGATCCTTCTGCAACTTACCTTGTGCGTGTATAAATTGAATAGGTCGATGATCAGAGTGGATGACCAACTCCTAACCTAGAATGTAATGCTTTCATTGTCGCCAAACCTACATGATATATTAGATCTCTTTATCATAGGTGGGGTACTTCTAAATTGTATGAGAGAGTGTCTCACTATGATATGCCATTGGATTCCCATGTTGGGTG
The DNA here is from genome assembly GCA_034641835.2 of Pinus albicaulis. Lineage (NCBI taxonomy): Eukaryota > Viridiplantae > Streptophyta > Pinopsida > Pinales > Pinaceae > Pinus > Pinus albicaulis. Next base: position 1,492,168,522 of record CM076584.1, read on the forward strand.
AGGATTGCACCAATAACATAGTTGTAGGCGCCTATCTCAATTTCAAATGGTTTTTGTAGTTCCAACAATGTGAGTATCGGTGTAGAGCAGAGGTGGTGCTTCATCTCATAAAACACCTTCTGTTGGGAAAAATTTTCTTTCACCCCACCTTTCATAATATGTCTCATAATCCAAGTGATATGGGAGAACCTGAACACAAACCTCCAATAAACATTTGAAAGGCCCAAAAAGCTACGAAGGTCTATGATATTGGTCAAGGCTAACCAATATTGAATGACTTGGATCTTAGCCGAATCCACGTGCACACGTCGCTCATCTATGATGTAATCCAGATATTGGACCTAGCCCATGCCAAATGTGCATTTCTCCAAGTTGGCACATAGTTTGTGTTGCCATAGGTAGGTGTTCTTTCAAACTCTTTATTAAGATGAGGATGTCTTTGAGATATAAAACAACGAATGAGTTGGTGAAGGGTTGTAAGATGTCATCCATCAGTCTCATAAAATTTGTTGGGACATCTGCCAACCTGAAAGGCATGACCAACCATTTGAAAAGGCCCTCTTTAGATTTGAAGGTGGTATTCCATACATTGGTGGGATCTATTGGAAATTCGTGATATCCATAATTCAAATTGATATTTCTTAAACATTTGGCCCCCTTGAGCTGGTCAATAAGGTCATCAATTCACAAGATTGGATACCTATTCCTGATAGTGATTTTGTTTAGTACTTGATAACCAATGTAGAGACTTCAGGTCCATGCTTCTTGTGTATAATTACAATGAAGCTCCAACAAGGTGAGGAACTTGGTTGAATGTGCCATTTTTGTAGCAACTCCTTGATCTGTCACTTGATCTCTTCATTTTCCAACATGGACTGACGGTATATTGCCCCATTAGGTAGATATGCTACGGGGGTTAGATTGATTGAATGCTTTACTTGAAAGTGTAATGGAACCCTTGTGGGTGAGGAGGAGATGTCCTTGTATACTTCCATGACCTTATCCACCTAATTCTGTTGCATGGAGGAACCTTTCCCAGGGGCCATGGATGTGGCCATGATCTCCCCCTTAGTTTGAGAGCGAATAAAAAATAAAATAGGTTTCCCAGTTTGGGAGATCATCTTACTGCATTGCTTAGTAGGGATGAAAGAGATGGCAATAGGTGGGGCTACCTATGGTATTTTTTATAAATTATTTTCCAAAGTAATAATAATAGTGCAAGGCCTAGACTCATACACATCATGGCATTACAATAAGCATGGTTTTCCTAATAATACATCACAAAATTCAAGGCAAGAAACATCACACAGTACCTCATCCATGAAGGGTTTGATGTTTTAGGGAATGCAACACTATTAGAGGACTCAGAGCTCCCTTCCTTGTTGAAGCCACCCAATAGTGTATGGCTGCAGGGGTGGTGTGGTTGGTAGGCCTAGACGCTTAATGACCTTTGCTGAGATGATGTTATTTTTGTTCCCATTGTCGACAATGAAATACAATGAAGACACCTTCACCCACATCTATGAGTGGAAGAGGCATACCCATACCTCTGGATCTTCAAGCTCAATATTTTGGATATTGGTGGTGATAATGGTAGCATTGGGCTCCATGTCAATAATATTCTCCCCTTTGTCAATCCCCTTGTTAGGTTATGACTCAGAGTCAGAACGTGCATCTGACTCTGAAGCCTTCATCTTGGCCACCAATGACTACCTGGATCAAGACTAACTTATGTTGTGATTGGTGCTCTTATGGAACTCACCACTTTCATGTTTCCTTATTTTTCTTCATGGTTTTTTTCCTTTGCTTGTGGCTTGGGGATGAATGTTTCCCTTTCTTTGCTTGTGGCTTGGCAGGTTGTCCTGGGTTTCCCTGCCTTGGTTTTTTCCTTTGTTCTACGGCTTAGGGGTGCATTTCCCTAGCTTTGTATTCATAGATCAAAAGTCTCGCTTCTTCTACTTAAATTTATGCTCAATCTTGGAAGCATAGTGTTATTGTGTACCAAGTGAGGAGATTTCCAGGAACTCCATTTCCTCTTGAATGGATTTGTGCAAGAAGCTGTGGTACTTGAGCACCAGATTTTGTTTTCCAAAATATTTGATGCGTAACTTTGTGCGTAGGGTATGGAAAATATTCATCATCTCATGCACATATTGATCTCTTTGTTTTCGTAGCATTGTATATTGTATCTACTTGTCATCATAGCTCCCCATAGGGTAATATTGTTCCTTGATGGTGTCTCAGAAAGAATTCCAAGTGGGTGTGGTTGAAAAAAGTGAGGGTTCTCTCTCATCCCTCTATTCATAGTAGGTTTCCCACAAGTCCTTGACATAGGGGGTGGCTTTGAGGATTTAAAAAGTAATCTTTTCTTGACTGGAAAAGTCATGAACTAAAAAAAATCCTTCCAAAAAATATAACCATATATCTACAACATCTTCATCTATATGGAATTCAAATATGGGAATGTCAAAGTTGACTTGTACCTTCAAAGGAGCGGTGCCTCTTGAGTGGCTCCTAGATGAATATGTGTCACCTATGGGTAGTCACCAAAGGATTTGTGCAAATTTATCCATTATCGTGTTCCTCTATCACTCGAGGGCTTCATTGAGAAATATTTTAAAAGGATCTCCTTCTCCCTCATATTTCTTTTCTTCCACCATCGGAGGCCATCGGGGTTCGCAAGGCTGGTCTTGTAAAGCTTCAACCAGTTCGAGCCGTAACTCCTTATACCCTGACCTTGTTGGGACATGCGAAGAAAAACATAGAAAGAGATGACCTCTATGATATTGTTGATCTAGGATTATGTAGATATAAACATAAATAGAGAGATGCAACAAAAATAAACCTTTATTTCATTAATATCAAAGAACTGAAATATGCTTACATACATATTCGAAATAAACTAGCTTAGGCGATGGTAGCTTACATTTGGCGAGATATGTAGCAGATACATGCCTCTCAAATATGTTACAATGAGGCTCAAAGGCCTTTTTATTATTGATAAATAATGGAAAACCCTAAAAATCCAAAAACCTAACCTTAGGAGGTGAAACACCAAGATTGTGGGCCCCATTGGCGTAAATTGGTACATCAACTTCCCAGGGTCATAAATTTGGAATACGATCTCCATTTGATGTGCATGATACCTTATTAGAAATATTTATCTGATGTCTACAAATTTCAACTACAAGTGTTTAATAAAGATTAATGTTTTCCTGTTTTCCAAAAAATGTCATTTAGGGCCTCAAAATGGCTCTGGAAGTTGACCCAAAAAACTGCCAAAAATATTAAACTGTGCTACAATTAAGGAAACTGAAAGAAACCATCAGGGCCTAAGTATAATAGGCGGGTGGCCACCAATATCCACCTAGATCACTCATGCTCCTCAATGTATCTGCTATACTAAGAGAATACTCTTCTTGCTTCGTAGTTGATGTGTAGGGAGAGTCATGGGAACTGTAGTCTACCATTTTTCTCATCATCTTTAATTATCTTCTTCCTGCAAGTGTACTACTTCAGATAAATAAAATAGATACTAAAATAAAATCCATTCCTCATTGATTTTTAGGGGAGGATTCTCTCATATGCAATATTAGTCCACATTATGATGTACATGTATAATTATAAGCATGTCCATTTAACAACATATCAACATCATGCATGACAATACCAATTGTAGACCATGCTCCCATGCATGAAAATACTAATCGTAGACCATGATCCCATGCATGACAACCATAACCTTAAAAACATCATACCTTACCCAAAGAGAGTGCAACATACTATCATAACACCCTATAACGCACTCTTCCCTTGTGCACCTTCTTTCACTGGTTTACTAGGTGTAGACCTTAGCTGAGGGTCACTATGATAAGAATCAACCTTGTATATGACCTTAAGGAAATGAAATCAACAAATTAATACCTTACTGACTTCCCTCGAGTGTTACAAGACCTTCAGGAGCAACCCAACCCCTCTAAGTGTCCAAACCTGATATAACTCTATTTTTCACTGAAATACAACATAATCCTCTCCCTTTCCAAGGCATGTAATGTAATATTCCTTTTTCAGGATTTCTCATAAATCATGCATGAAAAATGCATTTCTAGAAACATATACAATAAAACAGTTAATTCATCACTTGGATCCCATAGATACATCTGTGTAGCATGTAAATACAAGAAGAGATCAAAAATAAATTGATCCAGGTGGATATTGGTGGCCACCCACCTATTCCACTTGGGGCCCCACCATTTCCTCTTTCATTTTTTTAGTTTCGGCACAACTCACTATTTTAAGCAGTTTTTCGGGTCCTGAACTTTTGGAGCCGTTTTGAGGCCCTAAACGACATTTTTTGGGCATCACGCCTCTAGAAAATATCATTCCATTCCAAAATGCATATTCGTGGTTAAATTTGTATTCCTCGGATAGATATTTATAATGATGTATCATGTGTGTCAAACGGAGATAGTATGCCAAAGTTACGTCCCAAGGAAGCTGAAACACCAATTTACCCAAATGGGGCCCATAGTTTTTGCGCTTCATCTCCTAGGGTTAGGTTTTTGGATGTTTAGAGTTCTCCATTGTTTCTCAATAATAAATAGGCTCTCGAGCCTCATTGTAACTCAGTTCAAAGGCCTGTAGCTGCCACATCTCTTCTCAGAGATAGCTATCAACGCCCTAGCTAGTTTTATTTCCATTCTTTCTATAACAAAATTTTACTTCTTTGATATTAATGAAATGAAGTGTTATTTCCGCTGCATCTCTGTATTTATGGTTATGTGTTTATTCTCTTGCATTCCTGCATAAATCCAGATCAGTGGTATCAGAGCGGTCTACTTTTTCTCAATCCTTCTTTGCATGTCCCCACAAGGTTAGGGTATAAGGAGTTAGGGCTCGATCTGGTGGAACCTTTGCAAGATCAGCCTCGCAAACCCCGACGGACGCCCATGGGGGACGAAAAGAAAGATGATGGAGGAGGAGATCCTATCAAAATATTGCTCGAGGAGGCCGTAAAAAAAAAAGGAACGTGATGATGGATAACTTTGCCCAGATCCTTCAACAGCTGCCCACCGGCGACGCATATACATCCAGTAGCTGCTCTGGGGGTGCGACTCCTTTTAAGGTACAAGTAAATTTTGACATTCCCATATTTGAGGGTCAAAGAGATGCAGATGCCATAGATAGATGTTTGAATTTGTTAGAAGGATATTTCTCAGTTCATGACTTTACCGACAGGGAGAAGATTATTTTTTCACTCCTTAAAGCTTTCCCCCATGTCAAGGACTGGTGGGAAACCCACTGTGAGAAAAAGGATGAGACAGAACCCTCTCTATTCTCAGCCGTACCGACTTGGAATTATTTTCGAGACACTGTCAAGGAACAATACTATCCCGTGGGGAGCTATGAGGACAAGTACATACAATGGACCGTGCTGCGGCAACAAAGGGATCAAGATGTGCATGAGTTGACGAATCTGTTCCATACCCTGCGCACCAAGTTGGGTATCAAAGATTCAGAGAAACATATGGTGCTAAAGTATCGCAGTTTTTTGCACAGATACATTCAGGAGAAAATGGAGTTCCTTGACATCTCCTCACTTCGTACGGCATACCGGTATGCTGCCAAGATTGAGCAGAAATTCAAACAGAATAAGCGAGACTTTGGATCTGTGAATCAAAAGCAAGGGAAAGGTACTCCGAAACCGTAGAACAAAGGACAGAGCCAAGGCATGGCAACTCAAGACAACCTATCGAAGCCACAAGAAAAGAAAAACACTACAAAGCCAAAGAAGGACACGGGAAAGTGGTGTGACTTCCATAAGAGCTCCACTCACAACACAAGTGAGTGTCGGGTCAAGCAGTCGCTGGTGGTCGAGATGCGGGCTTCTGAGTCAGATGCATGCTCCGACTCTAAATCAGAACCTAACAAGGGGAATGACAAAGGGAAACATATTATTGATGTGGAGCCCAATGACACTGTTTCCACTACGAAGATCCAAAAGGAGGAATCGGAAAATCTGGAGGAGAAGGAACGTCTCTTCCACTCCCAGATGTGGGTAAAGGGCTCCCCGGTACAGTTCATTGTCGACAATGGGAGCAAAAAGAACCTCATTTCAACAGACACCATGAAGCGGTTGGGCTTGCTAAACACAGCTCACCCACATCCATACACCATCAAGTGGCTTCACCAAGGACGAGATCTCCGCGTCAGCCAACAGTGCTGCCTTCCCTATAGCATCAAGCCCTTCATGGATGAGGTATTATGTGACGTTTCTCCTATTGATATTTTTGATGTATTATTAGGACAACCATACTTGTGGGAGTGTCATGCTATGTATGAGTCTCGGCTTTGTGCTGTTATTGTTACTTTGGGAAATAAGTTGTACAGGATACCATAGGTACCACCTCCTGTCGCTATCTCTTTGGTTACTGCAAAACAATGCAGTAAGCTCATTTCCCAAACCAGGAAATTCATTTTCTTGATGATTCGCCCCCAGGGCAAGAAGAAGACTGTGGCCACGACCTCCAGACAAGGCTCCTCTGCATGACAACAACAAATGGATAAGGTTGTGGAGCAGTACGTAGACATCTTCCCCTCACCCATAGGGGTTCCTCTGCACTTTCAGGTCAAGCACCCGATTGATTTGACCCTAGGTGTGTCGCTACCCAATGGACTGATATATCGATGCTCTGTTCTGAAGAATGATGAAATCAAGAGGCTGATTCAGGAGCTGCTGTAGAAAGGTCACATCCGACAAAGTTCATCGCCCTGTGGGAGCTCGATCATGTTGGTACAGAAGAAGGATGGGACGTGGAGACTATGTATTGACTATCGAGCATTGATCAAGATCATTGTCTAGAATAGATACCCAATCCCACGGATTGATGAGCTTCTGGACCAACTCAAAGGTACAAAATATTTCAACAAGTTTGACTTGAATTCGGGATATCACCAGGTACTGATTGAACCCTCTAATGTGTGGAAGATTGCCTTCAAAGCCAAGGAAGGCCTTTTCGAATGGTTGGTCATGCCTTTTGGGATGACGAATGCTCCCACAACCTTAATGAGGATGATGGACGACATATTGCAGCCATTCACCAACTCATTTATAGTGGTGTACTTGGATGACATTCTAATCTTCAGCCAGACTTGGGAAGAGCACCTTCGCCACATTCAACAAGTCCTCCAAACACTATGGCAACACAAGTTGTGTGGCAATCTGGAAAAGTGCACCTTTGGCATGACCCAGGTTCAGTATCTGGGATACATTATTGATGAGAGGGGGGTGCATGTGGATCCAACCAAGATCCAAGTCATTCGGGATTGGCCGGTCCCAACTACTATAACAGAGCTTCGCAGCTTTCTGGGTCTTGCTAATTTCTACTGGAGGTTCATGTTGGGATTCTCTCATATCACTTGGCCCTTGAGTCAAGTCACCAAGGGAGGAGTGAGAGTAAAATTATTTTGGTCGGAACCTCAACAGAAGGCATTCACAGAATTGAAAAATCGCCTCTGTTCTGCCCCAGTTCTCACTTTACCAGACTTGAAACAACCATTTGAGATCGAGACAGATGCCTCTGACTATGCTATTGGGGTAGTTCTTACTCAACAGGGACATCCAGTGGCATATCATAGGGATACATTGTCTGACACAGTTCGCAAGTATCCCACTTATGACAAAGAAATGTATTCCATTATGAAAGCTTGTCGACAATGGAAGCATTAAATTTTGGGGAAGGAAACAATCATCCACACAGACCACCAGCCCCTGTAGTTCATACAGACACAAGGGAAGTTGCATAATGATCACCATCAAAAGTGGTCTACATATCTGCAATAGTTTCATTTGAACATCAAGTACAAGAAGGGTAGCACCAATAATGTTGCAGACTGCCTCACCTGAGCACCGATCATGGCACTCACCACCATGCTAAACTCTTGTGGGAATGAGACTTTTGATTGGCCGCTTCTCTATGAGAGTGACCCAGAATTCGGCCACACTTACATGGTACTCTTGGGGGTATGCAAGTTCCAAATTTTTACCTCCAAGATGCACTTTTATGTCACCTGGGACACCTTTGTGTTCCTTCAAGCAAGCGTGCCAAGATGATATGGGCAGCACACTATAGTCAGGTCACTGGGAATTTTAGGGTCGAGAACACAGTAGCAATCCTACAGAAATATTTCTATTGGCCGAACCTTCGAAAAGATGTTGAGAAGCACATCAGATCCTGCACTACTTGTGTCATTGCCAAACCGACCATCAAGAAGCACAACCTATATACTCCGCTACCTACCCCTAGTCAACCTTGGGAATCCATATCCATGGATTACATCTCGGACCTACCTTCTACTAAGCAGGGAAATAACTATGTTTTCGTGGTGATTGACAGATTCTCGAAGATGGCCATCATGGTAGCCTGCAAAAAGAATATCACAGCAGAAGCCACTACTAAACCCTTCTTTGAACGAGTGTGGATGCACTTTGGGATCCCATAGTCTATCATATCAGATCAGGATAGCAGGTTCCTCAGCACATTTTGGTCCAGCCTCTTGTTAATGTTGGATACCAAGCTCACCAAGTCCACAGCTCTCCATCCCCAAATAGATGGCCAGATAGAGGTCGTCAACTGAATGCTTGTACACATTCTGCACATGTACAATTCAAAGCATCCACGCACATGGGACGAGAGCCTCCCATATGTACAACATAGTTATAATCGGGCTCTCCACAGTTCAATCGGCTATAGCCCCTTTCAGGTGGGCTTGGGATTCCAACCACTATGTCCTATTGACGTATCCATACAATTTGTAGCTGCTCAGGTCGATTTAGCTCATGTCCAGTCTGAAGTTGACAAAGCAAGTAGATTCATTGAGCACATTCAACACATCTGCCAACAGGTTCATGTATATTGGAAATAGCCAATGCCAAGTACAAACAACGCCATGATCAATGCCAGGTGCCACACAAATTTCAGGTGGGCAACAAAGTATGGCTACATTTGTAGAAGGAGCGCCCCAGTGGACCCCACCGCAAGCTTTTCCCGCTCTAATATGGGCCATACACCATCACCAAGGATGTAGGGAACAATTCCTTTGAGCTCAGTATTCCACCATTCCTTGGTCTGCACCCAGTCTTCAATGTGGATCGCTTTCATCCTTACTTCACACCTCTACTGGACACCTCAAACATTGCAGAGCAACTCACACCAATAGAGTTAAACCCAAACTGCATGGAACATGCCACCACAGATTGTATCAGGGACATGAAAATAAAGAGAACTCGCCAAAAGAACATCCAACTGTATCGGGTTGTCAAAGCTGGCCAACTCCTGCAGCAAGGCAAGTGGTTCACCATGGACAAAGTTCAACAGAAGTTTCCTCATCTCATGGAAGAACTCAATGCAATGGGGACCATTGCTTCCTAAGGGGAGAGGAATGATCCAGGTGAATATTGGTGTCCACCCGCCTATTCCACTTGGGGCCCCACCATTGCCTCTTTCAATTTTTCAGTTTCAGCACAACTTACTATTTTTAGCAGTTTTTCGGGTCCTGAACTTTCAGAGCCGTTTTGAGGCCCTAAACGACGCTTTTTGGGAATCGCCTCCAGCAAATATCATTCAGTTCCAAAATGGATATTCATGACAAAAGTTTTAGTGCTCGGATAGATCTTTCTAATGATGTATCATGTGCGTCAAACGAAGATAGTATGCCAAAGTTACGTCCCTGGAAAGTTGAAACACCAATTTACCCAAACGGGGCCCATAGTTTTGGCGCTTCATCTCCTAGGGTTAGGTTTTTCGATGTTTAGAGTTCTCCATTATTTCTCAATCAAGGATAATTTTAAGGATGGAAAATTATCTTGAAGTTTAAAAAATTGGCGAATCTCACTAGTCCCTAATATGCAAACAATAAAATGTTTATTGATGTATTTGTAAAATTATTCAAATTTATAATGATATTATATATATTTTCTATACAATTTTGGCAATTTTTAACGTAAAATAATTTCATATTGTAAAATTTCGGCGAATCATTTTTATAAAAAAATTTAAATTGGCGAATCTTTATTTTGGAAAAACCATGGAAAATTAGCCCACCTGCAAATATTAGCCCCTAAAATTTTCCATGTTCTCAATAATAAATAGGCCCTCAAGCCTCATTGTAACTCATTTCAGAGGCCTGTAGCTGCCACATCTCTTCTCAGAGATAACTACCAATGCCCTAGATAGTTTTATTTCCATTCTGTCTGTAAGCAAATTTCAGTTCTTTGATATTAATGAAATGAAGTGTTATTTCCGCTACATCTCTGTATTTATGGTTATGTGTTTATTTTTTTATGTTCCTGCATAAATCTGGATCAGTGGTATCAGAGCGGTCTGCTTTTTCTCGATCCTTCTTTGCATGTCCCCAATGAGGTCGGGGTATAAGGAGTTAGGGCTCGATCTGGTGGAACGTTTGCAAGATCAGCCCTGCAAACCCCAACAGACGCCCCTGGGGGATGAAAAGAAAGATGAGGGAGTAGGATATCCTATAAAAATATTTCTCGAGGAGACCCTCGAAAAAAAAGGAACGCGATGATGGATAACTTTGCCCAGATCCTTCAACGGCTGCCCATCGGTGGCGCATCTGCATCCAGCAGCCACTCTGGGGTGCGACTCCTTTTAAGGTACAAGAAAAATTTGACATTCCCATATTTGAGGGTCAAATAAATGCAGATTCCGTAGATAGATGGTTGAATCTATTAGAAGGATATTTCTCGGTTCATGACTTTTCTGATAGGGAGAAGATTATTTTTTCACTCCTCAAAGCTGCCCCCCATGTCAAGGACTGGTGGGAAACCCACTGTGAGAAAAAGGATGAGACATAACCCTCTCTGTTCTCGGTCGTACCCACTTGCAATTCTTTCCGAGATTCCGTCAAGGAACAATACTATCCTATGGGGAGCTATGAGGAAAAGTACATACAATGGACCACGCTGCGGCAACAAAGGGATCAAGATGTGCATGAGCTGATGAATTTGTTCCATACCCTGCACACCAAGTTGGGTATCAAAGATTCAAAGAAAAATCTGGTGCTAAAGTATCACATTTGTCTACACAGATACATTCAGGAGGAAATGGAGTTCCTCGACATCTCCTCACTTGGTACGGCATATCGGTATGCTGCCAAGATTGAGCAGAAATTCAAATAGAAGAAGTGAGACTTTGGATCTGTGAATCAAAAGCAAGGGAAAGGTACTCCGAAACTGCAGAACAAAGGACAGAGCCAAGGCATGGTGACTCAAGAAAACCTGTCAAAGCCACAAGCAAAGAACAACATCGTAAAGTCAAAGAAAGACACGAGAAAGTGGTGTGAGTTCCATAAGAGCTCCACTCACAACACAAGTGAGTGTCGGGCCAAGCAGTCACTGGTGGCTGAGATGCGAGCTTCGGAGTCTGATGCATGCTCCGACTCTGAATCATAACCTGACAAGGGGAATGACAAAGGGAAACAGATTATTGATGCGGAGCCTAATGCCAGTGTTGCCACTACGAATATCCAAAAGGAGCAACCGGAAGATCCAGAGGAGGAGGAATGTCTCTTCCACTCCCAGATGTGGGTAAAGGGCTCCCTGGTACATTTCATTATCGATAATGGGAGCCAAAAGAACCTCATTTCAGCAGACACCATGAAGAAATTTGGCTTTCCGACCACAGCTCATCCACATCCATACACCATCAAGTGGCTTCACCAAGGACGAGATCTCTGCGTCAGCCAGCAGTGCCGCCTTCCCTATAGCATCAAGCCCTTAACGGATGAGGTATTATGTGACGTTGCTCCTGTTGATGTTTCTGATGTATTATTAGGACAACCATACTTGTGGAAGCATCATGCTGTGTATGAGTCTCGGCCTCGCACTGTTATTGTTACTTTGGGAAATAAGCTGTACAGGATACCAGAGGTACCACCTCCTGCCGCTATCTCTTTGGTTACTGCAAAACAATGCAATAAGCTCATTTCCCACACCAGGAAATTCATTTTCCTGATGATCCACCGCCAGGGAAATAATAATACTGTGGCCACGACCTCCAGACAAGGCTCCTTTGCACGACAACAACAAATGGATAAGGTTGTGGAGGAGTATGTGGACATCTTCACCTCACCCACAAGGATTCCTCTCCACTGTCAGGTCAAGCACCCAATTGATCTGAACCCAGGTGCACTGCTAACCAATGGACCGATCCATCAGCACTCTTTTCTGGAGAACAATGAAATCAAGAGGCAAATTCAAGAGCTACTGCAGAAAGGTCAGATCCGGCCAAGTTCATCACCTTGTCGGAGCTCGATCATGTTGGTACAGAAGAAGGATGGGACGTGGAGACTCTGTATTGACTATCGGGCACTGAACAAGATCACTGTCTGGAATAGGTACCCGATCCCACGGATTGATGACCTTCTGGACCAACTCAAAGGTGCAAAATATTTCGGCAAGATTGACTTGAATTCAGGGTATCACCAGGTACTGCTCCCACAACCTTCATGAGGATGATGGACAACATCTTGCAGCCATTCACCAACTCATTTAGAGTGGTGTACTTGGATGACATTCTGATCTTCAGCTAGACTTGGGAAGAGCACCTTCACCACATCTGAAAAGTCCTCCAAACACTATGGCAACACAAGTTGTGTTCCAATCTAGAGAAGTGCACTTTTGGCATGAACTAGGTTCAATATCTGGGATACATTATTGATGAAAGGGGGATGCATGTGGATCCAGCCAAGATCCAAGTCATTCGGGATTGGCCAGCCCCAAATACTATAAAATATCTTCGCAGTTTTCTGGGTCTTGCTAATTTCTACCAGAGGTTCGTGTTGGGATTCTCTCATATCACTTCGCCCTTAAGTCAAGTCACCAAGGGAGGAGTGAGAGAAAATTTCTTTTGGTCGGAACCTCAACAGAAGGCATTCACAAAATTGAAAAATCGCCACTATTCTGCCCCAGTTCTCACTTTACCAGACTTGCGACAACCATTTGAGATCGAGATAGATGCCTCTGACTATGCTATTGGGGCAGTTCTTACTCAACAGGGACATCCAGTGGCATATCACAGTGAGACATTGTCTAACAAAATTCGCAAGTATCCCACTTATGACAAAGAAATGTATTCCATTGTGCAAGCTTGTCGACAATGGAAGCATTATATTTTGCGGGAGGAAACAATCATCCACACAGACCACCGGCCCCTCCAGTTCATACAGACACAAGGGAAGTTGCAGAATGATCGCCATCAGAAGTGGTCCACATATATGCAAAAGTTTCATTTGAACATCAAGTACAAGAAGGGTAGCACCAAAAATGTTGCAGACTACCTCAGCCGACCACCGATCGTGGCGCTCACCACCGTGCTCAACTCTTTTAGGCATGAGACTTCTGATTGGCCGCTTCTCTATGAGAGTGACCTAGAAATTGGCCACACTTACAAGGCACTCTTGGGGGGTACGCAAGTTCCAAATTTTCACCTCCAAGATGCACTTTTATGTCACCTAGGACACCTTTGTGTTCCTTCAAGCGAGCATGCCAAGATGACATGGGAAGCACACTACAGTCGATTCGCTGGGCATTTTAGGGTCGAGAAAACAGTAGCAATCCTGCAGAAATATTTCTGTTGGCCGAAAATTCAAAAGGATGTCGAGAACCACATCAGATCCTACACTGCTTGTGCCATTGCCAAACCGACCATCAAGAAGCACGACCTATATAATCTGCTACCTACCCCTAGTCGACCTTGGAAATCCATCTCCATGGATTACATGTTGGGCCTGCCTTCTACTAAGCAGGGAAATGACTGTGTTTTCATGGTCGTCGACAGATTCTTGAATATCGCCATCATGGCAGCCTGCAAGAAGAATATCACAACAGAAGCCACTGCTAAACTCTTCCTTGAACGAGTGTGGGTGCAATTTGGGATCCCACAGTCTATCATATCAAATTGGGATGGCAGGTTCCTCAGCACATTTTGGTCCAGCCTTTGGTTAATGTAGGATACCAAGCTCACCATGTCCACAACTATCCATCCCCAAACTGCTGGCCAGACATAGGTCATCAACAGAATGCTTGTACACATTCTACACATGTACAATTCAAAGCATCCACGCACATGGGACGATATCCTCCCATATGTACAACATAGTTATAATCAGGCTCTCCATAGTTCAATCGGCCATAGCCCCTTTCAGGTGGGCTTGGGATTCCAACCACTATGTCCTATTGACGTAGCCATACCATTTGCAGCTGCTCAGGCCGATTCAACCCATCTCTAGTCTGAAGTTGACAAAGCAAGTAGCTTCATTGAGCGCATTCAACACATCCGCCAACAGTTTCATGATATATTGGATAGAGCCAAAGCCAAGTACAATAAATGCCATGATCAGCACTGGGTGCCACACAACTTCTAGGTGGGTGACAAAGTATGGCTACATTTGCAGAAGGAGTGCCTCACTGGACCCCACCGCAAGCTTCGCTCACTCCAATATGGGCTGTACACCATCACCAAGGATGTAGGGAACAATGCCTTCAAGCTTAGTATTCCACCATTCCTTGGTATGCACCGAGTCTTCAATGTGGATAACCTTTGTCCTTACTTCACACCTCTACTAGACACCTCAAACATTGCAGAACAACTCACACCAACAGAGTTAAACCCAGACTGCATGGAACAGGCCACCATAGATTGTATCAGGGACATGAAAATAAATAGCACTCACCAACAGAACATCCAACTATATCAGGTTGTCAAAGCTGGCCAACTCCTGCACCAAGGCAAGTGGTTCACCAGGACCATGTTCAGCAGAAGTTTCCTCATCTCATGGAAGAACTCAATGCAATGGGGACCATTGCTTCCTAAGGGGGGAGGAATGATCTAGGTGGATATTGGTGGCCACCCACCTATTCCACTTGGGGCCCCACCATTTCCTCTTTTAGTTTTTCAGTTTCCGCACAACTTACTATTTTTAGCAGTTTTTTGGGTCCTAAACTTTCCGAGTTGTTTTGAGGCCCTAAACGATGTTTTCTGGGCATCACCTCTAGCAAATATCATTCCGTTCCAGAATGGATATTTTTGGAAAAAGTTGTATTACTCAGATAGATCTTTCTAATGATGTATCATGTGCATCAAACGAAGATAGTATGCCAAAGTTACGTCCCTGGGAAGTTGAAACACCAATTTACCCGAACGGGGCCCATAGTTTTGGTGCTTCATCTGTTAGGGTTAGGTTTTTGGATGTTTAGCATTCTCCATTGTTTCTCAATAATAAATAGGCCCTCAAGCCTCATTGTAACTCAGTTCAGAAGCCTGTAGCCGCCACATCTCTTCTCAAAGATAGCTACCAGCACCCTAGCTAGTTTTATTTCCATTCTTTCTATAAGCAAATTTCAGTTCTTTGATATTAATGAAATGAAGTGTTATTTCTGCTACATCTATGTATTTATGGTTATGTGTTTATTCGGTTTCGTTCCTACATAAATCTGGATCAGTGGTATCAGAGCGGTCTGCTTTTGCTCGATCCTTCTTTGCATGTCCCCAATGAGGTCGGTGTATAAGGAGTTAGGGCTCGATCTGGTGGAACCTTTACAAGATCAGCCTTGCAAACCCCGACGGATGCCCATGGGGGACAAAAAGAAAGATGAGGGAGTAGGAGATCCTATCAAAATATTGCTCGAGGAGGCCCTCGAGAAACAAAGGAATGTGATGATGGATAACTTTGCCTAGATCCTTCAACGGCTGCCCATCGACAGCGCATCTGCATCCAGCAGCCACTCTGGGGGTGCGACTCCTTTTAAGGTACAAGTAAATTTTGACATTCTCATATTTGAGGGTCAAATAGATGCAGATGCCATAGAAAGATGGTTGAATCTATTAGAAGGATATTTATTAGTTCATGAACTTTCCGACAGGGAGAAGATTATTTTTTCACTCCTCAAAGCTGCCCCCCATGTCAAGGACTGGTGGGAAACCCACTTTGAGAAAAAGGATGAGACAGAACCCTCTCTGTTCTTGGTCGTACCCACTTGGAATTTTATCCGAGACACCTTCAAGGAACAATACTATCCCGTGGGGAGTTATGAGGACAAGTACATACAATGGACCACGCTACGGAAACAAAGGGATCAAGATGTGCATGAGCTGACGAATCTGTTCCATACCCTGCGCACCAAGTTGGGTATCAAAGATTCAGAGAAAAATCTGGTGCTAAAGTATCGCAGTTGTCTGCATAGATAAATTCAGGAGGAAATGGAGTTCCTCGACATCTCCAAACTTGGTACGACATACCGGTATGCTTCCAAGATTGAGTAGAAATTCAAATAGAAGAAGCGAGACTTTGGATCTGCAAATCAAAAGTAAGGGAAAGGTACTCCCAAATCGTAGAACAAAGGACAGAGCCAAGGAATGGCAACTCAAGACAACCAGTCGAATCCACAAGCAAATAAAAACACCGCAAAGCCAAACAAGGACATGGGAAAGTGATGTGAGTTCCATAAGAGCTCCACTCACAACACAAGTGAGTGTCGGGCCAAGAAATCGTTGGTGGCCAAGATGTGAGCTTCTGAGTCAGATACATTCTCCGACTCCAAATAGGAACCTGACAAGGGGAATTAAAAATGGAAATAGATTATTGATGTGGAGCCCAATGCCACTGTTGTCACTACGAAGATCCAGAAGGAGGAACTAGAAGATCCGGAGGAGCAGGAACATCTCTTCCACTCCCAGATGTGGGTAAAGGGCTCCCTGGTACAGTTCATTGTCGACAATGGGAGCCAAAAGAACCTCATTTCGGCAGACACCATGAATCATTTGGGCTTGCCGACCATAGCTCACCCACATCCATACACCATCACGTGGCTTCACCAAGGACGAGATCTCCGCATTAGCCAGCAGTGCCGCCTTCCCTATAGCATCAAGCCCTTCATGGATGAAGTATTATGTGACGTCGCTCCTATTGATGTTTCTAATGTATTATTATGACAACCATACTTTTGGAAGCATCATTTTGTGTATGAGTATTGGCCTCGCGCTGTTATTTTTACTTTGGGAAATAAGTTGTACAGGATACCAGAGGTACCACCTCCTACCGCTATCTCTTTGGTTACTGCAAAACAATGCAATAAGCTCATTTCCCAATCCAGGAAATTCATTTTCCTGAATATTTGCCCCCAGGGCAAGAAGAAGACTGTGGCCATGACCTCTAGACAAGGCTCCTCTGCACGACAACAACAAATGGATAAGGTTGTGGAGGAGTACGTGGAAATCTTCACCTCAATCACAGGGGTCCCTCTGCACTGTCAGGTCAAGCACCTGATTGATCCGACCCCAGGTGTGCCGCTACCCAACAGACCGATGTATCGGTGCTCTGTTCTGGAGAACGATGAAATCAAGAGGTATATTCAGGAGCTACTGCAAAAAGGTCACATCCGACCAAGTTCATCGCCCTGTGGGAGCTCGATCGTGTTGGTACAGAAGAAGGCTGGGACATAGAGACTCTGTATTGACTATCGGGTGCTAAACAAGATCACTGTCCGGAATAAGTACCCGATCCCACAGATTGATGACCTTTTGGACCACATTGACTTGAATTCAGGGTATCACTAGGTACTGATTGAACCCCCCAATGTGTGGAAGACTGCCTTCAAAGCCAAGGAAGGCATTTTTGAATGGCTGGTCATGCCTTTCGGGTTGATGAATGCTCCCACAACCTTCATGAGGATGATGGAAAACATATTGCGGCCATTCACCAACTCATTTATAGTGGTGTACTTGGATGACATTCTAATCTTCAGCCAGACTTGGGAAGAGCACCTTCACCACATCCGATAAGTCCTCGAAACACTGCGGAAACACAAGTTGTGTGCCAATCTTGAGAAGTGCACTTTTGGCATGACCCAGGTTCAATATCTGGGATACATTATTAATGAAAGGGGGGTGCATGTGGATCCAGCCAAGATCCAAGTCATTCGGGATTGGCCAGCCCCAACTACTATAACAGAGCTTCGCAGCTTTCTGGGTCTTGCTAATTTCTATCAGAGGTTTGTGTTGGGATTCTCTCATATCACTTGGCCCTTGAGTCAAGTCACCAAGGGAGCAGCGAGAGAAAAATTCTTTTGGTCGGAACCTCAACAGAACGCGTTCATAGAATTGAAAAATCGCCTTTGTTCTGCCCCAGTGCTCACTTTACCAGACTTGCAACAACCATTTGAGATCGAGACACATGCCTCTGAATATGCCATTGGGGCAGTTCTTACTCAACAGGGACATCCAGTGGCATATCACAGTGAGACATTGTCTGACACAGTTCGCAAGTATCCCACTTATGACAAAGAAATGTATTCCATTGTGCAAGCTTGTTGACAATGGAAGCACTGCATTTTGGGGAAGGAAACAATCATCAACACAGACCACCAGCCCCTGCAGTTCATACAGACACAAGGGAAGTTGCAGAATGATTGCCATCAGAAATGGTCCACATATCTGCAACAGTTTCATTGGAAAATCAAGTACAAGAAGGGTAGCACCAATAATTTTACAGACTGCCTTAGCCGACCACCGATCGTGGTGCTCACCACCGTCCTCAAATCCTGTGGGCATGAGAATTTTGGTTGGCCACTTCTCTATGAGAGTGACCCAGAATTCGACCACATTTACAAGGCACTCTTGGGGGGTATGCAAGTTCCAAATTTTCACCTCCAAGATGCAATTTTATGTCACCTGGGACATCTTTGTGTTCCTTCAAGCAAGCGTGCCAAGATGATATGGGAAGCACACTACAGTCGAGTCGCTGGGCATTTCAGGGTCGAGAAAACAATAGCATTCCTGCAGAAATATTTCTATTGACCGAACCTTCGAAAGGATGTCGAGAAGCACATCAGATCCTGCACTGGTTGTGCCATTGCCAAACTGACCATCAAGAAGCACGGCCTATATACTCCGCTACCTACCACTAGTCGACCTTGGGAATCCATCTCCATGGATTACATGTCAGGCCTACCTTCTACTAAGCAGGGAAATGACTGTGTTTTCGTGGTCATCGACATATTCTCAAAGATGGCCATCATGGCGGCCTGCAAGAAGAATATCACAGCAGAAGTCACTGCTAAACTCTTCTTTGAACGAGTGTGGGTGCACTTTGGTATCCCATAGTCTATCATATAAGATCGGGATAGTAGGTTCCTTAGCACATTTTGGTCCATCCTCTAGTTAATTTTGTATACCAAGCTCACCAAGTCCACAGCTTTCCATCCCCAAACAGATGGTGAGACAGAGGCCGTCAACAGAATTCTTGTACACATTCTGCTCATGTAAAATTCAAAGAATCCACGCACATTGGATGAGAGCCTCCAATATGTACAACATATTTATAATTGGGCTCTCCACAGTTCAATCGGCCATAGCCCCTTTCAGGTAGGCTTAGGATTCCAGCCACTCTGTCCTATTGACGTAGCCATACCATTTGCAGCTGCTCAGGCCAATTCAACTCATGTCCAGTATGAAGTTGATAAAGCAAGTATCCTCATCGAGCGCATTCAAAACATTTCCCAACAGGTTCATGATATATTGGATAGAGCCAATGCCAAGTACAAGCAATGCCATGATCAACACCGGGTGTCACATAACTTCCAGGTGGGTGACAAAGTATGGCTACATTTGCAGAAGGAGCGCCTCACTAGACCCCACCTCAAGCTTCGCCCGCTCCGATATGGGTCGTACACCATCACCAAGGATGTTGGGAACAATTCCTTCAAGCTCAGTATTCCACCATTCCTTGGTCTGCACCCAATATTCAATGTGGATCGCCTTCGTCCTTACTTCACACCTCTACTAGACACCTCAAACATTGCAGAAAAACTCACACCAACATAGTTAAACCCAAACTGCATGGAACAAGCCACCATAGATTGTATCAGGGACATGAAAATAAAGAGCACTCGCCAATAGAACATCCAACTATATCGGGTTGTCAAAGCTGGCCAACTCCTGCACCAAGGCAAGTGGTTCACGAGGGACCAGGTTCAGCAGAAGTTTCCTCATCTCATGGAAGAACTCAATGCAATGGGGACCATTGCTTCCTAAGGGGGGAGGAATGATCTAGGTTGATATTGGTGGCCACCTGCCTATCCCACTTGGGGCCCCACCATTGCCTCTTTTAGTTTTTTAGTTTCAGCACAACTTACTATTTTTAGTAGTTTTTCGGGTCCTGAACTTTCAGAGCCGTTTTGAGGACCTAAATGATGTTTTTTTGGCATAGCCTCTAGCGAATATCATTTCATTCTGAAATGGATATTCATGGTGAAAGTTTTATTCCTCGGATAGATCTTTCTAATGATGTATCATGTGCGTCAAACGGAGATAGTATGCCAAAGTTACGTCCCTGGGAAGTTGAAACACCAATTTACCCAAACGGGGCCCATAGTTTTGGTGCTTCATCTCCCAGGGTTATGTTTTTAGATGTTTTGAGTTCTCCATTGTTTCTGAATAATAAATAGGCCCTTGAGCCTCATTGTAACGCAGTTCAGAGGCCTGTAGCTGCCACATCTCTTCTTAGAGATTGCTACCAGTGCCCTAGCTAGTTTTATTTCCATTTTGTCTATAAGCAAATTTCAATTCTTTGATATTAATGGAATGAAGTGCTATTTTCACTGCATCTCTATATTTATGGTTATGTGTTTATTCTGTTGTGTTCCTGCATAAATCCAGATCAGTGGTATCAGAGCAGTCTGCTTTTTCTCGATCCTTCTTTGCATGTCCCCAACGAGGTCGGGGTATAAGGAGTTAGGGCTTGCTCTAGTGGAACCTTTGCAAGATCAGCCTCGCAAACCCCGACAGACGCCCATGGGGGACGAAATGAAAGATGAGGGAGTAGGATATCCTATAAAAATATTGCTCGAGGAGGCCCTCGAAAAACAAAGGAACGTGATGATGGATAAATTTTCCCAGATCCTTCAACGGCTGCCCACTAATGGCGCATATGCATCCAGCAGCCACTCTTGGGGTGCGACTCCTTTTAAGGTACAAATAAATTTTGACATTCCCATATTTGAGGGTCAAATAGATGTAGATGCCGTCGATAGATGGTTGAATCTATTAGAAGGATGTTTCTTAGTTAATGACTTTGCCGACAGGGAGAAGATTATTTTTGCACTCCTCAAAATTGCCCCCCATGTCAAGGACTGGTGGGAAACCCACTGTGAGAAAAAGGATGAGACAGAACCCTCTCTGTTCTCGACCGTACCCACTTGGAATTCTTTCTGAGATGCCATCAAGGAATAATACTACCTCGTGGGGAGCTATGAGGACAAGTACATACAATGGACCACGCTGCGGCAACAAAGGGATCAAGATGTGCATGAGTTGATGAATCTGTTCCATACCCTGTGCACCAGGTTGGGTATCAAAGATTCAGAGAAAAATCTGGTGCTAAAGTATCGCAATTGTCTGCACAGATACATTCAGGAGGAAATGGAGTTCCTCGAAATCTCCTCACTTGGTACGGCATACCGGTATGCTGCCAGGATTGAGCAGAAATTCAAACAGAAGAAGCGAGTCTTTGGATTTGCGAATCGAAAGCAAGGGAAAGGTACTCCCAAACCGTATAACAAAGGACAAAGCCAAGGCATGGTGACTCAAGACAACCTGTCAAAGCCACAAGCAAAGAACAACACCGCAAAGCCAAAGAAGGACACGGGAAAGTGGTGTGAGTTCCATAAGAGCTCCACTCACAACACAAGTGAGTGTCGGGCCAAGCAGTCATTGGTGGCCGAGATGTGGGATTTTGAGTCAGATGCATGCTCTGACTCTAAATCAGAACCTAACAAGGGGAATGATAAAGGGAAAAAAATTATTATGCCAAGCCCAATGCCAATGTTTCCACTACGAAGATCCAAAAGGAGGAACTGGAAGATCCGGAGGAAGAGGAACGTCTCTTCCACTCCCAGATGTGGGTAAAGGGCTCCCCGGTACAGTTCATTGTTGACAATGGGAGCCAAAAGAACCTCATTTGGGGAGACGTCGTGAAGCGGTTGGGCTTTCCGACCACAGCTCACCCACATCCATACACCATCAGGTGGCTTCACCAAGGACGAGATCTCTGCGTTAGCCAGCAGTGCCGCCTTCCCTATAGCATCAAGCCCTTCACAGATGAGGTATTATGTGATGTTGCTCCTATTGATGTTCCTGATGTATTATTAGGAAAACCATACTTGTGGAAGCATCATGTTGTGTATGAGTCTCGGCCTCGCACTGTTATTGTTACTTTGGGAAACAAGTTGTACAGGATACCAAAGGTACCACCTCCTACTGCTATCTCTTTGGTTACTGCAAAAAAATGGAGTAAGCTCATTTCCAAAACCAAGAAATTCATTTTCCTGTGATCTGCCCCCAGGGCAAGAAGAAGACTGTGGCCACGACCTCCAGACAAGGCTCCTCTGCACAACAACAACAAATGGATAATGTTGTGTAGGAGTACGTGGACATCTTCACCTCACCCATAGGGGTTCCTCTGCACTATCAGGTCAAGCACTCGATTTATTTGACCCCAGGTGCACCTCTACCCAATGTACCGATCTATCGGCACTCTGTTCTGGAGAACGATGAAATCAAGAGGCAGATTCAGGAGCTGTTGCAGAACGGTCACATCCGACTAAGTTCATCACCCTGTGGGAGCCCGATTATGTTGGTACAGAAGAAGGATGGGACGTGGATACTCTGTATTGAATATCGGGCACTGAACAAGATCACTGTCCAGAATAGGTACCCGATCCCACAGATTGATGACCTTCTGGACCAACTCAAAGGTGAAAAATATTTCAGCAAGATTGACTTGAATTCAGGGTATCACTAGGTACCAATTGAACCCTCCGATGTGTGGAATTTTTCCTTCAAAGCCAAGGAAGGCCTTTTTGAATGGTTGGTCATGCCTTTCGGGTTGACGAATTCTCCCATAACCTTCATGAGGATGATGGACGACATCTTGCAACCATTCACCAACTCATTTATAGTGGTGTACTTGGATGACATTATGATCTTCATCCAGACTTGGGAAGAGCACCTTCACCACATCTGACAAGTCCTCCAAACACTACGGCAACACAAGTTGTGTGCCAATCTACAGAAGTGCACTTTTGGCATGACCCATGTTCAATATCTAGGATAAATTATTGATGAAAGGGGGTTGCATGTGGATCCAGCCAAGATCTAAGTCATTCGGGACTGGCCAGCCCCAACTACTATAACAGAGCTTCGCAGATTTCTAGGTCCTGCTAATTTCTACCGGAGGTTCATGTTGGGATTCTCTCATATCACCTGGCCCTTGAGTCAAGTCACCAAGGGAGAAGCCAGAGAAAAATTCTTTTGGTTGGAACCTCAACAAAAGGCATTCACATAATTGAAAAATTTCCTCTGTTCTGCCCCAGTGCTCACTTTACCAGACTTGCAACAACCATTTGAGATCGAGACAGATGCCTCTGACCATGCTATTAGGGAAATTCTTACTCAACAGGGACATCCAGTGGCATATCACAGTGAGACATTGTCTGACACAGTTCGAAAGTATCCCACTTATGAAAAAGAAATGTATTCCATTGTGCAAGCTTGTTGAAAATGGAAGCATTACATTTTGGGGAAGGAAACAATCATCCACATAGACCACTGGCCCCTGCAGTTCATACAGACACAAGGGAAGTTGCAGAATGATCGCCATCAGAAGTGGTCCACATATCTGCAACAATTTCATTTGAACATCAAGTACAAGAAGGGTATCACCAATAATGTTGAAGACTGCCTCAGCCAACCACCGATCGTGGCGCTCACCACCGTGCTCAACTCTTTTGGGCATGAGACTTCTGATTGGCCGCTTATCTATGAGAGTGACCTAGAATTCAACCACACTTACAAGGCACTCTTGGGGGTACACAGGTTCCAAATTTTCACCTCCAAGATGCACTTTTATGTCACCTAGGATACCTTTGTGTTCCTTCGAGTGAGCGTGCCAAGATGATATGGGAAGCACACTACAGTCGAGTTACTGGGCATTTCAAGGTCGATAAAATAGTAGCAATCCTGCAAAAATATTTCTATTGGCCGAACCTTCAAAAGGATGTCAAGAAGCACATCAGATCCTGCACTGCTTGTGCCATTGCCAAAATTACCATCAAGAAGCACGGCCTATATAATCTGCTACTTACCCCTATTCGACCTTGGGAATCCATCTCCATGGATTACATGTTGGGCCTGCCTTCTACTAAGCAGGGAAATTACTGTGTTTTCGTGGTCATTGATAGATTCTTGAATATGGCCATTATGGCGGCGTGAAAGAAGAATGTAACAGCAAAAGCCACTGCTAAAATCTTCTTTGATTGAGTGTGGGTGCACTTTGGGATCCCACAGTCTATCATATTAGATCAGGATAACAGGTTGCTTAGCACATTTTGGTCCAGCCTCTGGTTATTTTTGGATACCAAGCTCACCAAGTCCATAGCTTTCCATCCCCAAACAGATGGCCAAACAGAGGTCGTCAACAGAATGCTTGTACACATTCTGCGCATGTAAAATTCAAATCATCCACGCACATGGGATGAGAGCCTCCCATATGTACAACATTGTTATAGTCGGGCTCTCCACAGTTCAATCAGCCATAGCCCCTTTCAGGTGGGCTTGGGATTCCAGCCACTATGTCCTATTGACGTAGCCATACCATTTGCAGCTGCTCAGGCTGATTCAACTCATGTCTAGTCTGAAGTTGACAAAGCAAGTAGCTTCATCGAGCATATTCAACACATTTTCCAATAGGTTCATGATATATTGGACAGAGCCAATGCCAAGTACAAGCAACGCCATGATCAACACCAGGTGCCACACAACTTCCAGGTGGGCGACAAAGTATGGCTACATTTGTAGAAGGAGCGCCTCACTGGACCCCATCGCAAGCTTCGCCCGCTCTGATATGGGTCGTACACCATCACCAAGGATGTAGGGAATAATTCCTTTGAGCTCAGTATTCCACCATTCCTTGGTCTGCACCCAGTCTTCAATGTGGATCGCCTTCGTCCTTACTTCACACCTCTACTGGACACCTCAAACATTACTGAACAACTCACACCAACAGAGTTAAACCCAGACTACATGGAACAAGCCACCACAGATTGTATCAGGGACATGAAAATAAAGATCACTCGCCAACAGAACATCCAACTGTATCAGGTTGTCAAAGCTGGCCAACTCCTGCACCAAGGCAAGTTGTTCACCAGGGACCAAGTTCAGCAGAAGTTTCCTCATCTCATGGAAGAACTCAATGCAATGGGGACCATTGCTTCCTAAGGGGGAGGAATGATCCAGGTGGATATTGGTGGCCACACACCTATTCCACTTGGGGCCCCACCATTGCCTCTGTCATTTTTTCAGTTTCGGCACAACTTACTATTTTTAGCAGTTTTTCGGGTCCTGAACTTCCGAAGCCATTTTGAGGTCCTAAACGACGTTTTCTGGCCATCACATCCAGCAAATATCATTCCATTTTGGAATAGATATTCATGGCGAAAGTTTTATTCCTCGGATAGATCTTTCTAATGATGTATCATGTGTGTCAAACGGAGATAGTATGCCAAAGTTACATCCCTGGGAAGTTGAAACACCAATTTACCCAAACGGGGCCCATAGTTTTGGTGATTCATCTCCTAGGATTATTTTTTTGGATGTTTAGAGTTCTCCATTGTTTCTAAATAACAAATAGGCCATCGAGCTTCATTGTAACTCAGTTCAGAGGCCTGTAGCCGCCACATCTCTTCTCAAAGATAGCTACCAGCACCCTAGCTAGTTTTATTTCCATTCTGTTTGTAAGCAAATTTTGGTTCTTTGATATTAATGAAATGAAGTGTTATTTCTGCTGCATCTCTTTATTTATGGTTATGTGTTTATTCTATTGTGTTCCTGCATAAATATGGATCGGAAATGGAACTAGATGGGTTAAACAGGCCTCCCACACTAGTGTAGCTGAAAATGATGAAAAACACCAAGACTGCAAAATGCCGGAGCAACTGCTCAAGGGAATGTGCAGTCTAAGAGAGGTTTTACACATAAAATTATAGGATATTCATATATCTACTCATATATTGATCAATAATGCTGGAGTACAAATAGCTAATCTCCTATACAAAATACAAGACAACCCGGTAAGGGTTTCTTGTCAAACACTCTATATATAAAATATGATATTCAGGAAATGACTGAATAATCATTGCAACACTGAATTACATGAGTGAAAAATTCTGAAATATTTATGATCTGATGTAGAGCCCTCAAGGGCTTCCTCCCATGAAAGATTGAACCTCTCAATCACAAGGAAACACTGCAATGGAGCCACCAAACCATGCAATGCACGTTGCCTCTAAAATAATGCACTCCCTAGCAGAAAAAATGCTGGGAGTGTATGAGAAATGTGTGTCCTGATACCACAGATCTGAAATAAGCTTTGGATCTCTCCAAACAGATCTCTCAAGTGAAGGAAACCTTCCTCCAATGAGAAATTATCTCATAAGCTGGGATTCCAATCCCTTCCACTGCTGCACCTAGCAACACTGCACAATCTCCAGAAAAGTTGTGCTGATGTAGATGGCTGAATCTTGGCCTGAAAACCTAATGTGGAATGATGAATACAAACTCTCCCAATGAGATACTGAAAGGAAACAAGTGGGATTCCCGCCCAGTAACACCTAATGCTGAACAGCACTGCAGCTTTGCTAAGCAGCAAAGAAACCTCAATTCTTGGCAGCCAAGAATAATAATTCTACAACATGATGAAAAATTCTTCCATCCTCTTTCTTATATAAGATGTGAGTTTTATTTCCCTTAGCCCCACTCACTTAGGTTACTTCTAATCCAAGTTACATTTCCTTCCAAAATTGCATTATCCATCCTAGGATTCCTCCTCCATTAAAACTGCGTCGTTGACTTGGTCAAAGTAGCTCCATTTTATCTTTGTTCACACATGGAGGTGTCTTATTGAGCTAGAAAGAGTGTCTGATTTCACACTTGGAGTGTTTTTTATCCTCCTTATGAGACTTATGGGCTTTTCTACCCATTTATTTATTGGCTACAACTGCTACTAACTCTAATGTTCCATTTAGCTTGGAAGCTAAAATTTTGGGAACATTACAGTCCTCCCCTACAAAATCTTTGATTTTCCTCAATAAAATGTGTAAGGAGAGAAAAATATCTCCCCTCCTCATCATGTGGCCTCTCATCAATAGCCTCCATCACTGCATCAAGAGAATCTGCAAATAAACTGTCATCCAATGCTTCCTCCCAAGTGTGCAAAACCAAGGTGTCTACATCAATCAAAGGTGGAAAGTCTGAATGGAAACATGCTATCTATATCATGGCCTCCACAAAGTGGGAGTGATGAAAAACATGGTGAATGAGTGCCTCCCTCACCCATGCTATCATCCAAATGAAGTAAGTCACCCTCCAACATGGTAACTCATGAAAAGTCTCCTCCACCTTGTGCTCCTGAAATGAAGGTGGGCTGAATGAATGTACATGATAGGCAAGAGGGCCTATCCCACACTGTCCTCTTCTCCACTTATGATAAGTGTAGAAGGTATGCTGATCTTGGGCTGCAACATGACTGCCCTCCAATGGCAAGAAGAAGATTGAGCCTCCAAAGAATCTCCCTCCAAAACCATGAGTCATGCCAACCCAAACCATTCCATTCAAGATGAATGGCACATCATCACCACATGTCATCCAAATCAGAAAATGGTTGAAGGTTATGTGCAAGTTTGGATGATACATATGGTCTCTCTGGTGGATACAACGCAGTTCTCCCAACTGTTGCTTGAGAATGTCATATGGCAAGTGTCCCTGGAACAAGTTACAAGTTGGATATGTATGTTCTCCCAACATGGGGAAGTAAGCATAAATTTATATCAGTTGTACATATATAAAATAACAATACACTTTCCCAATGTCATGTATAGATGGGTTACTATCATCATAAACATTGGCCCTAAAGTGACCATGAAACCCAACAATACTCTTGCTCTTTTGAGGAGAAATGCATTGTTCAAACATGGTGGGAAAGTACAAGTACTCAATGGAGTAATAAAAAAGTACAAAAATTCATTTCCTACCATACATAGTGAGTAGGCTAAAATTGAGGTCCATGTATAAGCTCCCCCATGAGGATCCTCTCACAAAAATCTGCAAGAAGAAGGGATACACACACTATTTGGAACACTCCATCAAAAAGAACATACTCCCATGTGTCAGCGTTGTAGGCCTTAAGAATAAGGTTCCATGACGTCTCCCTTTGACATTCCATATGCCAAAGCCATCCACCATCATGATGCTATGTGAGAATATCATCTTCCGGCATCAAAGTCTCTCATGATCCTCCAATACTGAAGGGTATCCTCCTTGCACCATGAATGTGCCTTTCTTCTCTACATAAATATTATGAAAAGTATGGGAAGAATTTTTCCCATACTCTCCCAAGTGTAACCATAGCAACAACAACTTTTGTTGTTGCCTCATCTCTCCCTCATACAAGCTTCCTTTGAACAAGAACACATTAGCAATAGATGGAAGAAAGATACAATAAAAACAAGTTGCAAATTGACAACCGGAGAGTGAATCTTGGTCCCTCTCATGGAACCAGCGCAAATCACCCTTGGCCTGTATCAAAATAAGAATCAACAAGTGCTTTACCAGCCACCTGTTTGCTACCATAGTCATATCATAAGATGAAAACATGAAGTCACAATATGGTGTTATTGGTGCACACCAAGAGACATATGGCTTCCCCCACAACTCATAAAAAATATAGCCAAGATCAATGCCACAAGTAGTTGCAAGTACATCATCATATAATATGAAAGAAGAAATATTTCTTCTTGTTACATCATGCTGCTCAAATCAAGGAAAGAAGTAAAATACCAAACATGAAATGATACCACCTCCATTATGTACTCAAGGTCTTGAGCTGAAATGGCTCGACTGGAAATTCTCCCTCACTCCCAATGACTAGGAAGGTAGTTGTGACATCCTTTCTATCACCATATGGGCTATGCATCTCTCCATATGCTGATATATGTCATGATAGATGCCCTCCCAAGTGAACTCATCCATCAACTGGAAATATGCATCAAAGTGCATAGAAGAGAAGTCCTCATGTGCTGCATGTAGCAGCTTCTCCTTGAGACTAGAAGATCTAGTCAAGAAGATCCTGCCATAGGAATAGATGACCACATCTCTCACCATGTATCTGTCATCTCCATCTATGTCATCAAGAATCATGGATGCGCCAATATCCTTGGAGTACTCTACCAAAGGCTGAGATCTCCAATAAGGGTCAATCCTCCTCAGTGACAGTGTTGGTGATTTTGCATGTGAAGCTCTCCTCATGCTGTTTCCTGCTACTTTGACATCCCCCATGCCAAATTATTCCTACAAACTCTTCACCTCTCCAAAATCCAAGAGTGGTGAACCCAAAGACAAGATATCTCTCATCAACTAAAGATCGGGTGACCTCCCAGGTGGAATGCCTCCATGTAGTGAGACATCAATGTCAAGAGTAGACTGCATACATGATTGGGTAACCCTACGCTTGCCCTCACTATGCAAATCATCCCGCCTCTTCCTTGCATTAGCCTTCTTAAATAGAGAAGGGTGTGTTATCCTCATCAAATGATGTTGCTCTTCCTCCTTTCCTCCTCTTTCCAACTGCAATGATGCATAATCATGTTTCTCATTGATTGTGCTTGGACCTCTATGTATGAGATCCTGGGGAACTTATTTCAAAGATACAAGAATCCCTCTCATTGGAGCAAGTGCTCCTCTTCCGTCTGCATGAGGCACTGGATGTGCTCTAGACATGACAGCGTTGTTGCCTTCTTCTCCATCAATGTGTGTAGGCAACATCTCAACACTTGGATCCCTTTGTGAAAAAGTGATCCACATTCCCTCTTGTTCAATAATATGAACTATAATTTTTGCTTCCGACAATGTGTAATGCAAGAAATCAGCTCCTCTCATGGTTTTCTTAAATGGAGTTTCACCCAGCACATGTAAGGGTTTTGTTTTCTTAAGTTTTCCTTGCGCATGTGTCTTAGGAAGCTTTTCACCAAACTTCTCCATCAATGTTTTTATGAATCTTGCATAAGAGAAAGTATTGGAATTATTTAAGGAATAAGATTCAAAAATCCACCATGCATGAGCCTTACCTCTGAAATGCAGTGCTACAACTCTGATAGCTTCATCTCCGGCAATATGGTGCAGCTGCAAATAGGAGTTTAGCTCCTTCACCCAAGCTCCAACTGAACATGTAGGTTATTCGACAAAAGTAGATATAATAAATCTATTTGCATCCTGCTGCTAGCTCTTCTCCATATGGATATTGCAAAAATCTTGGAAATCATTATGATCTCTAAACTTCCCAGTTTGAGATTCATATTCCCGCAACAAATCACTAAGAGTCATTCTCTTAGGTATTCTTCCTCCTCCCATCCATCTCAGGATATCTCTGGGCATTTGACTGCACTGTGCATCATGGAGTGCAACTGCATGCTCACACTCACCATGTGAAAATCTAGATTCAGCTCTAGAATTAACCTCCTTTGGAGATCCCATCTCCAATCTCATATTTTTCAACTCTCCTTGAAAGCTCTTCATAGATTTTGGAAGAAGCTTTGTGAGCTTGTCTCCCTTTTTTCCTGCACATACTGAAGCTTTCTGGCTTCTATCCATCCCTCCTTCTTCTGATAGCACCGGAAAGTTCCCCTTTTAGGAATATCAAAATTCTATTCCAGAGATTGACTGCAGGGGAATTTACTAGATATGTCACCTTTGAAAAAAGGATGAGATCCAGAGGTTACCTGACCATCTGCAGACTCTGTCTATAGATCTTGAAATATTCCCCCTTTAGGGATTCAAAAATTTGGCTTGAAGCCAAAAGGTTAAGCCAAAGGTCTTACTCTAATAGCTAGCTCTCATAGGCTGAGCCAGAGATCATGCTTTGATACCACTGTAATATTCCTTTTTCAGGATTTCTAATAAATCATGCATGAAAAATGCATTTCGAGCAACATATACAATAAAAAAGTGAAATAATCACTTGGATCCCATAGATACATCTGTGTATCATGTAAATTCAAGAAGAGATCATCAAAAATAAATGGAACTAGGTGGGTTAAACAGACCTCCCACACTAGTGTAGCTGAAAATGATGAAAAACCCTAAGACTGCAAAATGCCAGAGCAGCTACTCAAGGGAATCTACAATATAAGAGAGGGTTTACACATAAATTGATAGGAGAATCATATATATACTCATATATTGATCAATAATGTTGAAGTACAAATATCTAATCTCCTATACAAAATACAAGACAACCCGGCAAGGGTTTCTTGTCAAGCAGCCTATATATAAAATGTGATATTCAGGAAATGATAGAATAATCACTGCAACATTGAAGTACATGAGTGAAAAAGGTTGAAATATGTCTTATTTGATGTAGAATCCTCAAGGGCTTCCTCCCATGAAAGGGTGAACCTGTCAATCACAAGGAAACACTACAATGAAGCCACCAAACCATGGAATGAACATTGCCTCTAAAATAATGAAATCCCTAGTAGAAAAAATGTTGGGAGGGTATGAGAAATGTGAGGTCTAATATCAGATATTTGAAATAAGCTCTGGAGCTCTCCAAATATATCTCTCAAGTGAAGGAAACCTTCCTCCAATGAGAAACTATCTCAGAAGACGGGATTCCAATCCCTTTCACTGTTGCACCCAGCAACACTGCACAATCTCTGGAAAAGCTGTTCTGATGTAGATGGCTGAATATTGGTCTAAAAAAATAATGTGGAATGATAAATAAAAACTCTCCAAATGAGCTACTCAAAGGAAACAGGTGGGATTCCTGCCCCGGAACACCCAGTGCTGAATAGCACTACAACTTTGCTAAGCAGCAAAGCAGCAACAATTCTTGGAAGCCAAGAATAATAATTATACAACATGATGAACAATACTGCCATCCTATTTCTTATATAAGATGTGATTTTTATTTCCCTTGGCCCCACTCACATAGGTTATTTCTAACCCAATTTACATTTCCCTCCAAAATTGCGTTATCCATCCTAGGATTCCTCCTCCACTAAAACTGCGCTGTTGACTTGGTCAAAGGAGCTCCATTTTATCTTTGTTCACACATGGAGGTGGCTTATTGAGTTAAAAAGAGTCTCTGATTTCACACTTGGAGTGTTTTTTTCCTCCTTAGGAGACTTATGGGCTTTTCTACCCATTTATTTACCGGCTACAGTTGTTGCTAACTCTAATGTTCCATTTAGCTTGGAAGCTAAAATTTTGGGAACATTACATGAAACCAAATATATCCCTCCACTTGCTTTCATAGGCCTTCCTTCCAGCGACTATGGAATTTTCCAGTAAGTTCTATGCTAACAACCCTGAATTCTAGGCCACTTTTTTAGGGTTAGGACTCAGGTCTCTAGCCATAACTCAATGAAACTTCCAGAAATGATGAATGACATAGAAAAAAAGGTTATAAACCAAAAATTGAACCAGGACTTGACTTGATCTCTCCCAACCGGGACAAACATTCCATCAAAAACTTGGTAAACATGAAACCTAAAATTCATGAATACATATATTAACATAAGGATATTGAAACTTATCTTAGGTTTAACAAGAAGGACCAATGTGTTCTCATAATAGCTTTCATTACACCAATTAGGATTTTCATTCATTATTCATTCAGTGACAAGTAAAAACATGGAGAGATCCATGAAAAAGAGTTGTCATAAAACCATGCTTATAACCATCATGTAACAAGATAAATAACAACGATAAAAAAATCATTAAATCCACATAATAATAAGTACTTTTACTCATCAAAAGAAATATCAAATTATATCTTATTAAACATATGCAAAATACAACTAGGTTCGGGATTTGCACGTACCACTCAAACATAGATTGGGATGATCAAAATATTTCTTTCAACCAACACCCCCGTGCCATATTCCGAGCATGAATATGGGATCTTGTGGGATAAACCAATCTAGAAACAACCAAGGGAATCTAGAGGTTACACCACCTCCACCCTCACCATACCATGATCTCACCTAAATCGGTGCCAAGATAAAAAAGCCAAACTGAGCTTCGATGCCTCAGAATTCCTTCACCATCCCTTGAGGAATTTTCTTGTCTCCACCCACCTGTTGAGGGCTTCCTAAGGAAAAATATCTCCACTACGAACCCTTGGTTTTTTCTTGAGACTACCTCACCTGAATCCAAATCCTTATGGTAACCCAAAGCTCAACTAAGAAATTATCCCATCACAGCATGGCTATTCGTAAATGTCAAGGCAAGGCTAAAACCATTGTCAAAACCCTATAAAATCCATGCCACTGACAACAAAAGAACCAAATACCAACATGCACATACCATGCATGTAAAAACCAGTTAGTAAATCATACATGTAACCTGTTACCTACAAGTATTCCTACTGAAGCTACTTGATCCAAGTTTTCCTTTCTTGATCCTTGCTTTCATTTACTTTCATTGTCCTTCCTTTTATTTCTTTCTTTCCTTCTCTTCTTGGTGCTCTTCTCCTCTCTGAAACCAATTCTAAAACTAAAATAACAAAAGGCCTTGAACTGATGCTTTGATGTCTTTTTATTATTTATGCTTCTAAATTATTCATTTGTCCTTAATTTTCATTCAATTTTCTTCTCACATGCAACCTGTTACATTTCACCTTCCTTTTTTCCTAATTTCCTTTATTTTCATAAAGTAAATGAAAAAAATTCTTTTATTCCTTTTCAAAACCATTTCCATTGCCTTTACCAATTTCCCTTAACCATAAACATATCAAATGATGCCCACTATGATATTTTTCCAAAAATTCGGCTTGGAATAATTGTCTCTTGACCTTGGTCTTATTTTTCCTTTATTAACTTTTATTACATGAACTTTTAACCCAAGGTTGTTACAATTGTCCATTTCTACAATCTTCCAACAAGTTTATTTCTTCCTACACGAGCTACAAGAAACTCCGTATTTTCCTATCCCTTGCATGAACTAATCCATTGGAGGTACCTAGTTTTGTAAAATTTTCATTTACAATTATGTAACCTTATCAGGGATAATTTTAAGGATGGAAAATTATCGTGAAGTTTAAAAATTGGCGAATCTCACTAGTCCCTAATATGCAAACAATAAAATTTTTATTGATGTATTTGTAAAATTATTCAAATTTATAATGATATTATATATATTTTCTATACAATTTTGGCGATTTTTAACGTAAAATAATTTTATATTGTAAAATTTCGGCGAATCATTTTTATAAAAAAATTGAAATTGGCGAATCTTTATTTTGGAAAAACCATGGAAAATTAGCCCACCTGCGAATATTAGCCCCTAAAATTTTCCATAAACCTTATTTCACCTTCTTCACCCCTCAATCCACATTTAGACCTCATAAAGCTACTAGAAAAAAAATATCATCCTATAGTAGTACGCAGATTGCCTTAGAATGCCTCCCAAATTTGAACCCAAAGATATTTTATCATTCCTCAATGCATTAAATTGATCATTATATCTTAGAGATGGAATTTAGAGGTTTAGAGACCCCTTAGACACTTTACCCTAGTATAAGTAGAAGACAAATCCTTATTTATGTAATTAGGTTTATTGTTTTGATGTCCTCTTTCATCTTCAAGTTGATTTATCATGCACCATAAAATAGATTTTATTTTGATCCAACATTCTTGAAATGAGTTTCTTTTCTTTCCTGAAGTTAGCATATGTTTCTTTCCTATCATTTATTTTCATGCAAAATAGAGTAAGTTTATTTCTTTTCATTTACCTTTTTGTATGAAGAGTAATATTACCTTCTTTTTTTACAAGATAATAGAGTAGCTTCCCGAGTGGCGCGCTACAACCCCTGCAAACCCTAGCTGCTCTCCCTGCGCGCTGCAGCCTCTGCGGCTGCGCTTGCTCTGGCAGGGCCCCCTGCCTCTGCCGCTGCTTGGTTGGGGTCCTTCAAGACTTTGTTTCGTTTGCGAGTGCCCCTGCGCTGCGCCTGCCCTCGCAGGGCCTGCTACTCCTGTTGCGGCCTGCTATTCCTGCTGCCTCCTGCTGCCTCTGCTGTGTTGGGTCAATGTCTAGGCTGGGATCCGAAGGCTGTGCATAGATACGGGCCGCGTTCTTGCTAGGGCCTGCGCCCATGGAGGGGCTGGGCTCTCCCCAGGGGCCTCGTCCCCCTCCCCCGCCCTCTACTGCTGAGGCTTTCGATCGTTTATTGGCAGGGCTTCCTAAGAAGAAGAATGTGGAAGCTGTGAAATTTGTTAAGAAAATTGACGAAATACCTGAGATCTCTCTTCCAGCAGAGACTCCAATTCAGGTTGCTTTATCACTGTCTGAACGAGCTCTCATAGGCCAGTTCACAGGGCTTTGGCCTTCTCCCAAAACCACTGAGAGCTGGGTCAACAGAAACTGGGCGCTTCTGATCAAAGAAAACGTTACTTCTTATTTTTTGGGGAGAGGTTACTTTCTCTTCGAGTTCACTTCCAAAGATGATAAAGATCTGATCTTCCAGAACGGCCCCTACTTCATGGGACCCCAGGGTTTATACCTAAATAAGTGGACTCCTGACTTCGATCCTGCTGTGGATGTGCCCAAAGCAGTCCCGGTGTGGGTTAGACTCCCAAATCTCCCAGTTCACTGCTGGAATTGGGATTCTCTGATGCAAATTGGAAATGCCCTTGGGAAGTTCATCGATCGAGCAAACAACAAGGACCAGTATGACTGCGCTAGGATCTGCGTGGAAGTAGATCTTGAGGTTGGGCTACCAGAGGCCATCAAAATCAAAGTCGGAAGCTGGACGCACGTGCAGAAACTGGACTATGAGTAGCTACCCTTCAAATGTCGGAAATGCCATGTCTATGGCCACTTCGCCAGAGGCTGTCCATCCAACAATGAGGATGTGCAAGGGAAGGAGGACGGATGGAATCAAGTCAAGCGCACCAAAACCTCCCATAAGGCTCAAAAGCCGGGAGGCCCTAGTGGCAAAGGTCCCCAACAGGCCTCTTCTCAGCAGATCCCGTCTAAGTCCACTCCTGAAAACAAGTTTGAACTCCTAAGCTCGCACCAAGAGGACACCCAGGAGGTGGAGGTTCAAAAGACAGCATCCCCGGTCAAAGAGACCCTCTCTATGTCTTCCAAAGACGCAAGTGTTGCAGAAAGCTCAAAAGGAACACCTGTTGGCGTCGAGGAAGAGGACCTAGAGTCGGAAGATTCGGAGGAGGAAGGAGAAATAGGCGACTCTCAGGCCTCTGTTAGGAGATCCACAAGAGGTCGCAAAAACGATCGGGAGAAAAGAGAGCAGGAAACGTACAAGGACAAGTTACAGGGCAGCCAACCAACTCTGGAGAAACTACTAGCAAAAAAGACGAAGATGGTGAGAAGCCAGCCCCCAGGCTCCAAGGGAGCCCAGCAGAACAAAGGTAAATAATGAAAATAATCTCCTGGAATTGTAGGGGTATGGGGAGCAAGATCAAGGAAGAGACAACAAGAAATTTAATAAGAATAGAAGCCCGGGACATATTCCTTATCTAGGAGACTAAGATGGAGGAAGCAGAATTCCTCCAAACAAGTAAAAGAATCTGGAGTAAAAGCAAAGCAAAAGCTGTCTCAGCCCGAGGAGCCTCTGGAGGGTTAGG
The DNA here is from genome assembly GCA_034641835.2 of Pinus albicaulis. Classification (NCBI taxonomy): domain Eukaryota; kingdom Viridiplantae; phylum Streptophyta; class Pinopsida; order Pinales; family Pinaceae; genus Pinus; species Pinus albicaulis. The sequence goes on from CM076584.1 coordinate 1,492,205,294, forward strand.
CACTCTTTGGAATGATAGCAAGTTCTCATTAATCTCTGAAATTTCAAACACTCACTGGCTGCTCCTAAAAATGCAGCATCTTGACACTAAAGAATACTTTTGTCTCTTTAATGTTTATGTTCCAGTCAATGCTGGAGAAAAAAAGGCCTGTTGGGACTCTATAAGAAACCAGGCAGATTTAGGGAACCTTGACAACATCATTATTGCAGGTGACCTCAATCTCACATTGCACTCCTCTGAAAAGAGAGGAGGATGCATTGTGCGAGATCTGGCAAGGGAATGGGCAAAGGATCTTCTGCAAGATTGGGATTTGCTGGACATCAAGCCCTCTTCAGGTAAGTTCACTTGGTAAAACAAAAGAGTAGGCCCTGGTCACATAGGAGCAAGACTGGATAGATTTTTTGTTCAAAGTTCCTTTCTATTGCTTGGTTTAGATGCTAGTATGCAAATCCTTCCTTGCAGCATATCTGATCATAAGCCTATCAAGCTTGATCTCCGGGCTCACCCCGACCTTGGCCCCATTCCGTTCAGATTTAGCCCCCTCTGGGTCAAGGAATCCAATTTCATGCAGATTTTCAAAGAAAGTTGGTCTCAGCCAGTCAATGGATCACCCTTCTTCGTGTGGGAAGAAAAACTCAGAAGAACCAAAGCTGCTTTAAAATGCTGGGCCAAAACTCTTCCTAACGCAGCAGCTGAAAGGAAAAATCTCCAAAGTCAACTGGAAGCACACCACTTTCTTTCGGAAGAGGCATATGTAACTAGAGAAATCCTCGATAAGGAGATTCAACTCCAACAGCACTTCCACAAAGCCTGCCTGGCAGAAGAAGAGTTTTGGAGGATTAAGTCTCGTTGCCTATGGCTCAAAGCGGGAGACAGAAATTCCTCTTTCTTTCACAAGCAAACTCAAGCCAAAAAATGCTTCAACACCATATCTGAGATTAAGGATGACAATTCCAATCATAAAGATTTTGCAAGCATTAAACGAGCAACTTTTCTTCACTTCCAGAAGTTGTACAGTGAGGATGTGAATCTGATTCAAAATTCTGATCTTTTGGACTGGGTCCCTCCTTCAATCTCTACTGAGATGAACCATCTTCTAGAAGCCAAAGTCACCAAGGCTGAGGTCAAGAATGCTCTCTTTGCCATGGATCCTGACAAAGCACCAGGACCGGATGGATTCACCGCCAGATTTCTGCAATCCTGTTGGCACATTGTGGAAAAAGATCTCTACAAAATGGTTCAAAAATCCCAAGACTGTCAGAAATTAGGAGGCAGCACAAACTTTGCGTTCCTTGCCCTCATCCCCAAGGAGAAAGGTGCCAACTCCTTCAACAAATTTCGCCCCATCTCTCTCTACAACATTGGTTATAAAGTGATCACCAAAGTAATAGCAAACAGGCTGAAATATCTTCTCCCCACAATCATTCCTGAAAATCAAGGGGGCTTTATTCACGGTAGACAGCTAGTGGACAATTTCATTTTGGTTCAAGAGGCAATTCTCTCAAGTCAGCAGCGTAAGGAAAGAGGTATGGTTGTCAAACTAGACTTAGCTAATGCCTTCGATCGAGTCAGGCATTGCTTCCTTTTGAATGTTCTGAAAAAATTTGGATTTGGGGAGAACTTTATAAACTGGATTCGGGCCTGTATCTCAGAGCCTTGGATTGCTCCCCGTGTTAATGGTAGAGCAGCTGAATTCTTCAAAGCCTCAAGAGGACTAAGACAGGGCTGCCCTATTTCTCCCCTTCTGTTTGTCCTTCAGGCCTCCGTTATCAGTTTCTATCTAAACAAGAAAATGCAAGAGCAGGAGATCACAGGGCTTTGCATTGCCAGAGGAGTTAAAAGCATCAACCACGCCCTCTTCGCGGATGATACTTTACTGCTGGGGGCTGCAACTCTACATTCAGCCAACAGATTTAAAGAAGCTATAGATGAATATTGTATGGTGTCGGGAAGTAACCTCAACAAGGGAAAATGCCATATTTACAGCTGGAATACTCCTCCCAGCTTGCTCAGCTCCATTGCAAGATGTTTTGGCTTTGCAACCTCTCCAGCTTGGACTTCTTTCAAATACCTTGGGCTTCCTATATTCCTCAAGAGGGCCTACAGTAAGGATTGGCTCCCCCAAGTGGAAAAATTCAAAAATAAGCTCCAGGCTTGGGGGCTCACCTGGCTCAATATTGCGGGCAAGTCTGTCCTCATCAAAGTTGTCCTTTGCAGTCTTCCCCTATTTCAGTTCTCTGTTCTATTGGCCCCAATTGGCATCCTTCAGAAAATGGAACAACATATTCAAAACTTCTTTTGGAAGGGGGGCAAACATAATGAGAGGAAATTCCCACTGGTTAACTGGGAGACTGTCTCCAAACTGCTGAGGGAGGGGGGGCTAAACTTCAAGAATCTCTCTCTTCAGAACATAGCCATGGGAGCCAAGCTGCTCTGGAGAATCATTGCGCCCAAGCCTTGCTGGGCCCAATTAGCACTCTGGAAGAAATATTTTAAAGGAAAGAGACTCAGATGCCTAGATGGTCCTCTCCCCCAAGGCTCCTCTCCCTTTGCTAGACTCTGCTCCAAAGCTGCCCCCCTGATCAGCGCCAACGCCTACTGGATTCCAGGAAATGGTAAGAAGATAAATATCTGGACAGATCGAATTCTGGATCGCGATCCAATTGGTGACTGTTCCTCTTTGAACGCGATTCGTTGTTGGTTGACTTCTGCTGGGAAAACTACGTTGTGGGACATCTCCTTGTGGGATGGGACGCATTGGGCAGGATGGAATTTCTTCGACGTGCCTCCGGAGCTCCTCCAGGATTGCAATTGTCTTCGCTCCATGCTGAATGGTATTGCCCCCACTCATCTGCGCAGAAGAGATTCGCGTGGCCGGGGTGTGTTGGCTGCAGGGTACATGGTAGCCCAAGGCTACGCAAAGCTCACCTTGAGGCCTCACGTCCCCCCGGACCCTGCCCCTTGGACTGCGATCTGGCGTCTGCACTCTCTGCCTAAAATCGACATGTTCTGTTGGCTTCTTTGCCACAAGAAAATTCTTACAGATGAAAAACTGCAGAAACGAGGTTTCCATGGTCCGTCCAGGTGCTCATTGTGCAGAGAAAATGTGGAATGTGCCACACACTTGATCTTGAATTGTAAATTCACTGTGCAGGTTTGGAGCGAGCTGATGGATTACTGGAACCCCAAATTTGTCCTTCCCACCACTATTCCTAATCTCTTTGCAAATTGGCAGAACAGTTACCCCGGACCTCCACCCAGAAACAAAGTGATAAAAAAGGCATGGTCTATCCTCCCCAAAATCTGCTGCTGGCAGATCTGGCTTGAGCGGAACAGCAGAATATTTAGAGATACTAAGCACGATGTTAAGGTGGTGGCGGCCAAGATAAATTCCAATTAAAGGAAAGCTTGGAGAATAAAAAAGATGCCTCAAACCTTACTCAATTAGATTTAGTCTGGGGTACCTCCCTAAATCTGCAATTTCTTCAAGCCACCAGCAACACTTCCCTCATTGAAGATTGGAAAATAAGGGGGAAGAACAATGTTGAGTTTCAAGAATGGATCTCCAAGCAGCAGGTGCACTCTTTCTTCTTTGATGGGGCTTCAAAGGGCAACCCAGGAAGGGCTGAAGCAGGTGGTATTGTAAAAAATGTTGAAGGTGTTTTGATCCAAAAATTTGCATGGGGTCTGGGGATCAACACCAGCATTCAAGCTGAGGCACTGGCCCTCCTTCAAGGCCTTAAATCGCTCTTGAATCTAGAAATCAAGGAGGTTAATTTTTTTGGGGATTCCCAAGTGATAATCAAAATTATGGTGACAAACTCCTCCCCCCGGGATCTTAGATTGGCAAGGCTGATATCCATAATCAGGACTTTGGGGAAATTGTTTAAAAAGTTGAGCTACTATCATGTGTTGAGAGAAAACAACAAAGAAGCAGACCTTGAAGCAAATAAAGCTGTCCTCATCTCTGCTGGAGCAATAATTCGAGACGAGGACGAAACATGGGATCCAATTCCATAATCTGCCAGCTTAAATGTTTTACTGCTTTCTATTGAATCAGTTTGTTTGTATTTTTAAGCTAGGGGAAATCACAAAAATCGAGTGCATAATTGTAGTCAAAAAGAGCTGGAAGCTGTCCACAAGTCTCATAGCACTTTTGGCTATAGATACTTCCTTGGCCCTCCCCCCTCTCATTGTAATCCGAAATCTGGCATTTTGACCCAGCAGTTAATATATCTCATAACCGTTTCTGTAAAAAAAAAAAAAATATTACCTTCTCATTTAATTTTATGAAAATAGAATAAGGTTACTTTCTATTGATTCCTTTCTTGCAAGATAAATTAGATATATTTGTTGTTCCTTTTTTTTTTAATCATTACTTGTAGCCTAGATTATAAAAGTGGTCTCTGCACAATTTTAGCTTCCTTTTAGTTGCATCAGATCAACCAAAGTAGAACACATTGCTCATTGCACATATAGTGTTGGCACCTCTTAACTGTTTACGAAGTGCAGGTTTAATAATTAAAGTTGATACTCTCAAGAGTTTCAACATTCTTGTTCTACTGAGGGCCATAAAAGTTGTGGAAACCAATTATCCTTTTCTTTTACATACATATTTTTTTCATACCTATATGTCTAGAATGATTAACCTTGAAGGAGATAACAATAATGAAATTGGTTCCTATCAAGTTTCTAGTTGAAGTAGAACCCATAGGAATAGTAAGTAATGTAAGAATTTGAATGAAATTTCCATACATCTCTTCTCTTTACCAACCAAGAGCCTATTCTATGAGTTGTTAAATTTCACTAGAATCATTATCTTATGTCTACGGTTTTTATCACATATATGATATGAAATCAAAAGCTGATTAAGTTAAAAAATATGTCTTATAACATGTAAAAACATGAATAGAGTGCTCAGAAAGTCTAAGAGCATGATGACATAGTAAAAAATTCATTATTAGAACTTTTGTTACAATACCAATTATTTGTATTACATAGATAATGATAGAGAAAAAAGTCATAAACTAAAGTAAGAATACTTTATTGTGTCTCTCAATAAAAGGAAATTAACCAATAACCAAATAGAATCCACCAAAAAAAAAATTCCATTTACATGAAAACATAATATAGGAAATACTAATAAAAATAGAATCCACTAAAAAAAAATTCCAATCTCATGAAGACATAATCTAGGAAATACTAATAGAAATAGAATCCACTGAAAGAATAAATAATTTCAATCACATGAGGAAATAATCTAGGAAATACTAATAGAGAATTCTAATGGGTAAAAAGTTTGATTAGTGATCTTTCGGATCTAATCTTTAAATTCTATATACAAATAGAAACCTCAAGCAGAGGGGAACTAATCAATGAAATGGCATGCAATATAGAGGGACATTTGAGGATCATACAATATTAAATGAAGGCTAAACCATTTAGCTGTCAAACTTCAATATATCTATATAGTCTCTAAGTGATGTTTGGGTTCCCAACCCGATAGGTTCAAGTTACATATAATTACTAAGGATGAAATTTACTCATTTCTATCACTTGTTGGCTGGAAAAAGAAACACCCACTACTACATCCATTGCATTAAATTTGTTGTCTACTATCTCTTTAAAATGCCATTTAGTAGGTATTCTTATTCATTAGGCATTGTGGGACATGTGTGATGCTTATACTCATTGAAGGATTTTTTTTATCTAATCAATTGAAGGCCAACTAAAGTATACAAAAAATAAAATATGTTGAATCAATTAAAATTCTAAACTATTAAATAATATGTGACCACAAAGTTTATTTGATAAAATATAATATTGGGATTGGTCAACCCCTTTTCTTGATATTACAACCATAGTCGCAAGAAATAATGACTTTATTTTAATGTGGCATAATCACAACCATGTTTTTGTACTTTTTTTTCCAAATAAACCTTCACAAAAAGGACATTGAATATTTCCCCATGATTCATGGAAGGTGAGTGCAAGGTAAGTGCAGAAACATTTTGGAGGAGCCTAACCCCAAGGAGCACGAGAGTCAAATCCTATGCACATGCGGAATCAAGAAAAATTGAACTAACTCTTAAGGATAAACATGTCATAATTTACTTCTTATTCTTTCTATTTTTGATATTTATATGTTACGATTTAATAAAATAAAAGGTCGTTATTTATACATAAACTATTTTTTAGAACAATTTATTGTATTTATTTATGTATAATTTAAACTTCACATGTATACAAAAAATTAAATAATTCAAAAGGAATTTGGAAAGCTAATTTCTTAGTGGGACTTTGATTCTTCAAATAAACAAAGGTATTAATGGCTTCTGCCTAGAAACCATTAGAAATGTTTTTACCTTGAAGCATACTACGAGCACACTCCACCAGTGTTCTATTCCATCTCTCAACAACACCATTTTGTTGAGGAGTATGAGGTACTGTGAACAGTTGTTGGATCCCATAAAATTTACAATACCTGTTAAATGCTCCTAATTTATATTAACCACCCTGATCTGATCTGAGAATTTTAATATATTTTTCTTTTTTCTTTTCAATCAAAGTTCTAAATTCTTTAAAATACTCAAAGACATCACTTTTTCTTCATATGAAATAGACCTATGTATATCTAGATCTATCATCAACAAAAATAACAAAGTAGGAAGCACCATCAAGCGACCTAGTTTGCATAGGTCCACATACATCAGTGTGAATTAACTCAAGTATATCATATTGTCTTTTCCTTGTATGAATGGGAAACTCCTCCCTATGCTGCTTACCAAGTGCACAAGATTCACAAGGTAAATGTTCACTCTTCATAACAGGAAGACCTTCAACCATTGTTTTTATTTGCAAAAACAATAAATCATTGTAATTTAGGTGCCCATAGATATGATGACATAACTCTGTTATTGATGTTGTTGTGGATGTCAGTGCAACATGACGCTTCAACATCACATCCAATTTATACAATCTGCCAACCCTGGCACCTGTGGAAAAAAATAGTTATATATTGCACGATTAATATTATAAATTATATTTTAGAATGTATGAAGTTTGATAATGTCAAAGATATTATCATTTCTAAATTTAAGGATAAGCTATGGGATGATAAAGAGTTGGAGGGAAAATGGAAGCTAAGATATTATAAGGAAGTGATCAATCAACCCCCGAGAATCAGAGTTATCTTTACTTTCTTTTAGATTGCTTGACCCTTACTCATATCCACTCTCATTTCCCTAACATTTGTCACACTTCCAATCTTCATGACTTGTTAAGTCAAGGGCAACTATAGTGATAGTTTGTGCTCTTCTTTCCCTTCATTTTGAGCATAAAAATAAAATTCTAAAGAATTACAATTAGATTCTTCTTCTTCTTAATGTGATAAAGCACATTGATCTTAGTGGAAGTTAATCATCATCATCATCATATTGATATACATGTTCATTTTGAAAAAAAGGATTTATAAGTTTAGTTTAATTATTAATAATTATTAAGTGGATATAAAAATTTAATTCTACACCTATAATTTTAATAAATATATTTTTATTGTAGCCACAAATTAAAGATTGAGATTTATTTTAAAATTAGTTATGCCCATTTTGCACTTTCAATTAAATTAATTAATTAAAAAATTCCATATAAACTATGTTTTTTTTTTGCAAGCTTGGTAAACTATGTTATGAACATTAATTATGGTGTTTTGCACATGCAATATTAGGAACTTATAGTATTTGTCCATGATATTGTAACAAAGACTATTTATAGGTTAAAAATGTCCATATGACATTATAACAGAGACTATTTATAAGTTAGGAATGTCCATAATAAAGTGGAGGGGGAATCTCATGGTTAAGAATCTTGTTACATGTTTGTGGCAAAGACTATTTACTTAAGAATTTATCACACATTTTTAAATGTATAATTTTTAAATTCATGAGGCCTATTTACTTAAGAATTTATCACAAGTTTTTAAATGTATAATTTTTAAATTAATGGGGCCTATTTACTTAAGAATTTATCACAAGTTCCCTCGATCGGGGTGTACACTTTGACTCATGAAAGTGCTGCAGACAATGTCATTGCCCCGACAATGTCATTGCCATTACTAAATAAAACAAAAGTGTGATTTGACTCATGAAGTTTGAAGTTACTGGCCTCGGCTGCTTTTTCTTTATAAATAAGACTGCAGAATGTTTCAGGATTTAGTGGAGAATAGATTGTCATTAGTGTGTGTCCAATTCAGTGTTTTATTATAATAAAAACTATGCAAAGTTTGTATTACTCCCCAATTTCATCTCATGAATTTCATGTTTTCAATAGTATGTTGTTGGGGCCGAGGTATTGCCACTTTGGGGACTCTTTTGGTTTATCAGATATTTTGGAGATAGACACTGCATGTTTATGGCAACTCTGATGTTCTTATAGATAGATTGAATAACAATAATTTTTTTTTCCGCTACATCTATTTAGATGGGTTTCACAGATCAAACTGGTCAGACAGTCTTTCCTTTCCATTTATTTCCAGCATATTTACAGAAAAGCAAATATGAAAGCAGATACACCTTCCAAGCAAGGCCTCTCTGAAAATTATATACCCCCTTGGACTTTGATCATATCAGGGAGTGTGGATAGATTCCTTTGCCATGAAACTAGTATTTCTATATATTACCATTGCTGCAACTATTGTTCTTTGGCTGTTTTATATATTTTGAATCATATGCTGCATGGTTATCTTTGTATTCTTTTGAGTCCATGTTGTAGATGGTCAGATTATCAAGTCATACTGTGATACTGTGTTTATGTCTGAACTATTTTCACTTGCCAATATATATTGTTAAATAAATGTCTTCCGAATTAATCACATCCTAAAAAATTGGTTTACTTTAAAAACTATCAACTATCTATTATAATTCATCTTCAAAATAATAATGAAAAAATCTCCCTCATCTTAAAAAAATATATATTATTTCTATTTTTAATAAATATACTCATACATTATTTAACCCAGATTTTTTTCCTTCTCAAGAAACAATTAATCCACCCATTGAAAATAAACGAATTCTACATTTCTACAGTATGGTAACGAGTACAGGACAGAACCCAATCAGCTATTCACAAACAAAAGTGATTGTTAATAAACTAAAAAGAGAAGAATTTGCATACTCATAATCTTGTTTATAGGTTACCATATCTGAGACAATTCATGAAATGGCGATGATTTGGTTTTCTGGTTTGCATTCAGTTAGATTTACATTAATTTCCACTGTCCAAAGATATTTAAAATAAAATAATGTAAGGGTTTGTGTTTAAAATGCTTATACTTCATTTGACTATGAATTCCATTTTATCTAGATGTTTTTAATTTAAAATTTAGATCCATTTGAGCTTAAGTTATAATAGAAATATGTTTTGCTTAAAGTTATGTTGTTTAATTTTTTGAAGTTTAAGTTTTAATAAAAAATATTGGTATGAAATAAAAAATTACTTAAAAATTTATAACCAAATTGTAATGAAAAATATAAAAGCCTACCATAATTAAAATTTATTTTAAACAGGTTATTTCAACTCCTTCTCTTTAACTATAATTAAGTTTCATTTATTTCTTTAAATAAATTCTATATAAGAATCACAATCTGGCTCTAAATGATAGTACTTTCCATACAACTTATCATATTTTTTATGGAAGGGGAGATGCCGATTGATAACAAGTTTAAAGTTTTTAAATAGATTTCCATCTCACATGCAAATTTATCTCCAATTAAAGTTCGATCTTCTTTTGGGGATTTTGTGGATAAATGTTATTTTTACATAGGTATATGTATGAGACATGACTTTTCTTTTAAGATAGTTCTATGAAGAGAGTAACTTTTAGGTATTGATTTAAAGAATAGATTTTTTATTTTTATTTTTTATTTTTTATTTATTTTTTTATTTTTTTATTTTTGTGTTATTTACAACTTTGTATATAGAAATATTTGTATTTATATTTAAAATTCTATGTTATGATATAAACTTTTTAGTTGAGATATATTAAAAATTTTGGTTAAGAGTTTCGTCTAATAGTTTAGCTACAAAATAGTTTCTTTGGACAAGGCAATTCTTTTTCACAATTTCATTCAATTGACACAAAATTTCGATCGAGAGTTGTATATATTCTCAAGTTGAAGACTAGATTTAAATCATATCAAACATAAATCAAGATAAAATGTGTTAAGTAAAAGTGTGACCAACCAAGATTTTTTTGTTGAAGCAATTGTTGTAGCTTCTACAACGCCCCTCCAAAAATTTTCCCATGCGCTAATTTTGGAGCCTCCTGTCACACCCTCCTCCCACATTTACTGAAGCTAACTAGTCCACTGGGGTAAACATGTGACGAAGAGTTACTATGATATTGTTCAACTTTCCATGTGCAGTTAAGGAAATGGAAACGACAAAAAAAAACATGTTGACCTTCCTCAAGAGCTACAAACCCTTCAGGAGGAAAGAAACCCTTCCAGGTGCTTAACCCTTGAGAAAACTTATCATTTTACTGGTCTGAACCCTCAACCGCTCCCATGACACGACATCAACGTGACTGAGGCCTTCGAGTACCTCCCATAGCAAGGCATGCTAACAAATGTGGATTTTTTCAGGCAAATCTGAGCTAACGACCTCAAATTTCGAACCACCTTTTCAGGTATAGGTCACAGGCCACTAGCCATAACTTCATGAAAATATCAAGAATGTTGAAAAACAATAAAATAAGGTTACTATTGCACCCATTGGTACACATACTTGATCTCAACCCTACTATCCATGGAAGGAATTTCATTGAACATGTCACAAATATGTAATCTACATGTCATAAAAACATATCTGATCATAGGGATATCATACTTATTTGAGAATCAAAAATTAAGAGCAATATCTCCTCCCAATATTTGAAATGTTATCTATTAGGTCATTCATTCATTAACATTTCACATACTAACCAAAACATGATGAGAGCCATGCATCAAGAATATCATAAAAAATGTGTATAACTAGCATATAACCAACAGAATAACAATGATAGAACAACCATCAATATCACTTAATAACAAATACATTTTCCATAAAATATAAGAGGAAAAGAGCTCTTATTCACATATGCAAAATGAAACTAGGTCTGGGACTTCTAGGTATCACTCGACCATAGATTGGGATGAACCAAATCTTTCTTTCAGCTAATCACCCCCGTGCCATATCCGAAGCATGAATGTGGGATCTCATGGAAAAAACCAAAAAAACCAAACTTGGGCTTCTAGAGGCCAAACCACATCAACCCTCAAATAGTGATTCCACCCCATGGTTGTACATCACTAACCATCACCTGATGGTTCTCTACCGATGTTGTCCAAGGATCTAGAGAAATTTTTCCAACCAGGGCTTCCAGGACTAGTAGCTCAACCCACAATTTTTTCCATGCTTCCAAAGAAACGTTTCAACTAGGACTTCGAGAACTAGTAACTCAAACCACCAAGGGCTTCGAAAGTGTTTTTTCCAAGCAAGGCTTCTAGGAATAGTAATTCAACCCAAGCTGTTACATGGCATCAAGAGCATTTTTCTAACAAAGACTTCCAAGAACTAGCAACTAAACCCACAACACCATGGGTATTTAGGAAATGGCAAGGCTAGGTAATACCATTATCAATCTAGGTAATCCTCTATGCCAATGATAGACCAAGACCAAGGGACCACATCCATGTGCCATGCATGCCAAAATTAACAAGCAAATCATACATGAAACTCGGTACCTGCAAGAAAAACCCATTGTCGCGGCTAATCCTGATGTCTTCTTCTGCTTTCCTGCTTTTCCTTTGCCTTCTTGCTCCAAATCCCAAGTATTCCACACTTCTCCAAGAGTGTTCCAAGAAAACTCTAAGTGTCCAAGAGTATGAGAGAGAGAAGAGAATGAGAGCTCCAAAACCAAACTTACAAAACACTGAACAGGCAAAAGCCATGAACTGATCCTCATAAGAATTTTTATTAATGAGGCCTCTATTTTCTTCATTTTCCATTATTTTCCTTCAATTTCTTCCTCACATGCAACTTGTAACTTTTAACCTTCCTTTTCTCCTATTCTCCATTATTTTCATAAATAAATGCAAAATAATGCCTCTTTGCCTTTCCAAATCCTTTTCCAATTTTCATAGTCATTAATTAATCAGAAGTGATCCCAGTCACTATGTTGTTTTCCAAAATTTAGCTTGGTATACATGTCCAATGACCATGGTGTTATTTTTCCTTTATTACATGAATTTTTAACCCACGGCTATTACAGACCCCTCCCTCTCAAGGGAACACCATCCTCAGTGTTCAGTGACACATATAACCAAAAAACCATTGGAAACAAAACATATTTCTCATGGATCTTTATAACACAACTCGTTTTAGTATTTACAATGACATCCTGTTGAAAACACGACAAACATATTGTTTACTAGAGCTTTATAACACAACTCATTATTTTAGAAAAATGTCTTTTATATTAATCACATCATTAGGCTTTGGTCAACGTTTCGAACCATCTAATGTGGTTCATCCTCAGGGCATGGTGAAAAGGATAATCAATCTTAATGAATAAATAGTGTGCGTGCATCAATGCCCATATATAACCGTTGAAGACTAGTTGTTAAAAAATAGCCGTTATTATGGATCACAAAAGTCTTAGATATAACAACTCATTCTGTTATTTACAGTAACAACCACATATACTTATTCACATTTTATTCACCTAGAAAATAAAAAAATTGTTTATGGATCTTTATAAATCCATCTTGATACATTATTCACAGTAATATACACATATATACATATGCACATTTTCTCAACCATAAAATAAAAGGTTATTGTGTCTATATCAATCAACAAGGGAATTCAGAGGCTTACACCTCCAACCTCAAAATTAGTACCGGGATTCACTTCCTTCCGAGGAAGTTTAGAATTCACTACCAAAGTCAAAGTCTGTATCCAATGTCTACCGCTAAAATCTTGCACCAATTGTCCTCTCAGCGAACAGTTATGAGCTCATTGTTCCAGGGCACACTCCCAATGTGCATATGATTCCATATAGAAATTCTAATGATTAAAATCAATGTATTAAATAACCTTTCCTTCTCTGCTACAAAGTCCCTCGGGAAATCCAGTCACCCTATTTCATGCAATCACACACCTTCCAAGTTTAGTAGGCATTCCCTTCACTATTGAACAATCCCTTGGGGGGACCCCTCACTTGGAAACTTTTCCTCGCATCAGAAGGTCCAAAAACCAAGGCATACCCCTACTTCAAAACCATCATACTAGTTATATAAATCTCATGGAAATCAATAAACACTATTGGGTACCGGTGTCCCACAATGGCCTTTCTCCTTAAGTGATTTACCAACATATTATTACATGTTCCAATTCCTTTCACTGTTGCTACTAACATTCTTTGATAACCAATTCCAATCACCCAAATGCAGAATTTCCACGCTTTCCTGTAAGAAGCCTATAATTTCCATTAGATTCAAAATAGATAGAAATAAATTCACATCATACCTCATTAGTGACCTGCCAATAAGGTACACTTGCAATTTTGTTCAATACCTTGCACAACAAGTCAAACTAGATGTTTGATCAAATCATCATATATAAACATGTCACATCTGGATAACTCAAAATTCAATCATCATAATCAAAATCATAGATCACATGTAACCATCATAAACTAGAATCATAGATCTCCTGCATAATTAAAACTGAAATAAAATATTTATATTTATCGTGTAATCGATCCTTAGCTTCTACCTTTATCCATTATCCTTTCCATACACACACGAGATCGGTTTCCACACCCAAAAAAAAACCTAATTCCTTCTCTTCAACCATGTACACATACACATAGTGTGCATCATATACATACAACCACGCACGTCATACATCACCATAAAATACATGCACCTACACTTGATATATAACATATACACCTACACCTAACATACAACACAGCACATACACTTGCATCTGGTGTAGAACACAACACATACACCTACAGCTGGCGTGCAGAAAAACACAATACATACACCTGCATCGAGTCATTAGAGGAAATTTCAGCCTAAAAGTGGCCTCCTAAGGAAAAATGATAAAATAATAGTAAAAATAATAAAATAATAGTAAAAGTAATAAAATGAGAGTTATAAATTTTGGAGGGAAAAGAAGAAAACAATATTTTAACTGTATTTTCGGCTTATCTCCTTATAGGATTAATCAAATTTCACATTTACATTCTCATTAGATGCAAAATTAAATTTCACATCCAATGAGTACCCATTATGGATACTTTTGAGAAGACCCACATGATAAAATTTGCAAATACATTAAAAAAGTGTGTTGAAATACACTTTTTTTAATGTATCTTCAATTTTGATCAACGTGGGTCTTCTCAAAAGTATGCATAATGGGTAATTGATCGATGTGGAATTTAATTTTAAATCCAATGAGTGTCTACAATTGAAATTTGAGTAAACCTATAAGGAAATAACTCAAAATACAAATTAAAAAAGTAGTTTTTCTTCTTTTCCCTCCAAAATATTTACATGTACCTCTTTTTAAATTTAAAACATTTTGATTGGTTTACATATTATGACATTGAAATTATATGAAATTTTCCTAGACACTTTTAGGCTGCAATTTCCTCTAATGGAACAAGGCAACACAGATACATACACATAGTATCATCCTATAGCAGTACGCAGATTGCCTTAGAATGCCTCCCAAATTTGAACCCAAAGATATTTTATCATTCCTCAAAGAATTAAATTGATCATTATACCTTAGAGATGGAATTTAGAGGCTTAGAGAACCCTTAGACACTTTACCCTAGTATAAGTAGAAAACAAATCCTTATTTATGTAATTAGGTTTATTGTTTTGATGTCCTCTTTCATCTTCAAGTTGATTTATCATGCACCATAAAATAGATTTTATTTTGATCCAACATTCTTGAAATGAGTTTCTTTTCTTTCCTGAAGTTAGCATATGTTTCTTTCCTATCATTTATTTTCATGCAAAATAGAGTAAGTTTATTTCTTTCCATTTACCTTTTTGTATGAAGAGTAATATTACCTTCTCATTTACTTTTATGAAAATAGAATAAGGTTACCTTCTATTGATTCCTTTCTTGCAAGATAAATTATATATATTTGTTGTTCCTTTTTTTTTAATCATTACTTGTAGCCTAGATTATAAAAGTGGTCTCTGCACAATTTTAGCTTCCTTTTAGTTGCATCAGATCAACCAAAGTAGAACACATTGCTCATTGCACATATAGTGTTGGCACCTCTTAACTGTTTACAAAGTGTAGGTTTAATAATTAAAGTTGATACCCTCAAGAGTTTCAAC
Source organism: Pinus albicaulis (assembly GCA_034641835.2). Lineage (NCBI taxonomy): Eukaryota > Viridiplantae > Streptophyta > Pinopsida > Pinales > Pinaceae > Pinus > Pinus albicaulis. Next base: position 1,492,220,704 of record CM076584.1, read on the forward strand.
ATTCTTCTTATATTGAGGGCCATCAAAGTTCTGAAAACCAATTATCCTTTTCTTTTACATCAATATTTTTTTCATACCTATATGTCTAGAATGATTAACCTTGAAGGAGATAAAAATAATGAAATTGGTTCCTATCAAGTTTATAGTTGAAGTAGAAACCATAGGAATAGTAAGTAATGTAAGAATGTGAATGAAATTTCCATACATCTCTTCTCTTTACCAACCAAGAGCCTATTCTATGAGTTGTTAAATTTCACTAGAATCATTATCTTATGTCTACGGTTTTTATCACATATATGATATGAATTCAAAAGCTGATTAATTTAAAAAATATGTCTTATAGCATGTAAAAACATGAATAGAGTGCTTAGAAAGTCTAAGAGCATGATGACATAGTAAAAAATTCATTATTAGAACTTTTGTTACAATACCAATTATTTGTATTACATAGATAATGATAGAGAAAAAAGTCATAAACTAAAGTAAGAATACTTTATTGTGTCTCTCAATAAAATAAAATTAACCAATAACCAAATAGAATCCACCAAAAAAAAATTTCCATTTACATGAAAACATAATCTAGGAAATACTAATAAAAATAGAATCCACTAAAAAAAAATTCCAATCACATGAAGACATAATCTAGGAAATACTAATAGAAATAGAATCCACTGAAAGAATAAATAATTTCAATCACATGAGGACATAATCTAGGAAATACTAATAGAGAATTCTAATGGGTAAAAAGTTTGATTAGTGATCTTTTGGATCTAATCTTTCAATTCTATATACAAATAGAAACCTCAAGCAGAGGGGAACTAATCAATGAAATGGCATGCAATATAGAGGGACATTTGAGGATCATACAATATTAAATGAAGGCTAAAGCATTTAGCTGTCAAACTTCAATATATCTATATTGTCTCTAAGTGATGTTTGGGTTGCCAACCCGATAGGTTCAAGTTACATATAATTAATAAGGATGAAATTTACTTATTTCTATCACTTGTTGGCTGGAAAAAGAAACACCCACTACTACATCCATTGCATTAAATTTGTTGTCTACTATCTCTTCAAAATGTCATTTAGTAGGTACGGTTATTCATTAGGAATTGTGGGACATGTGTGATGCTTATACTCATTGAAGAATTTTTTTTATCTAATCAATTGAAGGGCAACTAAAGTATACAAAAAATAAAATATGTTGAATCAATTAAAGATCCAAACTATTAAATAATATGTGACCACAAATTTTATTTGATAAAATATAATATTGGGATTGGTCAACCCCTTTTCTTGATATTACAACCATAGTCGCAAGAAATAATGACTTTATCTTAATGTGGCATAATCACAACCATGCTTTTGTACATTTTTTTCCAAGTAAACCTTCACAAAAAGGACATTGAATATTTCCCCATGATTCATGGAAGGTGAGTGCAAGGTAAGTGCAGAAACATTTTGGAGGAGCCTAACCCCAAGGAGCACGAGAGTCAAATCCTATGCACATGCGGAATCAAGAAAAATTGAACTAACTCTTAAGGATAAACATGTCATCATTTACTTCTTATTCTTTCTATTTTTGATATTTATATGTTACGATTTAAGAAAATAAAAGGTCGTTAATTATACATAAACTATTTTTTAGAACAATTTATTGTATTTATTTATGTATAATTTAAACTTCACATGTATACAAAAAATTAAATAATTCAAAAGGAATTTGGAAAGCTAATTTCTTAGTGGGACTTTGATTCTTCAAATAAACAAAGGTATTAATGGCTTCTGCCTAGAAACCATTAGAAATGTTTTTACCTTGAAGCATACTACGAGCACACTCCACCAGTGTTCTATTCCATCTCTCAACAACACCATTTTGTTGAGGAGTATGAGGTACTGTGAACAGTTGTTGGATCCCATAAAATTTACAATACCTGTTAAATGCTCCTAATTTATATTAACCACCCTGATCTGATCTGAGAATTTTAATATATTTTCCTTTTTTCTTTTCAATCAAAGTTCTAAATTCTTTAAAATACTCAAAGACATCACTTTTTCTTCATATGAAATAGACCCATGTATATCTAGATCTATCATCAACAAAAATAACAAAGTAGGAAGCACCATCAAGCGACCTAGTTTGCATAGGTCCACATACATCAGTGTGAATTAACTCAAGTATATCATATTGTCTTTTCCTTGTATGAATGGGAAACTCCTCCCTATGCTGCTTACCAAGTGCACAAGATTCACAAGGTAAATGTTCACTCTTCATAACAGGAAGACCTTCAACCATTGTTTTTATTTGCAAAAACAATAAATCATTGTAATTTAGGTGCCCATAGATATGATGCCATAACTCTGTTATTGATGTTGTTGTGGATGTCAGTGCAACATGACGCTTCAACATCACATCCAATTTATACAATCCGCCAACCCTGGCACCTGTGGAAACAACCTTGTAGTGATCCTAAACATATTTCACAACACACCCCAATTTACCAAATTCCACATATAAATATATTAAAGCAACTTTTCCTTCTTCATCTTTCTTAACATATAGGTTAGGATCATTTTTCCTCTTCACAAACCCATTTTGATGAAAGAAGGTATCAACCATATAAGGCTTTTCTTAATCTGCAGACTAGATGATCCTATCCCTATTTGAAAAACCCTTCAGGTTGAACCAGATAAACTTCTTCCTTTAAATCACCATTTAGAAAAGCATATTTGACATCCAATTGATATATATTCCAATTGGAACAACGAGGAAAATCAGGAGTAGGCCCGACACAACAAATATGGATAAATAAATTGACAAATATAAACACTCCCCAAAATCTTTATTTCCCTTGGCCCAGGAGGGGCCAAGGCTAGGCCCAAAAGGCTCTGATACCAAGATAAAATGTCACTATGCAAACTTTGTTCTATTAATCAAATAGAGTTACATACATACATGAGGAATTGTCTCAAGATAGAGAAGCTATCTTGGACGCACAATAAGTTGGTTGAGAGAATATCTCGACCTCACACCAAACTAGGAACTTAGTTTTAGCTAACCTATGGAATAGGAACAGACTCTTTACATAGATAGTCACAACTGAAGACAAGTAGGAATTACATATTCCAACAAAAATCATTAGTAATATCTGAGTGTTTGTGAAGGTCAAGAAAATTTGGCAAAACATAAGAAACATGAACAAACCCAAAACTAAAGTTTGGTTATTGGCCAAGTTAATCATAACATTTAGACTAACTAGAAAATTAATAGCAGAGTACGAGCCGTGAATTCCAAAACAAAACTAGAGACTGAAATGAGAAATTCATAATAGTAAATATAAAGAGAACCATCATTTGGACTTATTAGGGTGCCTAAGTTAAATTATAATAGGTTTCTTGCTACCTCCAAGAGAGGAGCTAAGTTAGCCATAGTCATGGGGTATATCAAGGTGATAAGAGAGGAGGTAAGTCAGCCATAGTCATGGGGTATAGCAAGGTGAGCTTTTGCAAAGCTCAGGGTATATTGAGTATTTGTATGGTTATTATTAATTTTAAATAAAAACAAGTAAGGAATCTATTAAAATATGCTTAATTTAGTTTGGGCTATTTTATTACATCCGTAGAAACTTCTAATATTTATGCTCATATTTCTACCAAAATTATAGTGATTCAACATTGGTATAATAGACCATTACATTTTCATTGAACCTAAAGTATATTTCTCCATCTAGGGGAGTCATTTATCTCGGTCTGACTCACTTTTAAAAGGCAAGAAAAGTTAGACCTTAGAATATATGGAAAAAGGACTTCAAGAAAAAGTGTTCCAAATCACATGGAATTCTAGTAAATCAATATTGAATTTATATTTTATGTAATTTTTTGTTTAATTAAATTTTGATGATTTATTACTAATTAATTATAATATAACTTTAATTAAATAAATTATAAAAATAAAACAATTCTAAATATCTTTAAAAAAAATTAATTAAATAATTAAATAAATTTTAATAATTATAATCATGATAGGAGAGGTACTTACCCATTTACTTGAGAACTGTAAATAGAGTTTTTGGTTTTGACTTGGAGAGTAACCTAACAGAAGAGTTAATCATTAACTTTGTTGTTGCTTTGGGTAGGCTCAAACTGAATTTACGAAATAGTTTATTGATTAAAGAAAAAAATTAGTTATATATTGCACGATTAATATTATAAATTATATTTTAGAATGTATAAAGTTTGATAATGTCAAAGATATTATCATTTCTAAATTTAAGGATAAGCTATGGAATGATAAAGAGTTGGAGGGAAAATGGAAGCTAAGATATTATAAGGAAGTGATCAATCCCACATCCGAGAATCAGAGTTATCTTTACTTTCTTTTAGATTGCTTGACCCTTACTCATATCCACTCTCATTTCCCTAACATTTGTCACACTTCCAATCTTCATGACTTGTTAAGTCAAGGGCAACTATAGTGATAGTTTGTGCTCTTCTTTCCCTTCTTTTTGAGCATAAAAATAAAATTCTAAAGAATTACAATTAGATTCTTGTTCTTCTTAATGTCAGATAAAGCACATTGATCTTAGTGGAAGTTAATCATCATCATCATCATATTGATATACATGTTCATTTTGAAAAAAGGATTTATAAGTTTAGTTTAATTATTAATAATTATTAAGTTGATATAAAAATTTAATTCTACACCTATAATTTTAATAAATATATTTTTATTGTAGCCACAAATTAAAGATTGAGATTTATTTTAAAATTAGTTATGGCCATTTTGCACTTTCAATTAAATTAATTAATTAAAAAATTCCATATAAACTATGTTTTTTTTTGCAAGCTTGGTAAACTATGTTATGAACATTAATTATGGTGTTTTTCACATGCAATATTAGGAACTTATAGTATTTGTCCATGATATTGTAACAAAGACTATTTATAGGTTAAGAATGTCCATATGACATTATAACAGAGACTATTTATAAGCTAAGAATGTCCATGATAAAGTGGAGGGGGAATCTCATGGTTAAGAATCTTGTTACATGTTTGTAGCAAAGACTATTTACTTAAGAATTTATCACACATTTTTAAATGTATAATTTTTAAATTCATGAGGCCTATTTACTTAAGAATTTATCACAAGTTTTTAAATGTATAATTTTTAAATTAATGGGGCCTATTTACTTAAGAATTTATCACAAGTTCCCTCGATCGGGGTGTACACCTGTCCGAAAGCAATTAAGAGGTGTAGAGAGCTGGCGGATTGTTCGTCCTCCAAACCATAAAGCATCATAATGGCGCATTGGAGTTTTATCTCACGGAAGTACGTGAAAATCCGCTCTTTAATGAGTATGCAGGGTGGACAACCTGTGCTGTCAGACCGCCGAAGGATTGTTTTACAAACGGTAAGTCGGCCACCTCCTCGCCTTCATTCGTGCACGCATCGCTCCTTGCATGCAAGAATTTGGAGGCATCAGTGGAGGAAGCCGAGCACTGTTCACTCGACCAGGTGGTGGTATGTACACTATTTTCTCCTTGCTCTCATGGTTACAGTCGCTATGGTTTCGGGGTCCCTTGGTGATTAAAATGGTGGATTTGGTTATCTTAATGGTTTTTAGTTTTGCTCCTAATTTGCAGCCGGTTAACCCTTGCTTCCGTGACCCCTGCAACCTGCTAACAAAACTTAATTACTGTGTTGCCAATATTTTTAGCTCTGAGCCCAGAGTCAAGTCGATTTTGTTTGGCACCCTGAAGGTATCGTGAGCGCATTTAGTAAGAAGGGTTAGCCATCGGGTTCGAGTAGTAACCAGGGCTACAGACTGTAGGAGATGTTGTATGGGTCATTGTAATAGATGCTGTATGGTTCATTTTCATAGATGCTGTATGATTCACTTAAGTAGATGTAATTTTCAAACCCATTGGGACAGACTGTGGCATTTATGTATGCATCCTCTCCTGTGGATGAATTTACCCTATTTTCTGGGTTGGGGTTTTATTGTGAATATTCGTTTCGGGAGTCTTTCCTTCAACAACCGTGTGCGGTCTGTTCCGCTTCATCCTCTCCCAGTTACCTTTGCACAGAGGTTTGGGAAGTCGAGTTGGGAAACATGGTCCTTGGCTTACTGTGCCATAGGTAGTCAAACCGCCTTAATGTACTGTGGCAATTCTAGGTTCCTGAGGTTAGTATTGCTCGGTTTGTTTAGTAAAAACACCATTGATGCTAATGGGATGAGAACTTGGTGGTCCCTTAATGCTGATTTCTCCCTTACTGTGTATTGTTGCATGTCAGTGGTGATATTTAGGTTCTTGTTCGTCATGGGGAAGTGTCGGTCCTCCTGCCAAATTGCAAAAGGGAAATAGTAGGTTCAGTCGGAGCCAGCCCCAAAGAAACGCGGTAGGAAATCAAATTTGGAGATTCTAGAGAATCTTGCAACAACGTATGCCATGGGAAATTCATCCACGATTCGCTAGGAAATTCGTGGCTGGGAAAGGGACATTTAGACAGATCCTAAAGACAATGAAGCTGAAACTGAAATCATGGATTTCATAAACGACCCAGGAAATACCCGAGGCCGACTCACGTTATTCCAGCAGACTATCCACACACACTGGATACTCAAGTGTCTTCTTGCAAAGGCTATGCAGAGTTTTCCCCCTTGCCAGGCTCAGAAAGACCCTCCAAAGATAGAAAACAGCCTCATGGACATGCTACATAATATGCAAAACCAACTTCATCATATTAAAATCACCCAATATCAGGAAGCCGACTGCATTAGCAGCCTTGATGATCGCGTGGGTCGTATGGAAAAGCAGCTCCAGCAACTCCAGCAAGTGGACATACCGGGGTCTACAGTGAAAGACCCTGCTCCAGTCTCTTCTTTAGATACCTAGTGGTTCCTTTTAAACTGTTGTTTTATGAAATTTACAGTTTTGTATGAACTCAGTTTCTATTTTCAGCATGTAGAAAAGTATGAACTAGAACAAATAGCTCATGATGGACATAGATGGATGAAATTATTCCAATTTTGGTTTGCTTTTCATGCACTGATATGGCCAACAGACCTGGTTTCCTACGGGCAGGTTGAGGCCATAGACTGAATTTATAATTTTGTAACCTGCTTTGCAAATATAAATAGAAAATAGAAAGGTCCTACTAAATTCACAAAACAAAAAGAATTTATCACAAGTTTTTGAATGTATAATTTTTAAATTAATGGGGCGGAATGGTTAAGAAGATGTATTTTCTCCTAAAAAGTCACAACTTCAAAGTCAAAGGAAGGTAGATGAGGTGGGCTCCTTGTCCCTAAACAAATGGGTCTCATACACCAATTTGGTATTTGACTTGATAATAGCCTTAAAATTGGATGATAATAATAATAATACAATTATAATTTAGTGAATTTTTATTAAAAAAAAACAATCTTAATAATGTAAGATATATTATAAAAATATTATAAAATAGTTATGTTGATGTGTATATTTATTAGCTATTTAATCTATACAACTATAATAATATATAAACATAATTAACATCATAAAAAAAATAAAAAATAAAAAATTTAATGTTAATTTTGTGAAATTCATTTTAAATATAAAAAATTGCTCAATTTTATTAATTTTTAATATAAAAATTGTAATAAATATAAAAATATTTTTATAAAAATAAATTTAAATTTTTTTTTTAAATAAAAAAAACTGATTAATTTTATTAATCCGGTATAAAAAAACAACTGGTCAATTTTATCAATATTTAATATATTAAATGTATATAAATACTTTTATAAAAAGATATATAAAAATACTTCTATAAAAATATTTATGTTTTTAATAAATTTAATTAAAATTTCGGAAATATTTCGAATTAATTAACTTTATCCAATTTTAAAAATTAATATTTTTTTTTTTGGATAAAAAACTAAACAGATAGAATTTTCTAAAATGAGAAAATGTTTGTTATTACTACATTGAGGATAAGATTTCTTGAAAATTGAGGATCTGGTCAGGGCTTATCCTGATTTACAATTCTTTACACCTATATTGAAGATAATTTGAGAATGAAATAAGGAGATAAAACAGTAAGAGTTATCCATAAGATCGTTCCTCATAAATAGAGGGAGCAATCTCTGTTTACTCATAATCAAAAATCATAATGGCTTCTTGTGGGAGAAATATACTTCTCCTCATTTGCTTGCTATCATTCCTTCGACTTGCCGTTTCCCCGTCGCCTTCTGAAGCACCTACAGCGCAATATGGAGGTGATAAAAGGACCAAAGCCGAAGCTTGTATATGTTGTACGACAAGTTTTGGGCATCAAAAAAAGTGCTGCAGACAATGTTGGTGCCCAGACTGGAAGGGTTGTAATAAAACAAAAGTGTGATTTGACTCATGAAGTTTGAAGTTACTGGCCTCGGCTGTTTTTTCTTTATAAATAAGACTGCAGAGTATTTCAGGATTTAGTGGAGAATAGATTGTCGTTAGTGTGTAAATTCATGAATACATGGTCCGATTCAGTGTTTTACTATAATAAAAACTACACCTTCCAAGCTAAGGCCTCTCTGCAAATTAGGGTTTTTTCTTTTATACCCTCTTGGATTCTGATCCTATCAGGGAGTGTGGATCGATTCATTTGTCATGCCACTAGTATTTTTGTATATTACCACTGCTGCAACTACTGTTCTTTGGCTGTTTCATATATTTTGAATAATATGTTGCATGCAGATTTATGTTGTTATTTTTGTTTTTTTTTCGTGAGTCCATTTTGTGGATGGTCAGATTATGATCAGATCATACGTTTTTTATGTCTGAACTATCAGAATAAATCACATTATAAAAAATTAGTCGGCTTTACTAACCATTTAATATAGTTCATTTTCATAATAATAGGAAAAAAGCTATCAATCTTACAAAATATGTATTGTTTTTATTTTTAATAAATATACTAATACATTATTTAGACCAGAAAAAGGAATTAATCCACCCATTGAAAATAAACTAATTTATTTTTACCTACACATAGAGAAAGAGAGAAGTATTTTTCAGATTGTCCTTTACCAAATTGCTGCAAAATTGGAACTAATTCTTAACCATTGAAAGATGGTGGCGATCAGCGATTATCGTACCCTACAAATGGCTCTCACATTAATCATTTCACTGACCTTTCTATCTCTCGCCCTACGGTTTCCATATTTTAGGGCACACTGAAGACTTGAGGTTTTCACCGAACTTGGGGTTTACATGATGATGGAAACCCTGCCCAAGTCTACTGAACCGAGCTCCACAGTCCCATACGACAGAGTTCAGTTTGTTGAAAGGGGAATTACGAATTATTGAAGATCAAAGGCTGTGTATGTTGAAATTTGCAGCTTGTGTATGTTGTAAGCGAACATTACACCAAGTGCTGCAGACAATGTCATTGCCCAGACTGGAAGGGTTGTAATAAAACAAAAGTGTGATTTGACTCATGAAGTTTGAAGTTTAGTGGAGAATAGATTGTCAGACAGCAGAAACATTCTGCTTTTTCTTATGCATTCCTGAAACATTCTGCTTTTTCTTTATAAATAAGACAGCAGAATGTTTCAGGATTTAGTGGAGAATAGATTGTCATTAGTGTGTGTCCAATTTAGTGTTTTATTATAATAAAAACTATCCAAAGTTTGTATTACTCCCCAATTTCATCTCATGAATTTCATGTTTTCAATAGTTTGTTGTTGGGGCCGAGGTATTGCCACTTTGGGGACTCTTTTGGTTTATCAGATATTTTAGAGATAGACACTGTATGTTTATGGCAACTCTGATGTTCTTATAGATAGATTGAAGAACAATACAATTTTTTTCCACTACATCTATTTAGATGGGTTTCACAGATCAAACTGGTCAGACAGTCTTTCCATTCCATTTATTTCCAGCATATTTACAGAAAAGCAAATATGACAACAGATACACCTTCCAAGCAGAAAATTAGGGTTTTTTATTTTATACCCCTTGGACTTTGATCATATCAGGGAGTGTGGATAGATTCCTTTGCCATGAAACTAGTATTTCTATATATTACCATTGCTGCAACTATTGTTCTTTGGCTGTTTTATATATTTTGAATCATATGCTGCATGGGGATTTATGTGGTTATCGTTGTATTCTTTTGAGTCCATGTTGTAGATGGTCAGATTATCAAGTCATACTGTGATACTGTGTTTATGTCTGAACTATTTTCACTTGCCAATATATATTGTTAAATAAATGTCTTCCGAATTAATCACATCCTAAAAAATTGGTTTACTTTAAAAACTATCAATTATCTATTATGATTCATCTTCAAAATAATAATGAAAAAATCTCCCTTATCTTAAAAAATATATATATTATTTCTATTTTTAATAAATATACTCATACATTATTTACACCAGATTTTTTTCCTTCTCAAGAAACAATTAATCCACCCATTGAAAATAAACGAATTCTACATTTCTACAGTATGGTAACGAGTACAGGACAGAACCCAATCAGCTATTCACAAACAAAAGTGATTGTTAATAAACTAAAAAGATAGAAATTCATGAAATGGCGATGATTTGGTTTTCTGGTTTGCATTCAGTTAGATTTACTTTAATTTCCACTGTCCAAAGATATTTAAAATAAAATAATGTAAGGGTTTGTGTTTAAAATGCTTATACTTCATTTGACGATGAATTCCATTTTATCTAGACGTTTTTAATTTAAAATTTAGATCCATTTGAGCTTAAGTTATAATAGAAATATGTTTTGCTTAAAGTTATGTTGTTTAATTTTTTGAAGATTAAGTTTTAATAAAAAATATTGGTATGAAATAAAAAATTACTTAAAAATTTATAACCAAATTGTAATGAAAAATATTAAAGCCTACCATAATTAAAATTTATTTTAAACAGGTTATTTCAACTCCTTCTCTTTAACTATAATTAAGTTTCATTTATTTCTTTAAATAAATTCTATATAATAATCACAATCTGGCTCTAAATGATAGTACTTTCCATACAACTTATCATATTTTTTATGGAAGGGGAGATGCCGATTGATAACAAGTTTAAAGTTTTTAAATAGATTTCCATCTCACAGGCAAATTTAACTCCAATTAAAGTTCGATCTTGTTTTGGGGATTTTGTGGATGAATGTTATTTTTACATAGGTATATGTATGAGACATGACTTTTCTTTTAAGATAGTTCTATGAAGAGAGTAACTTTTAGGTATTGACTTAAAGAATAGAATTTTTAATTTTTTTTTTTTTTTTTTACAACTTTGTCTTTAGAAATATTTGTATTTGTATTTATATTTAAAATTCTATGTTATGATATAAACTTTTTAGTTGAGATATATTAAAAATTTTGGTTAAGAGTTTAGTCTAATAGTTTAGCTACAAAATAGTTTCCTTGGACAAGGCAATTCTTTTTCATAATTTCATTCAATTGACATAAAATTTCGATCGAGAGTTGTATATATTCTTAACTTGAAGACTAGATTTAAATCATATCAAACATAAATCAAGATAAAAAGTGTTAATTAAAAGTGTGACCAACCAAGATTTTTTTGTTGAAGGAATTGTTGTAGCTTCTACAACACCCCTCCAAAATTTTTCCCATGCTCTAATTTTGGAGCCTCCTGTAACACCCTCCTCCCACATTTACTGAAGCTAACTAGTCCACTGGGGTAAACATGTGACGAAGAGTTACTATGATATTGTTCAACTTTCCATGTGCAGTTAAGGAAATGGAAGCGACAAAATAAAACATTTTGACCTTCCTCAAGAGCTACAAACCCTTCAGGAGGAAAGAAACCCTTCCAGGTGCTTAAACCCTGAGAAAACTTATCATTTTACTGGTCTGAACCCTCAACCGCTCCCATGACAAGACATGAATGTGACTGAGGCCTTCAAGTACCTCCCATAGCAAGGCATGCTAACAAATGTGGATTTTTTCAGGCAAATCTGAGCTAACGACCTCAAATTTCGAACCACCTTTTGAGGTATAGGTCGCAGGCCACTGGCCATAACTTCATGAAAATATCAGGAATGTTGAAAAACAATAAAATAAGGTTACTATTGCACCCATTGGTACACATACTTGATCTCAATCCTACTATCCATGGAAGGAATTTCATTGAACATGTCACAAATATGTAATCTACATGTCATAACAACATATCTGATCATAGGGATATCATACTTATTTGAGAATCAAAAATTAAGAGCAATATCTCCTCCCAATATTTGCAATGTTATCTATTAGGTCATTCATTCATTAACATTTCACATACTAACCAAAACATGATGAGAGCCATGCATCAGGAATATCATAAAAAATGTGTATAACTAGCATATAACCAATAGAATAACAATGATAGAACAACCATCAATATCACTTAATAACAAATACATTTTCCATAAAATATAAGAGGAAAAGAGCTCTTATTCACATATGCAAAATGAAACTAGGTCTGGGACTTCCAGGTATCACTCGACCATAGATTGGGATGAACCAAATCTTTCTTTCAGCTAATCACCCCCGTGCCATATCCAAAGCATGAATGTGGGATCTCATGGAAAAAACCAAAAAAACCAAACTTGGGCTTCTAGAGGCCAAACCACATCAACCCTCAACTAGTGATTCCACCCCATGGTTGTACATCACTAACCATCACCTGATGGTTCTCTACCGATGTTGTCCAAGGTTCTAGAGAATTTTTTCCAACCAGGGCTTCCAGGACTAGTAGCTCAACCCACAATTTTTTCCATGCTTCCAAAGAAACGTTTCAACTAGGACTTCGAGAACTAGTAACTCAAACCACCAAGGGCTTCGAAAGTGTTTTTTCCTAGCAAGGCTTCTAGGACTAGTAATTCAACCCATGCTATTACATGGCATCAAGAGCATTTTTCTAACAAAGACTTCCAAGAACTAGCAACTAAACCCACAACACCATGGGTATTTAGGAAATGGCAAGGCTAGGTAATACCATTATCAATCTAGGTAATCCTCTATGCCAATGATAGACCAGACCAAGGGACCACATCCATGTGTCATGCGTGCCAAAATTAAAAATCAAAACATACATGAAACTCGGTACCTGCAAGAAAAACCCATTGTCACGGCTAATCCTGATGTCTTCTTCTGCTTTCCTGCTTTTCCTTTGCCTTCTTGCTCCAAATCCCAAGTATTCCACACTTCTCCAAGAGTATTCCAAGAAAACTCTGAGTTTCCAGGAGTATGAGAGAGAGAATAGAATGAGAGCTCCAAAACCAAACTTACAAAACACTGAACAGGAAAAAGCCATGAACTGATCCTCATAAGAATTTTTATTAATGAGGCCTCTATTTTCTTCATTTTCCATTATTTTCCTTCAATTTCCTCCTCACATGCAACTTGTAACTTTTAACCTTCCTTTTCTCCTATTTTCCATTATTTTCATAAATAAATGCGAAATAATGCCTCTTTGCCTTTCCAAATCCTTTTCCATTTCTTTTTCCAATTTTCATAGTCATTAATTAATCAGAAGTGATCCCAGTCACTATGTTGTTTTCCAAAATTTAGCTTGGAATACATGTCCAATGACCATGGTGTTATTTTTCCTTTATTACATGAAGTTTTAACCCACGACTATTACAGACCCCTCCCTCTCAAGGGAACACCATCCTCATTGTTCAGTGACACATATAACCAAAAAACCATTGGAAACAAAACATATTTCTCATGGATCTTTATAACACAACTCGTTGTAGTATTTACAATGACATCCTGTTGAAAACACGACAAACATATCGTTTACTAGAGCTTTATAACACAACTCATTATTTTAGAAAAATGTCTTTTATATTAATCCCATCATTAGGCTTTGGTCAACGTTTCGAACCATCTAATGTGGTTCATCCTCAGGGCATGGTGAAAAAGATAATCGATCTTAATGAATAAATAGTGTGGATGCATCAATGCCCAGATATAACCGTTGAAGACTAGTTGTTAAAAAATAGCCGTTATTATGGATCACAAAAGTCTTAGATATAACAACTCATTATGTTATTTACAGTAACAACCACATATACTTATTCACATCTTATTCACCTAGAAAATAAAAAAATTGTTTATGGATCTTTATAAATCCATCTTGATACATTATTCACAGTAATATACACATATATACATGTGCACATTTTCTCAACCATAAAATAAAAGGATATTGTGTCTATATCAATCAACAAGGGAATTCAAAGGCTTACATCTCCAACCTCAAAATTAGTACCGGGATTCACTTCCTTCCGAGGAAGTTTAGAATTCACTACCAAAGTCAAAGTTTGTATCAAATGTCTACCGCTACAATCTTGCGCCAATTGTCCTCTCAGTGAACAGTTATGAGCTCATTGTTCCAGGGCACACTCCCAATGTGCATATGATTCCATCTAGAAATTCTAATGACCAAAATCAATGTATTAACTAACCTTTCTTTCTCTGCTACAAAGTCCCTTGGGAAATCCAGTCACCCTATTTCATGCAATCACACACCTTCCAAGTTTAGCAGGCATTCCCTTCACTATTGCACAATCCCTTGGGGGGACCCCTCACTTGGAAAGGTTTCCTCGCATCAGAAGGTCCAAAAACCAAGGCATACCCCTACTTCAAAACCATCATACTGGTTATATAAATCTCTTGGAAATCAATAAACACTATTGGGTACCGGTGTCCCACAATGGCCTTTCTCCTTAAGTGATTTACCAACATATTATTACATGTTCCAATTCCTTTCACTGTTGCTACTAACATTCTTTGATAACCAATTCCAATCACCCAAATCCAGAATTTCCATGCTTTCCTGTAAGAAGCCTATAATTTCCATTAGATTCAAAATAGATTGAAATAAATTCACATCATACCTCATTAGTGACCTGCCAATAAGGTACACTTGCAATTTTGTTCAATACCTTGCACAACAAGTCAAAATA